>JAOUZG010016587.1:15531108-15557102 GCA_026289955.1 Argiope argentata | reverse complement strand
ATATATATATATGCCAAATGTTCGACCGTCTGTCCATCTGAACATTCTCATACATGTAAATGCAATAACTCATAAATGCAATGACTTAGTCAACGAAATTCGGCATGTGGTCTTTTGATTGCATCTGCAACTCTGTGCCATATTTTGGTTTCAATCAATCGGAAAAGAGGTGCACATAATGCATATTCGAATAGATGTATACATAATGCATATTCGCATAGAGGTGTACATAATGCATTAGATTCAGTAAATATTCTAGACTCACTCAAAAGTTCTATAATTAATAAGTATTGATCACCAACACCATATATCGCAGTCTTATCCAATGTCCTCAGTTTCATGCGCTTTACTGAAGAATATGCTAGAAAGTTTAGGGGAAGTCATTACTGCTGCTTTTTAATAGCAACTATCCAAAAATTGAAAGAAAATTTTCCAATATCTTTAGTTTCATGCGTTGTGTGTGAGGGGGGGGGGGGTTAAGACTTTTACCGGAAAATATACTAGGAAGTTTAGGGGAAGTCATTACTGCTGCTTTTTAATTGCAACTATCCAGATAAAGGAAAGAAAATTAAACTTCACTTGCCATGAATTATATCTCAACGAATTAAATGCAAATTTTTTTAATATAGAATTCTCATACAATTAAATACAAAAAAAATTAATTCGAACTGCTCATGCAATTAATTTTTTTATCACACGTGAGTTTTGTATGTATAAAATTTAATTTCTTCTCTTGAATGTTCAATAATATATAGCCAAATGAAATAAGTATGGATAGAGATAGATATTTTGCGTTTGGATAAAGTTTATTAGAAAAATTCACACCGAGAACTCTGATATTAGCGAATATTTCCGGATCTATCCTTAATATAAATATTAAGTAATAATCACCTTATGATAAAATAAAGGCAAAACTTGTATTTGAAAATGAGTGGATGATATGACAGAAGTCATAGAAATACAAAAAGTTTCTCTTGAAGAAATCATTGCATTAACAGTGGGTAGTCAGACAGTTTGTATTGAACTTACTGACCTCGCATGAAGAAGATGAAGGCATTTGTTAGTAAAACATGAAAATCCTCAAAAAAAGTTGTTTGAAAGCTTTCATTTGTACTTATTTTCTGTTTTCTTACTAAGCATGATAAATGCAGTTTTATCTGGACAGAACTTGTTCCTAGCATACATTTTCTTGGCCTATCAACCGTTAATGCCTCGTTTAGTGCTGCCTCAGCATTTTCTCTTGTGTAAATAGAATTGTATTGTTATTAATTAGTTTCTATGTCTAATCTTATTATTATTATTATTTGCTTTGAAGTTAAAAGCCTGGTCCTCAATTTCATTAAAGTTTTCCATGAATATTGAGTAACTTCCGTTTATAAATGAATTACCACTAATATAAACATGGTATAAAAACTTGGCTAACGAAATATAAATTCATGTAGTATTTAAGTCATTTTACCTAAATTGAAAACTTCGATGCCACGACTCAGCATTTCAATGAAATTTTATTCACACAATCAGAATGAAATCAATCTTCAGATTACTCTTAAAAAATTCCCAATGATTGAATTACAGAATAATAATAAATGAATGATAGTTGTTTCCATGCATAAACATATTTTAATCAAAGACAAACTGACGAGGGTAGTAATTAACTTTCACCCAAAATCAATACCAGGACGTTAGGGCTAGGGTTCATTGTAGATATTCATTAAAATGGGAGATTCGAATACAATTTAAAATTTGATCAAAGGCAGCGAAGCTTGATATAATTTCTTTCAAAAATTAAAAAGTCCCTTAATTGGAAACACATTCGATAAAATACAAAATTATTACATTCAAATTTTTGAAAAAAGATTATTAGAATTTTATAGGTTGTATTATTTGTCATATGCATTAGATTATTCCTTACATAACATATCGATACATAATATAGGGAAGTTATATATTTTAAATTAATGATATTGAAATAAAAATATCTCATATGAGTGGGAAATTGTTGGATGAACAATGTGATAACGCTTGCAATTTTTAATAAATGGGGGCAATGCAATAATGCTCGTTAGTTGGAAGTATTTAATATTTTCCTGGGTTGGAAACTAAAGAAAAAAATAAACAAAACTTTCTTTGATATATTTTTATACAGTGCTCATGATTTATTTTAGAAGTAATGATTTCTAACAATATTTATCTGATCAAATTTAGCTTCAATTCTTTCAGATTAATGACAATTTTCATAGATTTTGCCAATTAACTTTTTAGTTTTCCTCGTTTCTAAATAATATAAAAATTTTAGATAGAATACGTTTGTAATAAAAACAAAAATTGTTAAATCGATAAACTTGGAAATTAGGTAAATTCTTTCATATAAATAACTAATTTAATAAGAATTATTTCCGTACAGCTATTTCTGAGAATTCTTGAATTTCTTGATATTGATTTTCATGCATAGTTCATGACAGCACTTTTACCAAAAATCTATTATATATTCTCGAATAGGGCTCATAATTGCTGAAGAGGTTTAAATGCATAATTCATGACAGCGGTTTTACTGAAAATCTATTATATATTCTCGAATAGTGCTCATAATTGCTGAAGAGGATTAAATATCCGTGTGGTGGTTGAATATGGCATTTATAAAATGGATATTAAATCTAATGAGGGCTCAAATTAAACTTTTTGACCGAAATAAACAAACAGAGCATTAATCAAGCAAATGGTATTGATTTGAATGTTGAATAAATCATAATAATTGTTTCCTATAAAAATGGCAAACTAAAAGAGAATTTTTATCTAAAAGTGAACGCACAGCTTTGCGGTTAAAATAGGATAAGCTGGCCTGAAGTGTATTCTTCATAACGAGCCTCATGACTCCAATTTCACGCTGTAGACCTTTGCCCAGTACAAATCTCGTTCATTCATCAGGAATGCCCATTAGCTCTTTCATTATTCTGCGAACTAACCAAGAGCCCAAATGTTTAAAAACTTAATCTTTCATCTATTTCCTTCTCACTCCCACTGTATGATGATTCAGAGACATGAGCTGAAATTTCTAGAATTCTTTTTCCAGTACAAAAACTTATTTCTAATTTTTTTTCTTTTGAAAACTTATCTTTTCAGAGACAAAATAATCAAAACCATAGAATATTATTAAAATTGAAAAATGTTTCACTATTAACTGACACATTACGTTACATCTGATTTTTTCAAAGTTATAAAAAAGCAAGCTAAAAACAATCAACTAATTAACATATACGAGGAAGTTCGACTAATTTTCTTTATCTTATCCATGTTATATTTTTCTAGAGTAATTGATAAAAATCATAAATAAATTTCTTTAAAATGTTAATTTCGGAAACAAAATCATGAATAAATTTCATAAAAAGTTTAAATTCGGAAACAAAATAACAAAATCATAAATTTCATAAAACGTTGAAATTTGGAAGCAAATCAATAGAACATACTATTACGTGTCATACAAAGCATTCTTGCGGGAAATTCGGTGTCTTCAAGCTCAGTAGCCTCTGATCTGGAAACTCAACGAACATTTGTGCAACCTCTTGATGTATATATAATCTTTAATTATTATAATTTTCATTATACACGCAGGGTAAACGAACACAGTGTGATAAATAATTTATATTTTCCAGAAAAGCAAAAAAAAATGAGAAACTAATATGTAAATAATCTCTAATATGCAATACAGTAGACTGGATTATACCCACGAATAAATATAAATTTGGAATGGAATGAAGGGGGGAGGGTTCTGACAGTTAAGGGGGAAATTAGCTTATCATAAATTCCATTGGCTTAAACTTTTATACATCATTCAATAATTTGGTACTATTCTGAAGACTGACATTTCTCAATTGTGTAACAAAGAGAAAAATCCATTTAATTTCTATTTTTTTTTTGTAGTCTATAAACCGTTTCATCTAAATAAATTAGTAATATTCTCTTTGGAAAACAATTACTTTTTTTGCAATGAAATACAATGCTATGATATCCTAAAGAGCAGTCTTAAAAGTGTTCCATTTCCTTAAAACTATTGTGAAACTGTTTTTCTAAAAATAAACCCTTATGGAATACCGTTATGTTTTTATGCTGAAAATTTTTTTTAATCAGCTTGTGATTTAAAACTATGAAGCGAGTTAACTACCACTTTATTGGATTATTTTCTCTATAATTTAATTAGATAATAACCTCCATTTGGAAATGTTTCATCATTATGATTCAAATGAAAATCTGAGAAATTTAAGTTTTCACGTACTTTTTGTAATGATTTTAATATTTATAATTGATTTAATTATTGTTTAAAAGTTTTAAAAGTTTTTGAAGCATTTTAATGAATTCACTACCAAGTAGATTATTTATTTCGATTACTTTTTACTTTCGATTTTTTAAATTTAAAGTTTATTATTATAAATAAAACTAAATCAATTATTCCTTAAACTTCCTAACAGAAGCACCCAAAGGAGGAAATAAAGATTTAATTATTTTAACCAATTGACTTATAACTAAGTTTTGAAAATAGTACATTATCACTTAGAATACATAAGCATACAAGATTTCAAAACTCTTGCCCATCAAGACGGGAGTGAAAAATCAATTACAAAATCCCATCATTATGAATATGGAACAAATCAAGTTTTTAAAAAAGTATGAGAGAAGAAAATTACTGTCACTATTATTTTCATTAAAGAAAATTCTGACTTGTTCTATTCTCGCCTAAAAAAATTCCATTGATTCATGTATTAAAATAATGATTTTTTTTCCATAACTTCCAATCCATAGCGATGTATCATGGACTGTCTAAATCCTAACTAAATTAAATATGTTATCAAATTTGGCTAATCCAGGAAAACCAAAGATGAATATCTATTAGCTGCTCAAATTTAAATCCACCAAAAGTTAAAACGAGTGATCTTAATACAAATAAAAATCATTATGGCTACGTATGCATATATTATATATATTCTACATCTCCTAAATTATTTGCACACTTATTATTTAAGATAATGGAAAGAATCCAGCCAATTCTTCAGCTTTCAAAAAATAATGAAATACTCTATTAATTAAAAGTTAATAATTGCAAAATTTCTCCACTGTAACTTGGGATGAAATTATTTCAGATGTAATATTTTTCAAACACTCAAAATTCAAAATTTTATTATTTCAGACATTAATTTCTTTTCTGTACCTTAATTCTTACAATTGTAATTATTTTTTTTAAAAAAATTTAACGCCATAAGGTTTATGTTAGCTTTGCATTGCTTTACCACTCGTTTCTTAAACTTCTGTCTTTAAATACATATCTGTAATGTTTTCCGTTGTTTCAAAGTAATGATCTGAAAATGCCTTAAAAAAAGGCATCAATCAATCGATTGAACGTAAACAAGAAACGTAAACGCTTTCGAGCAAATGAAACAGGCATTTGGCCATACCAATGGTTTCAGCCTATGAGAAATTAGGCCAAAAATGTGTTATTTTTTCCCACAGAAACTTCAGAGCAAATTATTTCGGCAACAATTTACACCATCTTAAAATTTAAAAAATATTTTTTCAATGATGCTGATTTCATTTTTGTGAAATTTTTCTTTCAATTGTTATTAATTCTTTCTAAAATTAAACACGGATAATTTTGAAATAAGAAAATTTATTGATACTTCCATTTTGGGCAACGTTAAGACTTAGACTTGTTCTACCACTTTTTCCCTATTTAATTTTAATGCATATGTCTTGAAATGGGATTTGTATATGGCAATGTTTTATACAAAAGTAGCTTTCACGTTAAAACTAATACCTGAAAAGATCTGAATTCCGATCAATACTCTTTTAATTATTAGCATAATAAGACTTAACGGAAATGATTTAATGCCATAGAAAGAAATATTTTCCAACAATTATTAAATATTCAGAATACGCACGGCATAAAGATATTGTAAAAAATGTTTAGTTTAATTTTCTTATCTCCCGTAGATAAGTACCATAGGGGAAATTATATATTTACTATCCTATTGTACTCCCTAAATACAGTAGGATGAGGATGAAGAAGTGTTCGCTTTAAAATGGAAAGGGAGTGCAGTAGCTTCTGAGAGTATGGGTAGCTTCTGAACGCCCAAGGGTAGAAGTCTGCCTTCTAGCTCATATAAGGATGATACACAACACGTTCGCTTGCACAGACTCTTTTTTCTTCAGGGGGCACTTTCACACACCTCACAGATAGAACACCTAAGAACAACCAGAGCCCGGGACGCCCAGATCAAGAGGAAGACGAGCTACCTGTGTGCCAGGACACCGGTATAATACAGTAGGATAGATGATATACTGAAACCTTACTAAAGTCAAAAGAATGCACTTGACACAGAATTAAACAATTTTTAAATGCATCTACTACCTTATATTTCCCTCTTTTTACTATCGTTTATTAAAACAAAACTTAATGGCACTTTGACAATAAAATGTGTTTTTAAAAATCAAATTAATTTCTTGTAAGATAAAATTAACACTATATCTATTTGTCCCTAATATGTTAACTCTGGTCGCTTTGCGTCAGTAAAAATAAGAAGAAAAAAAAATCTTGTTTCTAGATCATTATATTGCAGTAGCTGTTTCATGATCTACTTTATCAGAAGAAAATATATAATCTATTCACGTTTTCCTTGAGTTCTGTTTTTTTTTTTTAATTGGCAACTTTTACTGAAGAAAAAGAAAACAAAACACCTTACCGTTGTAAAATATTTTTTTAATGTGCTAATATGTTATTTCTCTTAACATGCAATATTAAAATCTAGTCACCTATCGGGGATTTCTTTATACAGTTTAGTAATAATAATAATAAGGGGGAAGAATTTTACTAGCCAAGTAAAAAAAGTTCCCTTAGTAATTTTTTTAAAATCAAGAATATTTTGTAATGATAAAAGGAAATCGTAAAGATAATTACACTCTTGAAAGATAAATAATCGTGTTTAAATAAATAATTACATCAATTATACGTTATTTCCAATTTAATTCGACGAATTTTCTCTTCGTTTATCAACCCTATAAATGAAATTAAATATATATAAATACATATTTTGATGAATCGATCAAAATTAAACAATATGTTAACACATTAAAGACAGCATTAACATATAACTCGAGACGTGAGAAACGAGAAAACTCGTGAGTGGTCCTTAATGTGTTAAAAAGCATGCACCATATTTTAAATTATGCATTGTTATGCGCCCTCATTCTAGTAAATTTATTCTTGAAAACACACTTCGTTGATTCCTAAATTTCTAGAAAAATACACATAATTTTAATAAAACATATGATTTAATACATAATAATATACACATAATTTAATAATTTTCTTAAAATACACAAAATTTAGATAATTTTAGCGACGCTGGTTGATTTATGAGATAAAGATTGCTGAATGAGTTTATAGAAAATTGCTTTGGTTCATTTGAAATTATACAATAATATATATGTCTCATTCCACTTGAAGAAAATTTGCGCTCGTAAACCCGTACCTGATACTTCCAACGTTTTTTTTTTATATGATCCCTATATAGTTTTAAGGAGATTACGGAATTTTGATATATTTATCCTATAAACGTTGCTTCTATACAGATATTAGAGAAATTATTAAAAATAAATTTAATTAACTAGAAACTTATTCATATGATAAGGAAAATCTAAACTAACATATGTACCTGAGCCGCTATAACTTTATTTGTACTGTATTGGATTCGCATGCCTTGGGCTGTAAGTTCGAACCCGCCAGCCGAAGATTCCGTGTCTTTGTGGTGGCTGGTGCACGTTAAATCAGTCTTGGTCTCAAAATCCTCTATGTTGAGAGTAATACCACTGAGGGTACTGGGTCAGGGGCGATCGTTATCTACTACAGATCTAAATCGGGATCTGTGGATGAATGAATGAAATGCATGAATGAAGTCCACCCTATAAAAAGGGTTTGTGGCATGTATGAGCTAGAAGTCAGACTTCTGTCCTCGGGTGCTCAGAATTCATGAATGAAAATGAATTAAGCTGTGATCACGAAAATATAATATAATAATCTCTGATAACGAACAAAACAATTTAGTTTCTTATCCATCTGTACTACTCATCAACGTTAGTGTAATAGCTTCTTTAGTTTCTTATTTTAACAAGTAATATTTTTTTTAAAAATTAAGTCAATTCCTGCTAAGGTCAACAAAGAAAGTTTTTATTTTAGTTACTTTTTATTAAATAATTACAATTGTTGCTCTCGTGTTCCGATTAACAACAGAAGGAGGGGTGAAGTAGCTTCTGAGGGTATAGACCCCTGATCTCCTGAAGGCAGAAGTCTGACTTCTAGCTCACACACATCACAAACCCTTTTTACGGGATGGACTTCATACATACATTTCATTCATTCATCCACAAATCGTAATATAGATCTGGAATAGAGAACAATCACCTCTGACCAAGTACCCCCAGTGATATTGTTCTCGACACGGAGGACTTAGTGACCACGAGAAATTTAGCGTCCACCACACAACACATAGTATTCGGTTAGCGAGTTCGAACTCGCAACTCAACGGATGCGAATCCAACACCCTACCAACCAGGCTATTACGGCCTAATAATTACACTTACTATAAATAATTTATTAAAAAATTATATTAGCGTCGAATTTTCAATGCCAATAGAGGATTAAAAGCCAATTGAGGCAACTCAAAATGTGTGACTTTTCTTCGCCAATTAGGGTAATGCAATACATATTAGGAATTTTTGATTTTCTTTATTCTGTATTTTTTAATTCGAAAATAATTCAAATGAATCCGAAAAATCGATTAATTAACAATATTTAATTTTAAATGCCTCAAACATTAAAAAAATAAACAGAATCGTTTAAAATAATCGGCCGAACACATGTTAAGCCAAACCTCATTGGCGTGGGGGGGAACGAACAGAATTCGTTACTTATTTGGCGATAAGGAAATGAAGATTTTTGGCAAGAAAGTTAGTTTTTAATTAATTAGTAAAAAACCAATGAATTAATATTTGAAAAAAACTGTATTAACATCAAATGTCATTCATTACAAGTTTTAAAAAATTTACTTGATTGGATGAATAAAAAGTGTTTTACTACCGATTGAAAATTTGAAGATATATATATATTTTATACAGGGAGAGTGTGAGCTAATAGTAGGTATTGAAAAAACAAAAAGATGATATTTTAATGATTATTTTATAAATAATCGATTATACTGCTGAAGAATGAAGACCTCAAAATATTTCCTCGTGACTTGCTTCAAAACACAAGAAAACTAAGCTAATAATATCATATGAACTATAAGTATTTGCTGCTTTTTTATTTGTATGTCAGTTAATGTATACTATTATCTGAGCCATTAAGTTTGGTTGTGCGCAATTTTGTAAAACGATTATTTTTAGATTGTACGATACTTCTTTCTATCTGTAACCCCGATAGGTTGAGAACTGAAGATCATTAGTATATTTGAAAAGCAAGTGTTCCCTTTGACTTTACGACAAATGTATTAGATCTAGAACCCCAAATAAGCATCTATATTGCAAAACTTGTTTTAAAATAGTGTTTTCGTCTTTGATCTGTTATAGGTTTTTAAGAGTTCGTTACTCAATTGCAGGTCTTCTGATGCAGTTTTTGATAAAAGCTTTGAAGTCAACCCTTTTAATTTTACTAGAGAAATCGGATTTCTGCATAGTGAAACTGTGATCAAACAATGACAGAGCCATATTTCCGTTATCTAAATCTCTACATCTTTTATTCGTAAAGACATTCGAAATCATATGATATTTAACGTCTATCATGTTCATGTATAAGAAAACCTTTTTCCCTCAGTTCAAGAGCCAAAATGTGCAAAGATAACTAGATTCCTAATATGATCGGTTGTAATAACAGTCAATACAAATATTCAGGAAATCCAACACTGAATAAGATTCAGATTCAAGATCAGCTGTAACAATAGTGAACTTAAATTGGCAATTATTGTTTAGCTAAGTTAAGATCCAATAAAATATTTCTGATTATGAATCTAATTTATATTAAAACTACCGATAAATATTTTTTCTTGAAACCAGTTATTCGCATTCTGTATAACGAAATCCCAAAATCAAAACGAAAGGTGCTTAATTTTAGAGAATTCTTTGTATATTCCCAAAACGCTATAATCACGTGGCAGTCGTGATGTGGTTTTTTGTAGCTTTCTGGATGTTGTAATCTTGAACTGCCATTGACTATAATAAACATAATATCCCCTCGTTTGGCTTGAAGATTTCAACAGGATGTTGGAGTTCGAATTTTGACCTCGTCGTCTATTAAAGGGTCAAAATTACATCGCGATAAGCTTGCGTTTAAATTATTGAAAGGGAGCAAAGGACCTTTTTTATAACAAAACAAATATAAATCTTATTTCATATCTCATATACACTTTTGCGAAAGGTGTATAATTTTTATTTCGTTACTAATTTGACCTAATTGTAGCCAAATTTAGATACTCAATAGAGATTATAAAACTACTAATTTTACTATTTTAAATACATATGAAGGTGTTAACTAAATTATACTTCAAAATATATCAACAAAAGTTTTGACATCCACGCAATTATCAAGAAGTTCTGACATGCGGGTGTCCTGGCATAGGGGTAGCGTGTCTTCCCCGTGACCTGGGTGTCCCGCGTTCGAGTCTCGGTTCGGACATGGTTCTTCTGTGTTCTATTTGTAAGGTGAGTTAATATCCCCCCTGTAAAAAGGGGCTGTGCAAGCGAATGTGATGAGTGAGTAACTAAATCGTGCTCTTGGCCCTAGTTGGCGCTACTTCAAAACAAGAAACGCTCACTTCGGCTTAAAATCGCTGATGCATCAGCGAGCTTGTCCATGGCAAGTGCCATTAGAAACAACAACAACAGTTCCAACATTACCTCATATGAATGAATGAAACAAAATTATTGTTCTACAATATTGCTTTATTTAACCACTTAACTGTTTTGCCCGATTGCCATTCGTGCATCGATTTATCAAATTTTTATAGCTGTAATCTAAAAATGAAGCATTTATAACGATAATTCAATATCAAAATTATTTCGAATACATAGATAAGGCAAGTATTCGATGGATTTCCAATTGAATCAAAATAAAAATATATATTCTCAGAAGATGTCATTTTATTAGATAGCAAAAAAATTAAAACTGTTAAGTGGTTAATTTTGTAATCTGATTAGTTGAAATCAGGTGACTTTGTAATTCTATGTAAACTCTGAACTTTAGCTTAGATCGTATCAAAGAAAAATCAAAATTAATCGTATAAAATCTCTTGTTATAAGAAACTATATTGAATATTTGAAAGAAAAAGGTTAAAAATAATTTAACAAATTGACAACATTTATGCTTCAAACAAATTTTATATATCAACATTTCATTCGCCTTTTTAAATTTTCAAGGAATTTCTATTAAATTATCAAAACAAAATAAAATCAAATGAATGACAAAGGCGAATTAAATATACTAAATCACGCCAATCGATCTTAAAAATTCAATTATACTCTTTTCCGCATTCTCAACTCATTGTATTTCTAACAAAGATCTATTAACATTTAAGAAAAACGAGGTATACACAGCATTAAAAGTAGCAAAACAAGTTGCCGGTAAACTTGCCGAAACGGGTATTCCTTATAACATAAGGTATAAAAATCTTGTGAAGAATTGATTTCGTCAATTCAAAGCCTGACATTTAATGAGAGCGGAGCATCATTCCGCTCGCACTTTGTATGCATATTTAAGTAATCGATCAGTAAAAGTCGGACAAGGTGAACTGTTTTGTTATCCAAGTGAATAGGTAACTGGTTTCTTCACCTCCCTTTCCTTTTCCTTAAAAGCGAGTTCGTTACTTTTATTTTGTTAACATCTTGACCCGGATCGACTTCTTGACCCTTAATTGTCTCGACCCGATTCTCATAAGAGGAATCTAACACATAAATTCAAATTCATTAAATTTCATGCTAATTCCAAAGGTCTTAGTCTCTGTCATCAGAAGATTTCTTTCTGCATATGATTATGTGAATGCAATCATTTGTTACTGAGAGAGGAAAGGAATTTAATAATTCACTGTAGAATGTTGTGCAGAGTGTGATAGGAATAGAAGTTTTATGAAGGGAAGGGTTCGTATTTTAAGATGGTAATTCATATTTCATTTCTGTTTGTAAGTATTTATGTCGTATCTCATGGAAACAACCTAAATATATAATTAATTTACCTTGGTAGCTTAAGTTAATATTTTTTTTTCTTGGCTTTCAAAATTACAAAAGAATTTGTTCAAGTAGTGGAAGCAAATCATGAGTAACATTTTTGTCGAAATTTTCAAACTCTGTTTTTCTTTTAATTAATTAATTTATTTTCAGTTGCTTAATAGTATTCTCCTTCGGTAAAATTCATATAGATCTGAACAGTCTATTTTTTTCATTCGCTATTACACATCGTTAGTAAAAAAAGATTTTTAAAAATATTAACCCAGAAAAATAAATAAGTTAAAATTAAACTTCAAATTATATTATCATATAAATTGTTTTATAACGCAATTTAATAATTATTATACAAACTATTTCACGTCATAATTTAATAATTGTTATATAAACTATTTTATAGAATAATGACTATTATATAAAATATTAATTAAAAATTAAATCAAACTTTAATTTTTAAACGCTGTTTTATAAATAATTATGAAATCTTTCAAAATCAAAAAGACTGCATGCGAATTTTTCTTACAGGTATTGAAATACTTATAAGGGAAAATTTATACCTGTATCAAACTTGGATTTAACCCTTTGCGGTCTGATGTCGAGTGTGACTCGACATTCAAGACTGTGCATCATTTTGAAGTTTTATTTATTTATTTTTCCAATTTAATTGTTAAAAACGCCTACACAATGGTTAAGAGATGTAGATTAATTTTTCAAAGAAATTCGACTTAAAAGAATTATATATATATTTATTTTTCATAGCAATAAGCAAATCCTTGTATTAGGTGAATAATTTTGTATCTAATTATTTTTCGGATTGCAAAGGGTTAATCCAATAGTTTCTACCCTTGTCATTTCTTAGAAGAGAAAAGAAAGAAACTAATTCTTTGTAAAATTATACGAAAAATGGAATTAAAATAATGAGAAGCTTTTTTAAGAATGGTTTTACTATTTTAAGGTCATTCCATATTATTCATTTCCGTTTACTGTTCATAAACCAATGAGTTTTTTTTAAAAGGGTGAAGCTTACAAATTGCTTATTAATTTATATAAGTAGTTATATACTAGCCATCACGCCTTCATGATTACTTGTTTTGTCAAATTTTAATATTCACACTAGTAGCTGGCCCTCGAAATTGGGTACGATTCTCTCAACAAGTTCTAAAGAATGATTTTTTTTATCAGAATTATTAAACACATTATTACTCGTCGCGATGTGAAATAACTGGTATTTACTAGAAAAAAATTCGTCATTTGCAGCAGTGAATTTACTATATCAAGACAACTACCTTAAGATTTTAACTGCTATTGTATGACGACAGTCTCAGTTTTTTTAAAAAAAAGGAAAACCAAAGGCTCGTTCTAAATAGTTTTTACGCTTGAGAGACTAAACAATTAGCTACAGAAAACTTCAAGAAATTACATTAGGTACAGGAAAGTACTATTTTCCGACAAATCAAAGACTAAAATGTTTTGCGTCTCAACTAACAGGTTTCGAGTATATTTCGAATATTGAATAATCATATTTTCCCACTAATGAATTAAAATTAAATAATTCATATGCATTATAATTTGATACATAACATTATGTAGAGCCCATAAGCGACTTTGAAGTTGCAAGGACTCTTAATTAAATTCGTTCGATAACATCTTTCGACAACCGTAGATGGCATCTAATTAGATGGTAATGAAAACTACACAGTTAAAAAAGTTGATCCTATTTTTGAATTTGTTTTAATTTCTTGAAAATAGATAATAACAAGTAATATAAAAAATGTAAGTTAATTCCTACTGAAGTCTAAAAAGAACAAATTTATTTTAGTTACTTTTTATTAAATAATTACAATTTATATAAATAATTTATCAAAAAGTTATTGATTTTCGCTAGAATTGAACTCGCATTCTTCACTTTCACGTGAAAAATACTGAAACTCTTGCATTTTACCAATTTAGCAACTGCTTGTTGATTTTAACTTTCATTGCAAACTGCTAAAATTCTATTTAAAGTATTAAAAATTTAATTAGTTAATGTATATTTAAAAAACTGTATTAACATCGTGTCCTCCACTACAAGCTTAAAAAATGTATTTAAACTTGAGTGGGTAGTTAAAAAGTATTTTAATGGCAATTGAAAATTTCAACAAGATATATAAATATATATAGGGAATGTGGACTAATAGTAGGAATTGAAAAAGGGAGAAAGATAGACTCGATCCAACACTTCTAACAATTTTTATGAACTTTAACCCCTTAAACGGTTTATTTTCCTTACTATATAATAAGATGAGACCTTCTATTTTGGGAATATTTTCTTATTTTGATTCAAATGGAAATCCATGGAATACTTGGCTTATATACGTATTCGAAGTCATTTTACTATTGAATTGTAATTGTTATGAATGATTTATTTTTTGTTTACATCTATCAAAATTCGATAAATCGATGCACGTACGGCGTAAGGGCAAACCAGTTAAGGGGTTAAAAAGTTCTTTCAAAAATATCAAAGCGTGTTCAGCTTGTTTATTTTTTTATGTTAAAACTGAAGGATCTCAAATACCTTCACTTGAATTTTGCAGAGAATGTTGCTTATTCAAGAAGCCTTCGTCCACCATCTGATTGCTTCTTAACGCTTTTATGTAGATACAAATTTCCAGTCCTGAATTTGTGACAAATTCAATTATTTCCTTCAAATGAGACCACAGCATCTACTTTTAGTTGGTAGAGTGTTGGACTCGTATTCTTTAGGTTGCGAGCTCGAACTCAGCAGGCCGAAAACTCTGTGTGTAGTGGTGGCGCACATTAAATTTGTCGTGGTCACAAAGTCCATTTCGAGGGTAATACCACTGGAGGTACTGGGTCAGAAGTGATCGTTCTCGGTTCCAGATCTAAATTACGATCTGTGGATGAATGAATAAAATTCAGAATAAAGTCCACCCCGTAAAAAGATTTTGTGATGTCAGACTTCTACCCTCCAATGATCAGGGTTCCATACCATCAGATGCTACTGCACCCCCTCCCTTTTCCACAGAAAAGCGGAACACGACAAAGATAACTACAACAACTGCTATTTTTGCATCTCTCTACCACATAAGCGACATCGCATTCTCCTGCTATTAAAATTAGCTCTTTTATGGACTATGATTACAGCTTGCATCTATAAAGTATAAAAGTTATGAATTTCTTCCATTGCGACCACTTTGTAACCTAAAATAAGGCTTTAACACTTTAACTGTAATATTTCAATTAATATCTAATTAAATAATTAATATCTAATAAAATTCTGTTTGAGGTATATGCCATCGTATTTATTCAATCAAGAACCATGGATATTTTTGAATTTGAAATAATCATTTTTGCATCGGATTATAACCTGTAGAAATAATTAATTCAAAAATATTATAATTCGATACACGGGTGGATTCCAAACACAACAGTTGAATTAAAAGTAACAGTACATCTCGAATATAAAGAGTAAAAAAAAGAAATGTTAAATAAAAAGAATCAATTGTATACATTTGTGTTGTACATTCTTATCGAAATTATTAATAATCATTCATTAAAGGAAATGAAAACTAAGACAGCAGCGAAAGAACTTGATTGAAAATAAATATTTTAAATCGAAGATATTTCCGACTTCCAGTTAATTATAGCTTCGAATTCATAACCGTCAGAGACAATTTGGTTTAGCAAATCGGATCAATTAAATCCTGTTCAACTTCTCTCGCTGCATTCAAGGAGCAAACAGAACAGTTTTCGAGCAAAATCTTTCGTGACAGATTGCTAAGCGAGTTACGAAATTATTTGTTGATTACATAATCTCAGGTATGGCCATTTTAACCAAATGTTCTTAATAAAATTACTCTCTCAGCAGCTTTAACTAATAGGATTAAAAATTCTTAACTCCTTGATCTGCGAGTGTATTTAACCTCATAATTGGATGATACATCCTATTTTGAGTATTAATTGCTGTTTCAATTCAAATAAGAATGCAAAGTATAACAGGGATTTTTAAACGTGTTTAAGAGATTTTTACTTTAAATAAATTGTTACTTACTTTTCTTTACTTTCGGATTTAAATCCCACAATTTTGCAATTCAATACACAAGTCAAAATGCACGTGTACTTCCAGCAGTTAAAGAAGACGCTTTATATTTTTGATGATAACATGTTACAGTTTTCTAGTTTCATTATCGTGGCTTAAAAGAGAAATATCTTCAATAAGCACATTGCACATACACCGTATCCCAAATCCATTCTCTTCACTTCCTCTAACTAGTACGATGGAGACATTTACAGATAAAAAACAAACGTTTCGGATTTTATCCTCTTTATCCAAATGCAATTGCTTTATCTTTATTGAATCTTATCACATGCAATAAAAACGGATTTTATGTACTAAAAAGTAACTTTAACTAAATTACTGACTAACCAACAATTTAGTTTAAGTTACTTTTCTTGACCAATTTTCTTAATGACGTAACAAGATCTCTCCTATTGGCGACTTTTGTTAGTAACCGTTTGTACGCTGAAAAGTAATTCGATGCAAAATTATTCGGCTAACGCAAGAATTTGCATAATGCTGCGAGAGAAAAAATATTTGTTATAATCTTAAATTGAATTCCACCGAAAAGTTAATCAACATTTTCCAGCATTTTTTAGAAATTTTTTTAATCAAAATTAAAAAATAAATAAATAAAACTTCAAAATGATGCACCATCCGGATGGTGAATGAAGAAGCCCCATTTGAGAGCAAAGGGTTAAACTTCTTTCTTTTCTGCAGAATTCATCTCTTTGCTTTCCCTAGTCTGTAAATGGTCCCATATTCCATTCATTAATTTAGTGTAGATACTCCTGAACAGAGAAATTTGTTTCATAGCTACCCTGTATAAATTTTCAGATAATTCAACCCTTTGCACTCGGTGGTGCCTCTTGGACACCATTCAAGGGGAGTGCATCATTTTGACGTTTTATTTATTTATTTTTCAGTTTTGATTATTGAAAATACCTACAGAATGGTAAAGAGTTTCTGAAATTCAATTTTAAACACACACACACAGATTTGGAGCAATAAACAAGCTCTTGTATATTGAATAATTATGCATCGAATTACTTCTCCGAGTGCAAAGGGTTAATTGCATTCAGAATTTAGATCTTTTTATTGCCCAGACAATTTTTTTCCTCTCATGATGTTGTGTTAGGTTACTTTATTTCATTTCATAATGCACTGTTAGTTCATTTATTGGTATTTTTCTTCTAATTTGAGTATAGGAAACTTCAAGGGAGAAAAATGGATATTCAATGATCTTATCATGCTTCAAAATTTTAGAAACCTTTAGTGTAAATTATACATGCATGAAAAAATTAAAAACTTAATTTATAATAATTGGTATTTCATTTCAAAGCCACCCAAAAATACATCGCCAAAATCTTCTTGTTGTTGTTACTTATGGCACTTGCGATGGGCAAGCACCCCGCAGATTCAATAGCAGATTTAAGCCGAAAGGAGCGTCTCTTGTTTTTGAAGTAGCGCCAACTAGGGCTAAGAGTACAACTTAGCTACACACTCACCACATTTGCTTGCACAGCCCCTTTTTACAGGGGGGGGGCACAGTCACACATCTCACAGATAGCACAAAGAATAAAAACCATGCCCAAAACAGGACTCGAACCCGGGACTTCCAGAACACGAGGAAGAAGCGCTACCTCTGTGCCAAAAAGCCGGCCCAAAATGTTTTAAGATGAAAGGGAAATCAACTCAAATGGCAATTTCTCTGTAGAAACCTCAGCACTTCAGGAGATGGAAGGTGAATTACTTTTATGTAAAACTTATGATTTTTAAGCCTTTATGAAACAGTTCATGAAGTTTTTAAGAACTGTTTGCTTAAAGAAATTAGACCACATGGACTTGACATTCATTAAGACGCTACTGTCCCGCTAATGAGTTTTCCTAATAGAGGAAGGGAAGAGGTATTTCCATTTACTCACTTTTCGAATTTTTATTTTCATTTCTGTAGTATGATATGCCCTTATGCTTTCATATCTCCATTTCGGGTTTATGAGCTTTCTATTTCGAATGATATTTAAAATAGTAAACTAATTTAGTTAAGCTGCATTGATGTCCTATTTAGGTCTACCTCATAAACTTTTTTGGAACTTCCCTCGTAATTTTGAACGGCTGTCAGGCAACGAGGACGATACATTATTTGAGCCAAGTGAATTCATTCTAGCTGTTTCGAACTTTGCATTGCAAATTCGTCGCAATTAAGGTTTTAACTTTCATTTATGGAGTCTAGACTCAGATTTGAGACTTTTCAAAAGCAATATCTAATATCTGCCAAAATATAAGAGATCAAAGTGGTTTTATGCCAGATTCAGCTTCGAGAATAGAGGATGCGTAAACGAAACCCAATACTCGTGAAAATCGTCTTGTATATGGACATGGTGCCAGTAAATCTATTGGAAGTGAAGCATCAACTTCTGATGTTTCACTCCCGTTAAAGTTAAAAGAAATGTTGCTGATTCAGGTGTCGTCCTCATTATCTGATCATTTCAAAATAATAAGATATATCCCAAAATAGCTTTCATATTACTTCAAAAATTTGCATTAATCTAGCTAAATTAAACTAAAATGTCATGAGCGCCTTAGTTTTGCTTATTTAATAAGCAGACTTCGAATATTTTTATTAGAAAATCACTCATTGTATAAATACATTTAAATAAAAATCTCGAAATACGGAAAATTTATTTATAACGGATTCTTGCTTAGAGAAATTTCCTGTTTTGTGGGATTTCTTATAGTGCTTATTTACAGAGAAAGCTGCATTTTAACTGCGTTATACAAGAATCTATTAAATAAAAAAATTCTATAAACTTTTTATTGATCAACTTTTGACCCTTTTTCGCGAACTTAGGTTGATGATTTTTCTATCGTTAGATTTGTTGATTTTTCAACAACAATAAAAAATCCTTAATATATTGAATGAATTGAGACATTAATATATTGAGTCGCTATATGTCAAATCTACGAAAACTCGCTTCAAGGGTCACGGTCAAATAAAGAGTTTATAAACCAAAAATCCAATTTATCCAAAGGATCTTTGTCAATGTGCGCAATTTTTAAAAAAATTTTGTTTCCGTTTTCTTGGGAATTTATGTTCGCTTAGCGAATATCTAGTCAATCTAGCCAAGTAAAAAAATAAAAAGCTTCAATTTTGATTTTAAAAATATTAGTTTGTTATGAAGAGATGAGCAAGCTTTTGTCATCGAATTTTAATTTCGTTAAGAATATTTAAAAATCAAATGTTCAAAGACTAAGTGTGTTAATAATTTTGTACCGAACTCAGGTAAAATGGAATACATTAAGTGCTTTAGCTATTGAATCTATAATAAAATATAAAAAATATTTAAAGCTATTGGAATGCTATTTGCCGTTCTCAAGGGAATTAAATGCTTAAAAATGGATTCATCATATTCGGATATTTAAACACATAAAAATCTCATAGCTTAGTGTCCACTGATTATCCATCTGGTCAGAGTTTCTAAAAGAAGCAATAAGAAATATCGACTTGTTGTCACAGCTATCATTAGGGAAGAGTAGAAAGTATCTTATAATTCCTTGGTGCACATTTTAGTGTTTCACAATCCAGTCATTGATGATGATGTGTCCCCTTTATAACGGAAAAAGGGGTGCAGTAGCTTTTAAAGGTTAGGACCCCAGAGCAGAAATCTGACTTCTAGCTCTAATGAGGATGACACACACACACACTCGTTTGCACAGCCCTTTCTACAGGGGGGAGCACATTCACTCACCTCACAGATAGTACTCGAACCCGGGATGCCCAGACCACAAGGAAGATGCGCTACCTCTCTGCCAGGACGCCGGCATTCAGTCATTTGACCGCTAGTATTCGATTTCGCTTCTGGATCGCAGATGTAAAATACATGAAAAATAATCAAGTGCTTAAATCTGCTAAACAAAAATGTTACAAATCTAAATGCAAGAGGGAAAAAGATCAATGTTTGCATCCATTCTTTATAGCTCTCAAATAACCGAAAATATTTGCTTTGATTCCTTGTCTTCCCCCCTCCTTCTTTCTTGAGAATCACGCTTAACTTAATAGATACTTCTCCCAGGGCTCGACTTAGACTAATTGGGACCTGGGGCAAAACTTCTTTGGGGGCCCTTCTTCTTCATTACTTCAGTAATGAAGAACTCTCATTAAAGAAGGAAACGCAAAATAAACTTTCTATTGGACTCGGATCCCTCTCTGATGAGGGAGCTTTGGTCAACTGCCCCGTATGCCCCTGCCTTAGTCAGGCTCTGCCTTTGTACGCATGGAAAAAGACACAACTAACCTAAAAACAATTTATTTACAGTGCGTACCTAAAATAAAGCAAAACCGCAAATCAAGTCGGTATTTCTTTAAAATCAAGTAATTAAATTTATTTATCGATCAGGATTGAGATAGCTACAACAGTATTATATACATATCTTTTAAACTTTTCATTAAACCGAAAACGCTGCCATCAACAATTACAACACACTGTACATTTTCAACACCAATTGGTGCAACGCAAATGAGTGAATTTTCTACGCCAATTGGGGGAACGCAATACAGATTATAATTTTTTTTATTTCCTTTATGCTGTTTTATTTTGACTCAAAATGAATCCGAAAAATCTATCAATTAACAATGTTTAATTTTAAATGCATCATACTTTAAGAAAATAAACAGAATCGTTTAAATAACCAATCGAAAGCATGTTAAGTCTAACCTCATTAGCGTGGGGGAAAATGTTCTTATGCATTTGAGGGTGGGGATATGAAGATTTTTAGGCGGAAAGTAAAAAAAAGTGTCGTTTATATTATTTTCCTCACAATTTTTCCGTTTTTTCTCTCTATAAGAATTCCTCATGTCTTAAAGAAAGTATTTAAATAAAAATCCGAATTGGTATTTTGCGTTTAGCAAAACATTTGGCTATTCATTTTTATTTATATAGATTTTTTTGGTTAATCAGTTCTTAATTTTAAGAAGGTTAGATTTATCGGTGCATCGCAATATGTGAAATTTACCCTATTTCATTTTCGGAAATCTTTCCCTTTAATAATAGTAAGGAAAAGCTACCATCCCCCCTTTTTGAACCTTGTTTTCTTTTGTAGAACTAATTCCTTCCTATAAACGAATTTTTCTCTCAAAATAATTAATTTTCATGAATATCTAAACTTTTGACACTTCTTCAAGGAAAACCAATTTTTTGTGAATATGACAAAATTTACCTTCTTAAGTGAGCTCAAGCGACATTATTCTCACATAACAAACTGTGCCCCGGGGTCCTGGCATAGGAGTAGAGCGTCTTCTCTATGATCTAGGCTTCCCGGGTTCGAGCCTCGTTTCGGGCATGGTTGTTCTTCTGTGTTCTATCGGTAAAGTGAGTGAATGTGCCTGTAAAAAGGGGTTGTGCAAGCGAATGAGCTGATTAAGTAGCAAAAGTCGCACTCTTGGACCTAGTTGGCGCTATTATAAAACAAGAGGCGTTGATTAGGCTTAAATCTATGACTACCTCAGCGAGCTTGTCCATGGCAAGTGCCATAAGAAACAACAACAAACTTAACTGCGCAGGTCATTAGAAGACTAATATATGTAATAAATTCAAATATTTAATTGAAAAGGTCACTTTACATTTATCACAAGGGCATTAATTGACAGCATTCAATTTATTTAAAAGAATAATAACACAAAATAACTCTTATCTTTATTCAAAAATTTTCTGATAATAGATTAAATATGCTTATCTCTGGATATAGGTCTGATGGAGTAATTAATTCCGAGAAATCAATTTTTAAGGTTCCTCTGGCATGTGAATTTATTACTTTTTTAAAAAAGAATTCAAGAAGGAGCTTAAAAAGAATGATTATTTTATCACCGGTTTTTTTTTATGTCATGGCTTCAACGATTGGAAGCCAATTCAGAGCTCGTGGTAGGGATATAGCCTGAAAGTTCAAACCCACGTGGCGTGGTTTCTTTTTCCATGCACTGCACATAATTTGAATCTTCTCTGGCTCAGAAGTACTACATTCTGCCTATTTCATTAGTAAGAGAATTAATTGTTCTTTATAAAATAGTCGAATGGCTCCATTTTTATTCAGCCCTTTGTCGTATATGTTTAACAAAATACGGTTTATTTTGTCGCTGAATGTTAACATATTTCGAATGTTTTAAAACCGTTCCCTATATAAAGGGCTTTAATCCTTTACAGTCCGAAAAATAATTGCAAAAAATAGAATGCAAAATTATTCTTCTAATACAAAGATTTGTTTATTGCTATGAAAAATAAATATATATAATTCTTTTAAGTCAAATTTCTTTGAAAAATTAATCTACATCTCTTAACCATTATGTAGGCGTTTTTAACAATTAAATAATAAATAAATAAAACGTCAAAATGATGCACAGTCTTGAATGTCGAGTCACATTCGACATCGCACCGTAAAGGGTTTAAAAAATGTAGTTCTTCTTCAAGGCCCGAATTCTGAAATCAGACTTTTTTTTCTATTTTTATTTTAAGACTATTTTTATTTTAAAATTTAAATAAATGAAGGAGGAGGTTACATGAAAGGAAATTCCATTTCGAAGGACTTAAACCTCAAACTATCTGAAATGAAGATCGCGTTGAGAAAAGCAGAATAATTTTTCTTAGAGATTTTATCTTTAATTTAAATTAAAAGATTCTAGATAATTTTCTGGTGTTTATTCCGTTTGTAAGACATATATATTCTTTTCTGTAGAGGAAGATATTTGCATTCACTAACAGAAAAAAATAAACATTTATGTTTTTTTAATACTATTTTTAACACACACACATATAATATATATAACGTGCATGGAAGCTAATTATCCCATTATTATTCATCACAACTTCTTTAACTTTAAAACCAATAGAATTAAGTTTAGAATAACATGGTTTATTTTTATTTCGATTTAATTTCTTTATTTCACAACTTTTTAATCTAGTATACTTGAACATCATATGCAAATCAATTAATCAATAAAAGAATTCATCTTCAAACGACTTTCTTTTATTTGTTCATATCTTCATTCGAATAAACAAAAAGTATTTAATAAATTTAGAAAAACTTGCCTTTTATTGTTTCATCCCATCTTGCTCAAAACATTGCAATCAAGTTTACTCCCACCTTAAATACAAATTCTCCAAACATTGATAAACCACTTTTTCTTCAACTGACATAAATTCCATTCCGCTCTTGCTATCCCAAGATTATAAAAAACTAAAAAATATTTCTGGATTTTATAATCTCATGTCTTATTTTTCCACTTAGTAAGAACCTAAGTCATTCTACTCCAATCTGAATCGAAAAGCGCGGAATTTTTAAATTGGTTACATTTCACTTATGATTTCACATGCTTTTAAAATGAATATGCGAATATCAACTTAAATTATGTGTAAAGACACAAAGAATCCCTTTCTAACGAAATGCCTGAGAGAAATATTGTGACGGATCACTCCTTGCGAGTCCGAGATCAATTTTCGGAATCGCATCACTTTTTCATTTTGATTAATTTCAGTTAGTACACAGATTAATCCTATCTGCTCCAACTTCAAATAAACTGGATAGATCATCAATAAATTGCCTGTTCCTTTTAACCAAAAGATTCCATTGCTCATGCAGTTTTTCAAACCATCATTTCACATGATAAATATAATCTCAAAAAACAGAACGAATTCATTCATAATGTATAACAGGCGATTTTTAACCCTTTGCTCCCGACGGTGCCTCTTGGGCACAATCATGACGATGCATCCTTTTGACGTTTTATTTATTAGTTTTCAATTTTGATTTTTGAAAATACCTACAGAACGTTAAAAAAACGGAGAAATTTAATTTTAAACACATACCCACACACACAAACTTGGAGCAATAAATAAGCTCTTGTACGTTGAATAATTATGCATCGAATTACTTTTCCGAGTGCAAAGGGTTAAAGGATTAGTCCATCCAATGTTCTCTAATAACCTTGATAAAAAAAATATGAATAGAGAATAATTTTTTACAAAGCAAAATCTCTAATTAAAATACTGGAAATAATTAATCCAGTCTATTCCGACCTCAAATAAACCGAGAAACCCGTCGCTAAACCACCTCCTTCTCAATTAATATGATGATAAATATAATCTCAAAGATACCTCATGATGAATATAATCTTAAAGACAGAACGAATTCATTCGTAATATATAGCAAGAGATTTTTAAAATACTTCATCCATTGTTCACTAATACCCTTGATTAAAAAAAAAACAAATACAGAATAATTTATTTAAAACACAAAATGTGCCTTCTTTTACTTTTGTCGTCTTTAATTAATACACTGGCAACAATTAATCCAGTCTATTCCAACCTCAAATAAACCGGGAAACTCATCGATAAACCACCTCCTCCTCAATTAATACATTCCGGTCTTCCCTGAATTAAAGATAGAGCAGCATTTCAAATGATGAATTTGAAGTGTACGATAGAACAATCCCCGGTCATCCAAACTTTTCTTTTTTAAGAATTGCCCAGTGTGCAGTTTTTTAGCAAGTTTCCTTTTCGATCCGCAGGTTTGTTCAGATTTGGCGACGAATCGTCGTGTGTTCTGGCAACCCCAGCCTCCCGCTCCGGACCCAAAAAAGCCCATGGCTATGATTAACCCTTACTGCGAGGGAGCCGCCGACGGAGAATCGTAGGAGTGTCAGACGGAGCCAAGCGCCGCAAAGTGCATGGCTGCCCGAGGTGCAGCCTCCGAGCCGCCCAGAGCAGCTTTACTGCCGCCAGCACCAGCCACTCCCCGGCCTAGCCTTAGCCCATCAGACCCGTACGCCGGACACTTCTCCATCACTAGGTAAGTGGGGCACGTGCCCTCTGTTTACATTCCTCTCTTCACGGATTGCATCGGAAACAGGTGGACAAGACGCGGTAAGGAGCTGTTTTTACCTATTTTGTGGAAAGAAGAGAGGTAGTTGTTTGGTTTCTCCTATGGATTCAACAGGGATGACACTCCGTGACAGGAACAATTCATTCTGCTAATTGCGCTTCTAGGTATGTTTTTGTTAAGTGCAGAATCTGATCTGGATACTTATGCGAGAGAAAAAGTATAAGTATTGTATTTATATTTAATGATCTACATAACATGTTGCATTTATAAGCAGTGTTATTTGATAATATATCTTTACAAGGAGTTTTCATCACGTACATGAATTACAAATGTAATGATAACGTTTCGTAATAATTTATCCCAATATTTTTCCCAACCGAAATATCAGCAGATTTTTTTTAAGTTCCTAGATTTTTATGCGATCAATAACAAAATGCCCTTAAAATATTTTTTTCTGTAATAATATGGCTTTTGAAAGGACATACATTGTATGATAGCCTTTAGTAATATTTAGATAATGGAGATATGAAGCTTAGTTACAAAAAATACTATTTTACCTATTTAGCATATTAATGTGTGTGAGAGAGAGAAAGAGAACGCATTTCTGAAAATGGGATTTTTTTTATTTCCACCAACAATTCCAAGAAATAAATCGGGACTAAAATTTGAATTTTTATTCAAATAGTTTAATTTCCAAAAACGACAATATATATTTGCTTTTATTATGAACGTTGTATATCTCTTTAAAGGATTAACCATTTGTAAAAAATATTGGTAAAAGATACAAGATTTTTTATCTTGAGTAATAATAACA
>JAOUZG010016587.1:15430028-15516749 GCA_026289955.1 Argiope argentata | reverse complement strand
TATAATGGAATTGAGCTGGAAAAAATTTCCGAGAATTTTGCGAACCAGATGAAAACACACATTCTTTAAACGTGGCTTTTAAAACTGAGTAAAATATGATTAATAAAATGTTGGGATTATATAATTGTATCACCTTCCTCAAGATACTGGCATTTAAAATAAATTTTAAAAGAAAACGATATTTATTTAAAATATTTTATTTGAATGAGATCTTCTATTTAATCAGTAATTCATTTTCCGATTTTTTTTATATGTAGTATTAAACACACGGATATTATCTTCTCTTAGAAAAAAGGGTGGAGAAAAGTTTCTTCGTCCTAGAAATATGTGTAGAATTTTCAAGAAACCCCACTTCAGCAGTGAAATCAATGAAATATTAAGCATATATTTTAATATTGATAAGAAATAACAATAAGTGCTGGTGAGAATTATGTGCATTTAATTTGCATATAGTAGGCTTTTGATATCAATAAAAAAATATTTTGGATTTTAAAAAAGTAATAAATACTTTATTTTACGCTTCACTTTAAATTGCCTTTTTTTATTTGTTTATTCAAGAAAAAGTAGCAGGAAATAATATTCAATTATTTGAAATTCAATATTTGAATCTAAAAACTCAATTTTAAATGTTCGCACGTTTTGAAACATACTTAAAAATATACCATACTCCTCTTGTTCCAGCTTGATAAAATAATTTTTCAAAAGTATTAGAGTTAATACATTAATGATTTTGTAATCATCGTTCGTCACTGGAAGCGAAAGCAATGATGTAGAGCAGGACGAAATATGCATGATTAATTTTTAAAAATACTTCCTCCAATATACCCTCTAGAAATGAAATACAAAATGTAGCTAACTTTTAACATTAGGATGGAGACCATGCATAATTAAATTACATCATGAGCATAATGATTACATCTCATGCATAAATCTCATTACATGATTCTTTTAACATTTGTCTCGCGCTTTTAAAATCGTTTTGAAATAAAATTTAATTTACTTTTATTACCACTATCATTGCGGTGTCATTTATTATTTATTATCTGAACGGAGCGAAGTTTATTTCATTCAAGAAAAGAAACTTCATTCTAAAGCTGTAAAAAAGATTTATTAGAAGGATCTTTTTCCTTCTATTTTCTCGAAAGTGTTTGACATTTAAGTTCTTAGAATAATCGAGTTTCTATTTTTCTTTTTGATCGATTGGAACTAAAACTTGACAGATTTATAATCTGGGGTCGCCTAACAAATTTCATATATTTAGCTCGTTGCATTTTTAAGTTATCTTGATCTCATGTAAGTAGACAATGAGAGTGACTCTCTATAAACTGATTTTATCTGAAAACATAAATGTAAATTTGGTTATAAATAAAATACTAATTATAGCTTTCATACGCAGGCGGGTATAGAAATTCTTTGTTCACAGATTTCGCCCAAGATTTTGCACTTATGGTGTAAAGACGATATAAAATTTCATTAATATACCTTATTCCAGTTTTGGCTTCTCAAGCGCTCACAAGATGATATAACTCCAAAAATAATTATATTATTGGGGTGGGGTGCAGGATAATGTAAACGATGGAGATTCACTAAAATCTGAACACTGAATCATTTTTAGATCACAATGCTTTATCTTTACCTATTTTGTAAATAAATAAAGTATAATAGTATCCTTTATTTATTTATTTATTTAATTTTGAAAATAGTAGCAATAATAATAAACGTTCCGAAAAATCAATTAACAGAAAATTCCTTCATGTATTTTTTGATAAGCTCCTTATTTAAAGAATTTCTGGGAAATATAATCAACTGCACATTATTTGTGATTATGAAAAAAAAAGCTTAAATACTTCGAATGAAGATGACATCAACCTTCACATATGAATATTTCGTATCTTTCCATTCGTAAAGGCATTAATTTAAATCTGCATACTTAATTTCTCCAGCTCTTAACTAACGAAAATGCTTAGTCTATTATTACTATGAAATAATATGTAGCTTATCCGAAATTTAACTGAATTTGTCCCATTTTGAGCGGATTATTTTTAAATTTAGGTTGAAATATTTTCCTTTAAAAATTGGTGAGCGATGTACAATTTATGCATGAAAGACCGTTTACCTAATTTCATCCTTTTAGCTCCTTGCATTCTTGAATAACGAATTCTGAGACAGACAGCCTAAAAATAATTTATTCTAATTTATTGAAATCTTAAAAAACGGAGATTTATCGAGGTCACAAGATGGAATTATTTGATGATTACAATATTTTCACTATCTATTCATCATATGATGCAAAATAAGGGAAAAAATGTTTAAATGAAATAATTCAAATACTCATTGAATTCTAACTAGATATAAGAATAAACATATCTAGTTAGAATTCAAAATATATCTTATATACACGAGGAAGAAACATTTGCATTTTCCTCGTTTTTGAAGTCAATGATTTTTAAGACGATCTTATAATGATAAATGGTTTAAACATTTATAACTTGAAACTTTTTGTTAGAAATCCGATTGTAAGTGTAATTCTTATTCGAGTTTTACGAGATAATTGTTTAATACGAAAAAGAAAATATTACATATTAGCATTTTCTTCATTACTTTCTATTTTATTTACTTTCCGTAGGTAGTTTTTTGTAATTAGAATCAATTCTTCTTATTATTTTTTTATGTTTAAAATTTCTAATTACTGGTATTGTTTTAATATTTTTGATAGATTTCTTAATTAATTTGCTTTTAATGAAAAATATACAGTACTTAAAGTGCGATATTGAATTATCCGTAGGTATAACTATAAAAAAGCATTTCCCTTTTTGTAAAATTTTATATATGACTGAGACAATATTATCAATTCAGATAAAGCTAAAAATGATATTAATAGTTGATATTTTTTCATTTATACTATGCCATTGAATTAAAACTATATGAAAGTATATAATGTAAATTTGATTTTGTCAAAACATGCAATTAGTAACCAAAATTATTTCATTTTTCTCCTAAAATAAACTTGCTTGACTGTCATTTTTTTACATGTTTCTCTATATTCAAATACATATTAATTACATATTTCATTCATATACATTAATATATAAACTAAATTCTTATGATTAGTTTTGGAAGTTTTTATATCATTCATATCATAAAAAGAACCCGCTGAAAATCCAATTCCGTTTCTTTCCTTGTTTTGTACTTAAAACGTTTTTCAGTTATCTATTTGCTCTTTCATTTCTCCTCTCAGTAGCATCATTTCAAATAACAGTAGCGAATCCACAGAGAGCGTCTAGAACCATTCCATTTTCAACATATCCAATTAAAGTCAATTAGCGCCACATTCCTTCTGCTGTCGTATCAAGGACCACTACTAGTCATGACGAGATTCGGGAATCACTGATGGATGCGTTTTTGAGGCTAAAAAAAACTGGTTTTAAAGATACCTTGAAACTGTCGCAAAGCTAAAAGCATCATAATTTAATACAATAGACTCTCGACTGTTGAGATAAGCCTGCAATCCATTAATGAATCGTTTAAAAGTAGAACGAGAAGAGTTAGGAATGCAGTTCCAGTTTTGTCATCAAATAAAAAATTGTGAGTTGGATCAAAATATACTGGTTTATATTAAATAATACTAAATCAATTAGAATTCAGACAACATTTGAAGAAAATAATCACATCTGAATTATATGAGCGACAAAGAAGGAAATACTTTCTTTTTAATTGTTAATAAATACTTTTATACTATGGGATGTCTGACACAGTACATCGTATAGTAGATTTTTTTTTATATTTAAATTTGAAATTAAGTCGAAATAGTTTTAATTTATTAAAAAAAGTCATTAGGGCACATAAAATAAACTTAGATGTTCTTTACTTTCTTACATGGGTTAAAATAACAATAAATATTCAAATAATAATTATCTTCTAATTTGATATTTTTTATTAAATAAATTCGTTGATAAGAGAAATATATGATGATTAAAATTTGGAATATTAAATATTTTACTTACATGATTTCCTGTGTTTGATTCTAGTTTTTTATATAAAACTTACAGCTTTCTTGATCGATAAAAAGTTGAAATATTTATATAAAAGAGAAAATTTGTTAATTTAACTAAATTAGTAAAATTTGCTAACTATTGTAAAATAAATCGAATAATTTTTTTCACCATCTTCATTTGATTGTGGTTTGAATTTAGCCAAGTTTTAGCACCGTTCCAAATGGAAATAAATACTTTTAACTCCAATAAAGGAATTTATTATTTTAAAATAAAAGACCGGATATCACTTTTTCTGAATTAATTCTCTTACACTTGTTATTACTGAAATAAACTTTACAAATGTCATCTAAGTTCCGAATCATTTAGGTTTTGAAAGAAATAAAGCTTTCGAAAATCATCTACAAATGTGAAAAATTAACTATTATAATTTCCTTTGAAAAGTGGCATTTAAATAAAATCATAAAATAGGATGTTTTCTGTAATATTTTTGAAAACAAGCAAATGTTAAACATTCAAGATGTTTGTAAAAATATATAATTAATCTCCCTTCATATGTGTACATACTTATATCTTTAATAAACACTTAGAAAAGGTCAATTTATGCTAAACATCCAACAAGTGCGCACAAATTGAAAAATTCATTCCATCTTTTTTAGGAAGAGATTTTACGGCAAGACGTAAAATAAGACAGTACGGGAAAATATTATAAACGATAAATGCAATTGTGTATGTCGGATAACAGTGGCGTCATGTTCCCAAATAAAATGCAGTAGGTATGGATTTACTAATATGAAATAATGTAAATGTTCTAGAAAAACAATTAAAAATTAATTATATTATATTTATGATCACAACTTTTTTCTTTTAATATTAAACATTGAAACAATCAATCCTGCTTGTACAAAAATTGTATTGATTTTTTTACTCGATTAATCATTTATCGTGTCTATCTACTTTCTATATCAAACTGATGACTTGAAAAGAGAAGCTCTTGATCTATATTTTACTTCCTATGACATTACCGAAAGAGATACTGAAGTTCAAATTTTTTTAAAACTCCATATAACTAATTCATAGTAATCTCCATATTAGTGAATATTTTCCAGTTGTATTTTTAAAACTTTCGATATCAAGATTTTTGCTTTCATCGTTATATCGGTAAATAGTTAGGCAGGGTAGATTTATATCGCAACGAAAACCTGACAGTTTCAATGAATCATCTTTTCTTTCACCCATATTGTTCGCACAAGTTGTAAATATTGGATTCTTTATTGAGACTTTATTTTTTAAAACTCTAATAATTGAAAATATATTCTGAGTAGTTTCTAACTAAAATCATAATTTCTCCTTTCCATAACTAGCATTCAACATTTAATTTTCCAGTATCAAACAATCTGATTTTTTTTTTTTAATTTCTTTGTTTCTTTGGATTGATGAGCTTTCTTTTTGCTGAATATGTTCATCATTCTGTTTCTTTGGATTGATGAGCTTTCTTTTTGCTAAATATGTTCATCATTCTTCAAATAAACTATTACTAAGAAATAAAATTTGGCGAAACGATTTAATGCTCAGTATATGGGTGGGATTTCAGTTCCGGCTCATTCAGTTCGTGGAAGCAGGGCTTTCGTTTGAGCGTTACCCAAATAAGCGGAATCAATTGTATTCGGATTGGTAACGCGAGCCATATATCAAAAAGCACAAAGAAAACGCCTGCAAAATCTATTCTTCTTCCCGCATTCTTAGCTCCCTTTGTCCCTCCCTGGTTCTACTTTTAAATATATTAGAAAGAACATAGCAGTAAAACACGCTGGGGCGAAAAGTCGCCAATCTAGTCTAGTTCGAATAATAAAATCCTCCAATGGCTAAAAACCTGATAAGGTGTAGAACCCAGAAAAAGCAACAACGCCCTAACTGCCCTAAAACATTTTACTGCAGGGGAGCCCTCGAGAATCCGTGCAGCATTCTTTATCCTCAACTCAGGGCCACACCTGAGTCCCGGAGCAGCTGCAAATGCCCCGAGGCTAACTTACCTGCTTTAGAAAATTGCTTTGCTTGCTGCTAACAGAACTGACTGACACACGGTATCCAGAACTCGCATTCATTAGCTTAAAACTGCTTTCAATCCCTTGTGGCAAAGCTGCTGGGTTCGAGTGCAAGTGAAAAAAAGAGATCCAAAGACCAGTCAACTGGGTGAGAAAGATCCTACCCACTTATCAAACTTCCTTGAAAAGACCCCTTTGCCTTGGTCCTCGGACCTCTCAACAGTTAGAAGCCGTAAATCTGCTTTCCTCTTAGAATATATCATGTTATATTTTAATTTACGATAAAGATTTACGTTTAATTTAATATACGAAGTGGATTTTGGTATTTTTAAATTTAAAGTTTAAAATATTTTTTTAATTAATGTTGAACGAGCTTTGCAAACAAACAAAATTAAAAACAAAAAAAAATGGGAATGAAATAGAATAGAGGAGATAATTTTAAGAAAATGAATTTTAAAAGTATAGGTCGAACAAGTTTACTTTCAAGGGGAGAATTAATTTTAATTAACACCTCAATAATGAATTTTAAAAGTATAGAAGTCGAACAAGTTTACTTTCAAGGGGAGAATTAATTTTAATTAGCACCTCAATAATGAATTTTACTGGGTTTCTCAGTAATGAGAAATAAACTAATTGATAAGATTTTTATACATATTGTGAATTTTGAAAGAAAAATTGTTCCTGCAATACATTCATTTTCCTCTCCCATTTTCCATGAAATTTTCCGAGTTTTTTGCCCACGTGTTTTTAGTATATCGATCAATTCAAAATTCATTTAGTCGATCTTTTAGAAACAAGCAAATAAATAAAGGGTGGAAATCTCATGAAATACTGTGAAATAATTCAACCGGCAAAAATTCTGCAAAATGTATCAAATATGTATTCCTAATTTGCATGAAGAATAAAACTATTTCTAAAAAACTATAACCTGCATGATTGAACTTTAAAAATATTAATGCTCAAGGAATAATGACAATTTTAACAAAATTTCTAAATAAAAAATTAAAAAATATTAATTAAAAAAGTATGAGTACAAATATAAAAAATTACTTATAACTCACTTCATAGGTAGAATTTGTATTGATTTTTCTAGTAATTTTTTTAAACTCATCTTTAAATTACCTTTTGATGGATAGATGATTTCGAAAATTTTTCTTCGGATATTTTAACAGCCATATTCAGAGGCGTTACTATTTACACTTGTAAATTATTACTCATCAGCCTTGACCCGCAAAACAAACATCAGAATTCTGCAAAAGTACATTATACGACAGTTGTTGAATTACACATCAAAAAGGTCAAATATGTAGATGTCTTGGTTGGTTGGTTGGTTGATTGATTGATTAATTAGTTTCCTTTTTCACAACAATAAAGTCAACTCAAATAAAGTAAGCCAAAAACATGTCGATTTCTGTTATAAAGCTGCTCTAAAAAGACTATTAGGTTGTTTTTTTTTTCTGATTAAAAAAAAAGAATCTACATTTTATCATTTATACAAATTATGGGTTTTAACTTGATCTTGAGCTAAATAAATCCTTAAAAATTCGTGGTTTTATACCTTAGTTTAGATAAGCAGAAATGACTGTATTTCTCAAATGATAATTGAGTTTTTTTTTTTTCCAGAAAAGGCAACTAATACAGTAGAAGTTCCCCCTTTTCACCTTTAGAGTTCCTATTCATTAATTTTTTACTAAATTATTTTATCGAGAAAGATTTTTTTTATCGAAAACTATAATAACATTAGCGACAGTGAAATAGCTACAGAACGAGTATAAGTTGCAGATGATCCCGATATTAATTTCAGGGAGAGACATGGCATGAAAAACATTAGTGCATTCATGTCATTTTTTAAACATAAGCGTAATAAACATGAAAATAAATATCATGCCCCGGGTGCCAATATCTTTTGCTAAACCACTAATGACGATTAGGTTGAGGGGGGATGTAAAATTATTATATTACCCCCTAGACGCATCTTATACTCTCTGCACTTCTGATTCACCGAGTTAGCAGTTAAAATCTTAGTTGGTAATATGCTGTAATTAAAAGGAGAAGAAAATTTTTTATTTCTAACTAAATTAATTTTTCTCTATTGTATTGTTCGTGCTATAATACAGGTCTCTCATTATCCTAAGACTATTTTGAGAATATTTTGTATAGTTAATTTTCGGAAATGTAATTGCAGAAAATACTTTCCGTCCTTTTTTCATGTAAAAGCATGTCATTAAATTCAAAAATTCTGTTTTGTTGTTGATTTAAAAAGTAAACATTTTATTTCAACCTGAATAACAGTAATAGATACATATAACGCATAATTTCTACCATGTAAGTTTTTATGGTTGTTTCTTTAAATATTATACGCGTGGAAATTAGTAAATGACTTTTAAGCTGTAGTGCATTTGCAAGTTATTTGAATTCTAATACACACTAGTAAAATGGAGTAAAAATAGTATGACTGCTAAATTCAAAACTAAAGAAGCACTGTTTTTATTGATCTTGCATGAAGAATCCCCCTTTACCCTCATGAATAACAATACAGAAATCTTTCGACAATAGCTTCTGCAACAAAAGAAACAAAATGAAAAGGTGAAATGTCTAGAATTTAAATAAATGCAATAGTGAATGCCCAATTGGGTGGTATCCTGATTGATTAACTTCTTTCCAAAGCTTCCGCTTTGAATCCTACGCGCAATTATTCGTTTCAAATTTGTGTATTTAACCTCTCGCAATGGGCGATAGCTTGTTTTCCCCCCGCTACAGATTTCATCAACGTGATCTTTCTAAAATTTTGAACGTGCCTCCATCTATATTTCAGCTTTGAAACTAAAAATTAATATCACAGTTTCTCTTAGTTTTTCAGTGTCGCCCGTTTTTCCTCCGCAGTAAACTCGAAAGCGTTTTAATATACATTATATAGTTGATATTTAATTTAATTTTTGTGAGAAGCGAGAATTTAGTGCACTTTATTTAAATACGCTTTAGGGAATTCTTTTTTATAATGAAATCACATTCACATATCGATTTTTTTAAAATATGTGAAATACCGTTAATTCCAACGTAATTCCTACTGGGATATGCCTACATGCATAAATATACACTTTTTGTTAGATAATTTCATTCGAAAATAAAAAAAATATATATTTTTCATAATCCATTATAAATAAATTTGTTTCATCATAAACCAATTCACGAAGCTACTACAGTTTTATTTATTTTATTTTATTAGCGTTTAAAAAACAAAAATAAATTTTATCTTTCTTTATGTTTGAGCCGAGAAGATTAAATTTTAAAGACGATTACTTCTTTTTTTTTCTTTTTCGAACAGTTGAAAGTTCAATATTTTCCGTGAGACATTCTGACGTATTAATTATTCTGCACTTATTGTTAGTCTAGAAGTGGATATTTGCATATAGATAGGCGATTTTGAAGATCAGGGATTTCAGAAAGTTCGTTGAATTTAAACTCATTTAATATGTTGTGACGATATTAAATAAATTAATCTTAATTTTTTTAATAGCAGAGTTTCGAAAAGATTTTTTGTATATTGTCACATGCCGGGCCGGAATTCTGCCCCCTCCCCTAAATAATACAAATTTCGCCCACCTACCTCTCTCCACTTTCAGAATCAGGCATTTTTTATTGATTTTACTTTAATTTTTATACACAGTTTTAATCATAAATTCTGATAAACTGAAGAAAAAATTAATGTAGATCACTTTCAAGATATTTGATTTCAGCACAATTAAATTTTAAAATTAATAAGATGGAATATAATTAAAAAAACAAATTATTTCACACACTCTAAATAATACTATCATATTTTTTTGTTATTAAACTTACCTGTTTATAAGTTTCATAACTACAACAAATTTCCTTATATAAAACTAGCAAATGATAATGAAATGGAGATGTTGCTGGAATAAAGCTTTAAAATATAAACAATACTTGATTTTAATTTCATAAATTCTACTGCATTTCTTTTATAATTCAATAAAGGGGGGGGGGGGTAAATTCTTTAAAAAATGTGGGAGGGCCCGGAAAGTTTCAGAAACCTCGAACGATTGCTGACTTTTCCTTACTTTTAAATTTAGCCAAATCAGCTTTTAACAAATCGGAGGGTTTAGAGAATATAGTTTTTCATACAATTAGGTCGTTTTTTCGATAAATTAGGGATAATAAAGCATTTCTCTCAACATCACGATTTCCGTGCATGACTTTTTAATTTCCTTTCACTGCGGTTTAGTGTACGGAATTTTAGTTGCGTTTCCATGAAAACAACATTAAAAGCGGTCATTTGACTTAGTTGTTGAAAATTGCATTCGGTTGTTATACAGCTGGAGCTTATAGATTTAATGCATTCTGATTTTCTATAATATTCTTTTGTTTTAACTATCTCCAACTTAAAAGAGTAAAAGTAGACCGGATCAAAACAAAAAGTATGACCCCTCCATCAGCTTGTACAAATAACTATTTTTATTATCTTCTGTCAAAATAACATCTAAAACTAATTGACTTATTCTGCGATGTTCTTATATCAAGTATTTATCTCATTATAATAACTTTCATTCGATTTCTGGAGTCTTTTATATCATTCTTCTGATTAATAAATGACCTGCCGTCGTCCTGGCACAGAGATAGCGCGCCTTTCTTGTGATCTGGGGGCCCCGGGTTCGAGTCCCGGTTAGAGCATGGTTGTTCTGTGCTGTATCTGTGAGGCGTGTTAATGTGCCCCCCTGTAAAAAGGGGCTGTGTAAGCAAATGTGATGAGTGTGTAGCTAAAGTCGTACTCTTGGCCCTAGTTGGCGCTACTTTAAACAAGAGACGCTTATTTTGGCTTAAATACGCTGATCCATCAGCGGGCTTGTCCATTACCAATGCCATTAGTAACAACAACATAAATGGCCTAACTTCCTTAAATTAACGAATCAAAGACAATAAAAGCCAGAAAGAGAGGTCTTCCCAAAACTTTCTCATATCACAAATAAATTACAAGTTCAAAATTATTAATAAATTATCTCCCCTCCCCCTGCATACATTTTTGAACTTAAGGTAAGGCCGTAAAGACTACGCGTGTTCACATTTTTATTTTCTCATATGAAAGCTATATGCCTTTTAATATAATTAAGAAAACCATTACTTTTGTTTGAACTGTATGCCTTCGACAAACAATAGTTATGAATGATCAAGCTTTTGCATGAATCTAAGTTTTTTTTTATTGTATCTTGTTTACCGTCTTTGGCAATTTTATTTTTATTTACTAATATAAGCCGAATACACAAGTATCAAGAAATCAAATACATTAAAATTCGAATACGGGATCTCTTGTTTCCGACCAACTGAAACCAAAATTCGGCATAAAAGTGCAATTGTAGGCACAAAATTACATACAATTTTTTATTTATTCGTATCCTTGCGTTTTTGAGTTACACATGCAAAAATACTGAGAAAAGGTCAAACCTTGGTCAGATTTGGTTCCAAGTTTGATATACATTTATAAAACAGATATTAAATCTGTGTAACAAATGTTTCCTATATAGCTCTTTATGTTTTATAATTATCATGTTCACTTGTACTCAGAGCAGTTAGGCAGAAATCTGTTATTCTGAATGGATTTCGTTTAAAGCAACAAATTAGACGTAAAAACCATTTACCAAAATTCATTCCTTCAACTCAAAGCGTTTCTGAGTTACATAGACAGACATAATTCCATTTGGGGGGGTACATAGTTTAAAATGTTGAGATTCGTCGAAATCTGAGTTCGATTTCAGTACTTTCTTTTTTCTATATTTCGTATACTAGAAATTGAAAAAGAGCAAATAAAAACTGATAAGAAATAAACCAGAAATTCAAGTTATTTATTCGTGATCAGAACGCTACTGAGAAAATTTTGTAAATCATCTAATCGAATAAACAATATCCACTGTCATTTCATCCATTTACAAAACACATATTCTCGGACAGTCTCTGCGGCGGTATACTGAAAGTGACATTTACTCGCTAATCCTTTCTTTAGAGTCTGGGATCGCAATCCGCTTATGTGGAAACAGCCGCAAGGGTTGAAAAACAAAAAAACAGTTTCCTGTTGAAATTTCGAGAAAAAAAAACAGCCTTCACCTGAAAACTGGCATCCAATTTTTCGATACTTGAAGATAATCCATGCAGGTTTGGATCTTATTTTTTTTTCTCCCTCATGTAAATATTCTCCAGTTAATTTGAAAGTCGGTAACTGATGTTTGGATAGTAGCTAACGATTATTTAATGCTCTTAAACTATTTCAGGGGGTTCATTAGCTGGTTTGATGAAAGCAGTTTTCACTTCGGGACAAATTAAAGCGCTCGGTCGTTTATATCGTTGCGTCGTGAATTTTCTATTTTGGTGTTTTAAATCGCCTGTCTTAGGAAAAAAAATTATTGTTGTTTATCCATTAAAGTTCCCGTTATTTATTTCTGAAATATTTAATCATCTCGTTATTGTAAATAACTGCAGTTTATAATTATTCACTTTGTTATTTTTACATCTTTGTTTCTGTTTTCTATTTTTATAACGAGTTAAAATAAATTAGCTATTTAATTTATGATCGTACATTCCCATTTTGTTTAAATGATTGTTCAACAAAATTAAAAAAATAATTTAAATTTTTCTTAATGACTTTAATTCATAAAAATGTTTATCAAACACTCCATTTTTAAGTGGATGTAATCCAGTATTTTTTTTATAGTTCCCTATTCGGAGATTTTAAAATTTGAGTAATGTTATTTGGAATGGAAGATAGTGAGGAGATAACAATTTACATCCTAAAGTAATCAACAATATATAAACAAGAACAAATAGTGATAATGTAAAATATACATAAGGCACTGCATTATCCACCTTATACCAATGTCTACTAATTTAATCATATAAATGATGTTAAGAGCGTAAAATATTTCATAAAATGAACTTTTAAAAATGTTCATTACTCTATATTGTTTCCAATTATTTTTTCCTTGTTTGTCTTTCAATGATCTGTTTGTTTTTTGTTTTATTTTTCCATTCATATTTTACTTTCTGTCACTTTATTTTTTTTCTCTTGTTTGATTTCTCCAAGAATTAATAGCTTCCATCAGTAAAAATGACTTATTATTTTGGGTTTTTTTCTATCATTACTTATATTTGAAGCCCATTGCTTTTAAAACAGTTTAGGTATATTAACGTCTTGTGTTGAAGCTACACGAGGATTGTTTTGGAACGGATCTCGTAGTTTGGAATTATGGCCGCAAATCCGTAACATCAATTCGCAATGTTTTCTCAAAGTTTCCACGCTACATCAACATGTGATGTAGATAGATGCCAATTAGATGCCAAATGGCATCTAATTGGCATCTATCTTTTCAAGAGCAAAAAAATGTTAGATAAAACATAACCGAATAGAGCCGGCGTCCTGGTATAGAGGTAGAGCGTCTTCCTCTTGATCTAGGCGTTTCGGGTTCAAGTCCCGGTTCGGGCAGGGTTGTTCTGTGTTCTATCTGTGGGGCGTGCGAATGTGCTCCTGTAAAAAAGGGGTTGTGCAAGAGAGTGTTATGAGTGTGTAGCTAAAGTCGTACTCTGGACCCTAGTTGGCGCTACTTTAAACAAGAGACGCTTCATTAGGCTAAAATCCGCTGATTCATCAGTGGGCTTGTCCATGGCAGGTGCCATTAGGAACAACAATAACCGAACAGAAAACCAACATCTGCCGATTAGTAATCTGTAGAACGAATTATATAAATACTTGAATGACTGCTTCTCTGACTAATGGCAAAATTATAAATTCAAGGAAATAATTAAAATATCTCAATTGAAGTTGTATATAATATGTATATATAAAGTTCAAACCTTCAATTCGTTTGATATCAATACCTACTCTACTAGTAGATTTGATATCAATTTCTACTCCGATTTCAAACCTTCAATTCGCTTTTTAAAATTTAAATTGCTGCGATATTTTGACTAATATTATTATGATTGATATGCTTTAATGTAAATTCTTTGTTTTTAATTAGAATCACTTAAACTGATATCAACTGTTTTTAAAAGCATAATTTTATTGATAAAAACGTTGTAAATATGTTTAAAAGAATATTTAAAATAATTATTATTATTGCAATTATTTTTTATTTTGCATTATTTAATTTTAAGGAGAAAAAATTTCTCAAATTGACTACTAGGTGACGCTACAGTATGGAATCCTACTGTAACTGAATTCAGCTATAAAATGAGAATCGAATTTTGAGTGTATGTATAATGTCATCCAGAGAGTATAAATGAATAAAATTTGAGAAATCAGGGATCGAGTGAAAAATCAATTAAAAAATGCTTTTTTTACAGACATGAATTTAGTCAAGCAAAATAAAATTGTTTCAAAAATTAATATTAAAATGTGTAGCACAATCTTTTTCACGTTTTTTGCTTTTTCTTCAAATTTGTTAAATATTCGTTTCCTAGTGGGCCCATTTTTTACATGAATTTCAAGCGAATGGCAATCTAGTAATACATCTCTTAAAATACCTTCTTTGATTACGATTTCTTCAAATGATCTCATTTTCGTGAGAAAATTTTTGGTGGCCTTAAAAGGGGAAAATAAATTATAATGTTTAGCGCTGTTTAATAAAAAATAAAAAGAAATTTTAGTCTCTACTAATAATAAAAATGCATATGCGTATGCTAGCGTTCCACAACCTAGATTGTTTGGCACAAATCTAATTTGTTTCATAAACACTTTGGAGGATGAGAATCTGCACATAAGAGCGATATTTTAATTAGAATTTTAATTAATTAATATTTTTAATTTTTCCCACGATAGCTTCAGAAAATATTACAGCGCAAAAATGATTTTTAATTGATCTTAAAATTAAAAAATATATATCTTTTCAACTATACCAATTTATTTTTAATTAATTTTATCAACAAAAATATTTTAAGTGCATTTTACAAGAATATATTTCATTGTTCAATTCAAATAAAATAAAAAAATAAAAAAATAAACTTTTCAATAGTTCAAATAAAAATACCTTTTCAATTATACTAATTTATTTTTAATTTATTATTTAAAAAAATGTTTTAAGCGCATTTTACAAGAATACATTTCATTGTTTAATTCAAGTCATATTCATTCTTACTACAAATATTTCGTCCGCACTTTTCTTTTCGATTGTTGTTGATCAAGATATGAAGAATTGGTTTATTTTTCCGTGTTTCGTAGGTTTCAGTATAAGGTATGTTTTGATAAAAAAATTTCTTGAATTTTGTTGTATTTACAATGACGGTTTAGCTTCAGGATGAAGCACTCGAAATTTTTTTTAAAAAAGAGCATCGATTTTTAAACTTCTGCTCTTTTCTATAATACAAGTTACTCAAAATATTTTAAATTCTTAGCAGACATTAATCTAGGCGAACCAACTACTCTTAAGGGTGACTATCAATTAATAAATAAATTTTGGTAGAATACTTTTCATAACTCTTTTACATAAAATAAAAGTAGATTTGGGTTGAAAAATATAGTTTGATAGTTTCCACGATCAACAATCTGAAAACCACTATCTAAATGGTTTGACTAGAGAAAACACATGAAATTACCATCCAAAGGGTTATAGTAAATGACTGATGTATTTACAAATGAAATAATGCTGATGATTTTTATAATAAAAACACAGTTAATGGCTCCCATTAAGATTATTTATTTTACTGTAATCGTTTCCTCATTTTATCTCCTGTTGTCCGAGTGTGGTTCGTACATTGAACAACCATATTTCACAAATAATAAGGTGAAATTAAGTCATCAACAGACATTATAATTCGATACATAAATTACGCAGAATCCATAAACATCTAATTGTTCCAAAGACTTTCAATATTCAAAGATAGCATCTAATTAATTTTTCTTTCAGGAACTCACCTTCTGTAAGTGTTTATCTTTGTCCCGTGTACTCTGTTTTCTTACTTCTCATGGACACAAAAGCCCTACGTGTGGACCGTGTTTAGAGTAGAGATCTATTAAACGAGGGATGCATTGTCTTCCCTAATATTTCGATTCAGCTGGTAACTAGCCACTTAAGTGGTTAATCTGTTAAAGATCAAGCAAAGAAGCCAACTTCTGAGGCTAAGGGGGGTAAACATATGTGGAAATGGTCTTCAGAATAATAGGTTTTACCAAGCTACAAGGTGGATATTGAAGCTAATCGTTTTGGCGCCACCATTCTCCCTGTAGATTGTGCCTCCTGAGGCCGAATTTCTTTCTTATTTTTATGGTATCTTACCGAAACCCTTTGTATTGTTATCCTATTACAAATGATACTCGTTTCATCATTCCACACAAACTTCAAACCTTTTATTCGGTTTCTTGTTCATATAATCATTGTTTCTGCTATTGGAAAAGTACAAATAGTTTGTAAAAAAAATATCATAAATGTAATCTTCTCATTGAAACAGCCGATAGAAGAGGTTTTAATTGTGAAGAAACTGTAAAATAAAACTTGTGGAAGTCTCTTGTTAAAAATCTCCTTTATTATTTGTGTAGCAAAATTCTGAAAAAAAAATGATAATAAACTGTTAACAAATAAGGAATTGGTACTCGTGTACAAAATAATTTTTTATAGTTTTCGCATTCATACCAAAAGCAATAATATTATGTGCTTACGTAGCGTAAAATTCTAATTTTTCCAACTTCTCATATCCCGAAAGCCACATGTACCATTTATTTACATTGTGGTATATCATGAAATTAAATAAATTATATTATCAAAAAATAAGACTAAATACTTTATGAAAAAAAATCCAGGTCAAGATTATTTGAAACAGCAATTTAGCATGGTTTTAGAAAACCAGATTAAATGCAGAGATGACAGTGGTGACCGTTTCTTGTGGTGTCTAAATTTTTCTTAAGATTAGAAACATTTCCTTCTTAAAAATAATCTTTGATGCTTTTTTTTAGAATTGCTCTCTCAGTTTGCATTTACATAACCTATTTCGAACCACTATATAACCTATTTCAAACAACATCATTACGAAGAGTTCTATCTTTCACATCAAACTTCGTTTGCAATATATTTTCTTCGAATTTTTCGTATCTTTCTTTTGGAATATTTTCAAGACTGCTGACAATAGCTCATTACATAAGCGTTAATGGATTAAATTATAAGACCTTCGCAGTCTTTTGAAAAGCAATTATTACTTTGCATCTAATATCTTAATTCCACACCATCTTCAGCTGTACTGTAACATCAGCTTTTTTCTTCCGCTAAAATATGTATAGTGACTTCAAAAATTATATTGGTATGGCACACTGGACAGGAAACACATGGCTATTCATTGCGTACATTATCATCAACAACAGCTTTAATAATAATAATTAAAAGGGAGATGTGACGACATCCTGGCAAAGAGTAGGCGCGTCTTCCTCGTGATTTAAGCGAATCGGGTTCAAGTCCCAGTCACGGCATGGTTGCTCTTCTGTGTTCTATTTGTGATTGTATAAATGCCCCCCCCCCGTAAAAAGGGGCTGTGCAAAGGAATGTGATATATTTAGTCGTCTTCATATGAGCGGGAAGCCAGATTTCTGTCCTCGGGTGCTAAGAGGTCCCTACCCTCAGAAGCTCCTGCATCCATCCTTCCGTTGTAAAGCAGATACGTCATCATCAACAAAGGGAGATATTGCGATTGATCGGTTTTAAAATATATTAACCTGCGATACATAAATTATGAGCCCTTTTAGAAGAAAATATTAGATAAATAAAGAGGCAATTTCATATGTGACAAAAAATATTTTGAAAGGAGCGTTTTAGGAAAATTTAAAGATATGAAAAATGCGCCTTCTATGACAAGTCTGGCAGATTCAATGTTTCTTTTTTCTCTCCGTTTTGAAAATTACATATATTTTAATTTTAAAATTCTTCAGTATTTATATTCAGTATCATTTGCCCCGTCTTAATTAAGTAAAGTAATAAATGGACCCGTTTGTACTAAGATGAATGCAAACGTTTGTATCCGAAAATGTGTGTATCACTTTTTTATTCCTTTTGCTAAATGTTTCAATAATTCCCACTTTTAAAGCCAATCAATCAATCGTTACAATCAAGGAAACAAATTTACATTTGAAACATTTCAGTTCAATTATAATTATATGATAGTGAAACCAACTTCTTGGCTCTTGCGTCATAAAATCAAAAACCAAATGAAACAATTATATCCCTTTAAAGAAATTTCTTATTGTTTTTACTTTTAGGTCAAGCGTTTATTTGAAACCACCAATGAACATCAAGCACAATACGTTATAAAATATTTTATGTAAATTTGTATAATTCTCATAAGTAAATGCTGCCTTTCAAATATCCAAGAAATAACAGAATATTTTTAGAATGGGCTAAATTACTTTGAAAATTAGGAAATTTGAATTTAAATTCAGAATTTAAAATATCATAACATATATAGGAATTAAATCTATCTAACGCGGACTTTTTAATAGGTGTTAATATTTCTTTATTTCTTTCTTGGACTTACATTTTTATCTAAATGTAAATAATGTATTAAAAATTATACATCTGGTACAAAAAATTTTTAACTTAAAAACGTTTGTATGAATTCTTTTGATAAGAAAAAAGAGCTTCATAAACCAAATTTTTAATTCCTCTATTCCGCTTTCATCCATTACGAGTTTAGCTTCTAGGATTTCACGATACTTCTTCAGAATCATTAGGTAATCTGAAAACGTGATAAGGCGGATCCTGAACAAGTTTCCGCTTACAAGCATTGTTATGTAATTCAATTTGTATTAAAGCTACGATTAAGAGTAATATGTAATCACTTACGATGAAGGATTACAGTTTGTCACGATATACTTGTGAAGCTGAAAGTTCTACTGAAACATCTACAACAATGCTTTAAAAAAAAAAGACTGATATTTAAGGTAATTGCAAGTGTTAGTACAAGTGTTACTTTAAAGCATAAATATGTAACATCTTTTATTATAATCATTAGATTGTATCCTTTTATGAAATGTAAAAATCGCTTAATTTATGGTTTAAGGTTACTGATCTTATTATCTTGAATAATTAATTATTCATGCCTTAGATCATTGTATCGTTACTGAAATAAACGGCTTTTCACGCATTCGACCAAAACTTTTTTCTATGACTTCTGCTTTCATAAATAATAATAATTTTTTTTAAAGTAGCTAAGAGTTAATTTTATTATGCTCTTGTTAATTTTCTCGTATACAAATTATAGAAGTAGTGTAAATGAAACCATCAAAAAATTCGTATTGGAGATTTTGACGATACTCCACATTTCCAACATACCTGAGTTCGAAAAACACATTTGGGGAGTCTGAGGTAAGGTCTTGATTGGAAAATATGCGAGAAAGTTTAGAGGAAACCTGTTTTCTCTTATCTAAAATATTTTTCTAAATAAAAGTTTTGCTATTTTTTAAAACATTTTTTGAAAAATATTCCACTTGAAATAATAAATGATTACAGAAAAATATGTTTTTAGAATGCACAGAAGTTTATGTAGCTATATTCATGAGCAGATCTTGTTCGATAAATGCCTGAAAATAATTGCAAAGCATGTGTATCATGAAATTTCAAAATCAAATGCTTTGTATTTTGTTCCCCATTTTAAACAAAGAAATTTAAATTATTGATAAAAGGAATGAAAAGGAATATAAATGATAAAAGGAATAAAAACACGGTGATATATCCGCGTACAAAACTCATTCACTTCACGTTCCTATATTTGTGAATAAAGAATACCATTTCAAACTTAATTACTATTTAAAATTTCTATAAATTCAAGAAATTATGTAAAGAAGAGCAAGTTAGCCAATAAAAATAACTTTAATTTATAAATGATTTTTTAAATTTGTAATTGTTTTTTCTTTCTCTCTCCTGAATTTTTTTAGCACTTAGTTGGACTTAATTCATCAATTCAATATAAAAAAAATTACCAAATTGATATTAAAAAATCACAGAAAATTACTGAAAACCAATGATGTATCTCTGCTGGTGGTCTTGATCCCAGCAAGCTTTAAAATTACGTTTAACACTAAAATCGAAATAATCTTGCTTCAAAATTCCTTTTGATTTCATTGCATATTCTAAACATAACAGTCATGAGAAAAGAATTCATTTTAATTAGAAAGCATTCTATTACAGTTAATTTTTAGATAAAATTTGCGTAATTTTTTACTTTATTAGTATGAAATAATTAACATCAGAAATAAAATATTTGAAATATGGCAGTGCAAAATGGATATCTGATTTATAGAGTAACTTGAACCCCCGGGGGGCACCTCTAATTGAGGATGAGATGCTTCTGGCATGGTTGGATCTAACCAACCTGGTGGGTACACAAATATGTTTTTGATCCTCCTCCATCGATGAAGCGAGGTACTTTCTACGGGAAGGGTTGTACCTTGGGTGGTGATGGCCCTTAGGAATCAACCACAGTACCTACCAGTGTTGGTGGTGTGGCGGTCCGGTTATTCAGCCCTGGTGGTTTAAATCTCTGTGCCTTCGTGGTGGGTCGGATAGTCTGGTATGATTTATAGAGTAACTTGAAAGCACTTGCAATGAGTTGCAGTAATTTCTAGCAAGACTGTTTTTAACCCCTTCGTGTATAGCGACGAATCTCCCAGCTGCATCAATTTTACAACTGAATTTACTGTATTTGTTTTATCAACACCTTTTAGTTTAAGTAATGAATATCAAAAATAAATCAAAGAATTATTAAAACTTAATACAATTGCTGGTGGTTAATTGAATTTAGATTTTTTACGATGGCTTCTATGACTGTAATTCAAACGAAAGCAATATATGCGTTGAATGATGCTGTATAATGTACAAACATCTAAATGGCATAAATGTTATTGAAATGAGAGCTTCAAAAGTTTGTAGTAACATTTTCCTGCATTAAATTTTTATGTTTCCCTTATTCATATACCATTTTGTTAATAGATCAAATTAGCAGATAATCGATTGACTTCAGCTTTCACGAGAAGCAGTTTTGCGGGCTCGAGATAGACTCCCAATGACGTATTATTATACATCGCTGTACAACATATATGAAGTCTTTCAGTACAAAACTTCCACATAATTGTAGGATTCATCTTGAGCAGAAAAACTAAAAGTTTTGTTATTATTTAAAGAGTTCAAACAATCAAAACTTTTCCTTACTTAGAATTTTTAACTTTTTTAAAACTTTTTAAAATATTTTTTTTATTAGCATTATAAATAGGAAATTTTACGATTCAAACAGAAGAATGTAAAATCAGATTTAAAAAAAGTTTTAAGAAAATTGGAAACGTAATGACATTAATAATGCATTTTAATTTTTATTTAAAGTGCTTGGATGTGCATTGGGTATGGAAGTCATGCGACTCAATCATCTCACTTGTCGCTGTTTGATATAAATTCAAAGAATGCAAACGCATCCCTTGAAACTTATTAATATTTTTTAATGCATCTGGCACTCAAACAACTAATAAAAAGTAAAGATAAGCAAAAAAAGATATATTTAAGAATGTTTTGGATCTTATTAATTTATCATCATTTAAAATCCAAATAGAAAATAATGGTTACAAATAGTATAATTATTATGAAAATATTTTCATCCATTATGATAGCAATTTAATAACAATTTTCTTCTATTTCTAGAGCTTTGATGGATCAGAAATTGCTTATGTCCGATGCCAATTACAATCACAAAATATCGGGTATACCATGTGTTGCCGCCGCTTCAAGGTACACTGCGCCCGTTCATATAGATGTTGGAGGTTCAATTTACACTTCATCATTAGAAACACTTACAAAGTAAGTGAATTTTGTAATAAATTATCTTGATTTAATATCTTTGTTAAATTAATATCAGTGAATTTTATCATTACTTGGCTTTTTTTTGCCATCTAATTATTTATTTAATTGCAATGGCAGGATAATGTTTCAAGTGCAGACACATTGAAAGGAGAATATATTTTTTTCTTACTGGTTGAAACTTTGCAAGGCAAAAATTCAGATAGTAGTTGTTAGTTGAAATAAAACAGAACTCCCATGATATACAGAGCATACTTATTAATTTAGACTCCTTGTACAGTGAAAAAGATCAAGCAATCCTTTTAGAACAGTTTCATTTTCTATAATTTGATTACTCCATAATCTGGTTACAATTTTAATCTACAATTCAGACAGTATAAATCTAAAATTTGATTTAAAGAAACACGCACTGAATTCCTTAATATTACAGGTTGCAGTTTATAGTTATGTTCACAACACAAGAGCAAACGGACAATATACTTTGTAATGGATTTGATATAGATCTACAGTATTGATGAAATTGTAGCGTTAGCCTTATAAGCCAGATAACACCTACGATATCGAAGTCGACTTTTGGTATAGTGGCTATGTTACTCGGCTACAAGCCCCAAGCGTCGCAGATTCATACCGCGACCTTCAATCGCTACATTGGTGACCTTGACAACGCAGCCTCTCGCAACAGTTGTGGCGCCATCTACCCGCAGCAAAATCGTCAGGCTCACTTGATGAAAGCTATAAGAAAAAAAAAATCGTTAGACCCACTTGACGAGCAAACAGCAACTCGTCATAACACTTGGCGCAATACAAAATCGTTCGCTACTTCGCCGACTCACTGGTGGGGGAGTACTGTAGCGTTAACCTTATAAGCCAGATAACATGTACGATACCGATGTCGACTTTTGGTATAGTGGCTATGTTACTCGGCTACAGGCCCAAGCGTCGCAGGTTCGTACCGCGACCTTCAATCACTATAAAATCATTTTATTTCGAATTTTATTCAAGCTCTATCTCATTGCGTTTTTGAGTTATCGTGTTCACGATAAAGCAGACAAACATATATAATTCCAATAGAGGATTTTCCGAACTCGGGAAGATCTGTAATGTGGAGATACATTTAAATGTCGAGAGCAAATTTATGGTAATTACAATACTTTCTGTTTTTGTAACTCTTGTTAGGAAAAGCTGTGCACAGTTAGACTTAAAAAGAAGTGAATTATTGTCTACTGCACTAGGCTAATAGAATTGTAAGTGCACTTCAAATAGCATGAAATGACAGCTTCCCACCCTCTACAATTGCCTACAAATTGCTCAGTTTATTTTATTTTTCATTGCATATTTTTTTAGGAAGCTAAATTTTGGAAATTATCATTAAAGTTTTTACGCATTGTATATTTATTATTACCTTTATTTAGCAGGATATATCTGTGTTCCTCTTATCATAAAATTTATTTGAAATTAATGTTTATTCTTATAAAACCAAACAAATAATTAATGTAATGATCAGTAACTAAATAAATGATTTTAGTACTATGTGGATTTTTTTAACACAATTATTTTTATTTTCACTAATTCTCACCAAAAGATTAAATCGGAAAAAATTTTAAGTTTATTTTGCTGCTATCCTAGCTTTATTTATTTAAAGATGTGTATACATTTTGAATTATTGTTTTATTTTTAATTCAAAAAGTATTGATGCTATTCAACATGTATATGCAGTTTGAATTATTGCGTTTTTCATTTAAAAAGGCTAACATGTGTGTTCTGCGGTTATTCGTCATTTGAAATACGGTTTAATTTTTAATTTTAATGACTAAAGGTATTAATGTATATTCAAAATTAGAAGATTAACTTGACTGTTAAGGCATTTTTATTTTAATGACACTTTGTAACTTCACTATCTATCTTCATTTGTTAGCATCAATCCAACCATTCTGGTAATTATTTATCAGAAGGCATATACATAAGCAATATTAATAATTTTATCCATGTTTATGCTTAGTGAATAGCTTATTTTAGTTAATCCATCCCCACTTACATAATTTCTTAATGTGAGAGAAAAATTACTTCAGATGAAATTAAAAATCGGCATATCTTAATTGTGTCAACTGTTAATCTGCTGATGGCTTAAACTTTTAAAAAATCTCGTATCACAGAAGTATTACCGTAATTGAGACAAAAGTTCAAGTGCCTTAATGTCGAGGATGAAAATAATTTTTTTATTAACTCGTTGACAATTCTATATTTGTATTGTAGAATAATTAAGTAAAAATGATACATATAGGAAAAAGAATTTGAAAAAAAAATGAATTGAAAAAGCATATTGAGAAAATTTAAATTGAAAAAGGATATGACTTTGAGGAATCAAAATAAAATTTCTTATTAATGGTAATTCAACCGTTGAGAACAATAAGATTTGTAATTTTGTTTTCATTGAATGTATGCATATGATTTATTTAATTCCACCTCGTAACATATTAATTATTCTTGATTTTCTTTTTGCAGCAGTAAAAACTGAGGATTGGTACGGTTATAAGTCATTCATTCAGTAATCAGAATAAAATTACTTAAACATATAAAAACATACATCTAATTATCTGAGACTATATAAAAATGAGTATAATAAACATTTTTAATACATTGGAGAAAGAGGAAAATTCACAGAATTAACACCAAAACGTATATTTATCTTCATCTATTCATTGTGAATATTTAAATATACTTCAGAAATAATGACTATTATTAATTCCAGTCATTGAATATTAATTTCTGAAATTCTTTTTCAGGCATCCAGATTCTCGTCTGGCACGAATGTTCAATGGTAGCATTCCAATCGTCTTAGACAGTCTGAAACAGCACTACTTCATTGATCGTGATGGTAAAATGTTCAGACACATATTAAACTTTATGAGAACCAACAGTTTATCCCTCCCCGACGACTTTAATGAACTAGACTTGCTTTATGAAGAAGCAAAATTCTACGACATTCCTGCCATGGTTCGGCAAATCGAGCAATTGAAAAGAGAAAGAGGGAAAAAGAAAGTCGATGCCATATGTTCTTCTTCGTCTCAAACTAAGAATGGGCGAAAGTACCATGAAAATCAAAATAATTCACAAAGTGAATGCAGTAGCAGTCCAGGATATGATAGTCCTGGTGAATTTCGGTGTCTCGCTCTCAATGTCAGTCCAGACCTGGGAGAAAGAATAGTGATCAGTGGCGAAAGAGCACTAGTCGAAGAGATATTTCCAGAAATCGGACAAACTTTGATGGATGCTCGAAGCAGTGTAGCTTGGAATCAAGACTCAAAACATGTGATTCGTTTTCCTCTTAATGGTTACTGTAAACTAAACTCTCTACAAACTATTGTGAGACTTTTGAATAGTGGCTTTCGAATATTAGCCTCTAATGGAGGAGGGGTAGAGGGCCAACAGTTCAGTGAATATTTATTTGTTCGCAAATGTGTACCTTTATGAGAAATCTAAAGAAAAACAGAATAAGAAACTGTGATTATGTGCCATTGTTCAGAACAAGACTATAGAAAAGTGCAGAATTTTCTAAGATACGAAAAATATAGTGTGGAAAAGTTAATATTCCACAGAATAAGGTGCCAAGATATAAAGTGTATATTGTATCAACATTGTTACTAATTTTAACTATTGTTGTACACATCTTGCTGTTTCCCTAAATAAATCTCAAACTGTACGTTCCTCCAGTTTCAAGGAAGTTTCATTGATTCCAAAATGTAATAAACTGTTAGAGCATCTACCACATGACCATACCTTTGCATGATTGTTTGATGTTATAGTCTTTGAAAGTTGAATATTCAAAACTGTCGTTCATGAAACTTTGTACATGACCTATAATTTTATTGACAAATTTCTTTTCAATCAAATCATCAACAGCATGTAGTAGCCTAAAGAACAGGCTTGGCTTCTATTCTATTAGCATATAAATCGAATTATTTGAATAAATTGAAGAATTTCAAGATTTGCACAGTTTACATGAGTTGTGTCATTAACACAGAAAATTAGAAATTTTGATATTTTTTTAATTATAAAGTGTTAATACGGCATATTTTTTGATTTACCAAAATATTTTTACCATCTGATTAAATACAAAATATACTTTAAAACATTTTTCACGTTTCTTGAAAAATGTTTTGTGGGACTATAATAAATCATATTTTTTATATTTTTAACTGCATTAAATTTCTGCTTTATCGATGCATTACTTGATTCAATTCATCTTCAGAAATAAAAATTATTAGTTTATTTCTGATGTAATTTTTGGCTAGAAAATTCGAAAGTTTTATGCGTAAAATATTCGGGGGGGGGTTTATTTTATCGAAGGATTTAAAAAGAACCTAACTTCCATAAAAATATTACTACTAACTTATATCATGCAGGAAATACTTTTTAAAAAAAATCCTCAGTAACTACTAGAAATCATTCTATTTTAATCTGTTACATATTATCTTTTAAATTATTATTACACTATAACATAAAATTGTGTTTCCTAATGCAGTATAAAATTTATAAAATTGAAAAAATACATCTAGTAACAAGAAGGACTTTTTAAAAAAATATGCTTTTTATTTTTTCAAACATATAAGCTATTTTTGAAGTCTCTTGTGTTTGGGTCCATGATTTTTAGTTAACTCACAAGTTTCTTAAAGATTTTTTTTTTAATCTTTACATAATGAAATTTTATTTCTTCATCTAAGCGCATGCTTGATTTTAAATTTCAAAAAATTAGCTTTTAACATTTTCATTATCTAACAAATTAATGAGAATAAAATAAACTTTGACAAATGTAAAATTTAAACATTTATATCTCAATGGGATCATCTTGAAGCCCTCAAAAGAGAAGGTTTTCTTTCTTAATTGTTTGAAACAGATATTTACTAAATAAATTAGTAACTTAAAACTAATTTTCAAAGTAACTTTTATGAATTCTTAGTATTTTTATTTCTGTTTCCTTATCTGAAACTACAAAAAAAGCTAATGGAAAATCGATTAAATTTATTTAGCAGTCTAACATTTAAGTTTTTGCAAATTATTCTGCTTTATCCACGTTTTCTTGTCTTGATTTAAAAGGGGTAGATATATTTTTCTAGTTAGCCCGCATACATTTTCTGGATCCATATCTTATATTCGTTTTATTAACTGAAAGCTAATTACTTATATGTTTTGAAATGTTATTCATTGTTCTAATTCGTTAATTTCCTGCATGTATCATGTATTTTGTTTCAACAATGTATTAAATCAAGGCTGTAAATATGAAGACAAATACCTCAAATGAAACTTTTTGTGTCAGAAAAATTTTTTCTTAAAAATCTTACCTTTCGTAAGTGTTCCAAAGACACATTTTGGTTTTCACGAAAGTTGATCCTATAAAAAGGACTATTTTATTAGAAATTTTTATAGAAACCTTGTTCACTATGTTAAGTATTGATTCTTTCACTTATATCATTGTCTCCAAATTCATTGCCATCAATTCTATACCAACGTAGACATATTTACATACCATATTTAGAACAATTGTTCAATGATTTTCAAGAAATCAGGAATGTAATGCTCTTCATTAACATATAAAAACAAAACGTGCGATCAGTGACAAATCTCGGACTAGATAGTTTGCCTATAGTCATTGGGCTGAGGGAGGTATAGTTTCGAAATAAATAAGTTAGTAAAAATTACAAAATCATGAATTATAAAAAAAAAGCCTATGAGAATATTAACTCTTTGTCAAGTATTATCGACAAAGATTTTTATCTGCTTCATTCTGTTAAATTTGTTATTACAGTATTTATGACAGCCAAGCATTTGTTATAATAATATCGTATACGAACATGGATACCATGCAATTTTGTGAAAGAATGAATAAAGAATAATGTAAGTTTCACGAAATTTCTAACGAAAAAAATAAATAAATAATCATTTTAAAATAAAATCATCAAGTTTGTTAAGTTAAAATACGAACCTGAACTGAGTAATTAATTTTTTTAAAAAAGTTCCCATAATATGCTCTGCATATGATCGTATGCAGAAATCCGCCACTGCATGCAATTCTTCCCTCCCCGCAGCAGGATCGCTGTGACATTGAAGCAACAGGCTATATCGCAAGTAAATTTTCCAGTTTGTCTTATTTTCAAAGGACGGTATCATTATTTTGTGTAACTAGTATCTGTGAGTGCTTGAAAACTAATGAGAAGCTAGGTGAAGAACGATAGTTCAATATTTGGTTTTAAATCGTGGAAAACGCTTGCTCGGCCCATGCCAACTGTTAACACAGCTCAACAAGAGAATCTAGATTTATGAAATGGTCCACGACTAACATCTCTAAAGTTGACCGTAATATAGGCTCATGGAGCAGCCGGTGCCTGTTTGTACTATAACCACAGTGACCCTAGAAAGGTCATAGTTGCTTTTACAATATTTTTTCTTGTATAAATAACTATGTGCGTGTGTCGGTCTGCTTTCCTGCAAATTATTCTGCATTCTCCTCTTAGACTGTAGACTGTATTCACTAGAGTGTCAACTAAAAGTGCATGAAAGGAATATCAACATAAATTATCTTTCTACTCAGTTTATTAATCCAAAGAGTGTTCCTTTATTTAAAAGTAACTAATCTATCTGAAAATAATTTAGACTATAGGAATCCATATCCCGCGTAATGAAATTGTATTTAAAGAAAAATATTTTCATATTTCGTAAAGCTGTTTCTGTGCTTCTAAAACCGGTAAAAAATATGCATTATATCATTTCCCACTTATAGCGTTTTATGTACTATCACTAACTTAAATTGCCACTGATTCTATATTATATTCAATTTCATGCTATATTGCAATATTTAATCAGCTAAATTTTAAAAGTGTTCAAAATTTATACATCTCTCTATGCTTGTGAATTTGTTCTATGTTTTCTATCAACATTTTAAATAATTTTCTTATATCATAGTTTCCCTCTCAAACATCTATTATCATCCTGCTAAGTTGAATATATTTCGGTTTTTTAGGAGACATTCGTTTTCCATGCCAATTTTAAACATAGCTAAATTATCATCTGGCAAATGAAAATTTTACATCTAAGATCACTTTCTATCAATATATGGAATTGAAATTTTCTTGTACAGTTGCATTTGGCTAATTCGAAAATAATGGGAACACAATAAAAATTCGGATCAAAGAAATTCCGACTTATTCCACCAACAAAAAAAATTGAGAAATTAAATCATTTTTTAGCTTCTATTTTTTAACTCTAATGAATTAAAATAACTTCACAATGAGGAATAAATCCAGGATAAAATGTTAATAGCAATATAGAAAACGATGATCTCGAAAATTCTTTACATAAATTCATTTAATTTCTACCAAAAATTTTCACTATAAATATTTTGTCACGAATGAAGAGAAATTGGTTTTAATATATAGATAGTAGCTTTACACATGTTTTTACAATATTCCCAAAATACAAAAATTCTATTACCGATATTCAGAGAACGTCTAATTCTTACACATCTAGATATGAAAATAACGACTAAATAGAAATTTCCAAATACTTCCAGGTGTAATCATGGTATATTAACCAAAATTTATAATTCGGAATTCCCCCTCCCCCATAGAGAATCTATCCATACCATTAAAAAAAATGCCATAGGAAATTTGAAATCAATAAAATTTTAAATTACAGAAAATCTCCTACTAAAATTTTAGCCGCGGTATTTTTTATTAACCTTTTAACGGTCATAAGGAGTGGGCAGTGGAAGAAAAAAGTTCACTTTTTTACGTTCTCTGAATTCCCACGAAAAAGTATTAATGTCAACTGTCAAACTGTCAATTTACAATCATAAATGTTGCCTGAATTAAAAAATATGGATGTTAAACAGAATTCCTTAAAAAAAAATTATAAAAATTATGGTGGTGAAAATATCGCCTCTAACTGATAAAGGGTTAATTTCTACCTTTCAAGTGGTATTTTTAATTTTCACAATTGATGATCGACAAAAGAATAAAGCTGGCTGTCCCCTCTTTTTTCCCCACGACTAAGCATGTAAATGATTGGTGTTCTACAAGACATTGATTTCTTTTCTTATAAAGGGGGGGATAGTAGTTCTTGAGTCCATACCTTATAAGAAGCCTTCATCAACACTCGGAATTTTAAACAGTTGTTTCCAATATTCATAGAACCAGTTACAAACGTTTAAAAACGACTTCATTGGTGAAATTTTAATTTTAATTGAGCTTATATTATTGTTACAAACCTGAAATTTTGCTTCCCAGCACGAATACTGTCATCGTAAGAAAGGTCGTTTTACGAACAGCATTGCTGCGTGCTGATCGGATGCAAGGTTAGTGATGTCAAAGCGTGGCGAAAAATTGACGACGAATTTGGCGGGGGAAAACGGGTAATGCTGGAAACTTCAAGAATGTTCTCGCTCCGTCCAATTGAAACCGAGATGTGTCCTGATGGACCTAGAGGGCTCTCGGGAGCTATAAAAGGCCAGCAGACTCAAGCTAAAGGCGTGTGGATTGAATTGAACCGGAGCTGGAATAGAAGACCAGTAACGAAGTCTTCGAGAGGATAGCGAAGCAACGGCGATGTGTGTAGTTCAAGCGCGTGTTGAACTGCTGTATGCCAAGTCCTGTTGTATACTTTGGAAGCAACGATGTGACGTCTGCGGAGTTGCCAGTCGCGTGGTAGTGAGTCGACAGCCAAAGCGAGGAGACAGTGATAAGCTCCGCCGCTTAGAGAGACTGAAGAGAATTGTCCTGCTGGATTCTGTCCGGCCACTGTGAGAGCTTGTGGTCGATTAATACTTGTGAGTTACTGTATGGTATAGTGTGGTGTGCTGTTCTGTGTTCGTCTCGGCAATACATATTTCTCGTTTGTGTATTAATCGTCTTTGTGTTGGTGTCTTCGTGTAAACAAACATCATTGTTATTTTCTACTGAGGTTTGCTGATTGTGTCTTCACACAATACGTCCACTATAAAAAACGAACCCAGAGAGAATTTCCGTAACAGTATTATCAACCACTGAAATTTAGCAAAATACAAATATATTTTAAATAATCCTTAAGTCTTCAGCATGGCATCCCATGTAGGCTTAATATAATCAACCCCCTTATCACCGCTATTTTTTGCAATATTGTTCGGTATTCAGAATATCGAACAGTATCGCGAGTTTGTGTATTATTATTTATGCTAATAGGGTCAAATGGTTGACGCTGAAAATCACTGGTCTGCGAATTTTTATACAGGTTTGATCTGAACTTGACTAAGAACGGAATGTCGTATGTTACTGAAGTTATAATTATATGAGTATTTGCCAAATGCTTTGCGACTATAAAATGAAAATAATTATGAGAGACTGATATTTATTTTAATAAAACTGTTACCTTTTTTCTATCAAATCTATTAATTCCAATTTATGTAGATTTCATAATTAAAATGATTTTTGTAGTTGCTTTTTGTAGAAAAAATTCACAAAATTATTTTAATTACTTTTTTTAAAATAAAATGTGTCTAAGTTGATTAGTTAGCAATCCTTAAAATATATTGCAATTGATTTTTTTTTCTTGTTAGACGAAACAGCTAAATTGAATTACAGGTAATGCCCTTCTATACGTTTGCGTGATTATAAATGTGATTACACTTTCTCCAAATCAAAAGAAGTGAATATGAATAAATATTATGAAATTATAATAGTTCACAATATTGAGTGCTTGCATGATCATTGAAATTAGCACTCCTGTGGGCACCAGACGCACTAAGACACTATTGCGATAGTTTTATACTATTCGTCATTCAGAATATCAAATACCATCGTGGATACATCGTATTCAGTACACTCCCGAGTATCTGGTTTACGACTATCTGAGCGCCGTACTATAAGGCCTAGTTTTCTTTATTGTAATTTATTGAGGAAGTCAAAGAATTGCATGGGCAACATTGCCAAAGCAATGGACGCGGGCGTCTTTTATCCTCCAACGTGACTCTGCGAATGGGAAAGAGCTGCGTTCTGCTCGTTTGTTTCGTCAATGTATAACAGACCTCGATTTTTGCCGCTGATCCTGATTACAACTACACAGTACGTACAAGATTAGTAAATTCTTCTTGCAATATGTTATTTTTAAGAATAATACAGTGAAGGGTGCTGAATTCATGTTAAAATGCGAAAAGTTTATTTCAATAACTTACTTTTTCTCTAATAAATTCACGAAGTGTAGAATATAAACTACCAGTATAAAGCTTTTTATAATAACTTGACACGTTACTACAACTGCTTCTACGTTTCATGGGGCTGCGGCCGCATTCACATTCTACGTGGTTGGGGATGAAGAGAGGACAATAATCCAATAGAAATTAGTACTCAATAAGTTTTGGTACAAATATTTTCTTCTGGTAGCAGTACGCAAGGAAATGAATTCATAGGACTGTGGCTTGTCCGACCTATCCTTCTGCCACATTAGGCCGGATACTCGAGATTGTACTGTAACATCATTTGTGTTAAGAGGGATAATTGTTTAGTTGTGTATAACAAGAGTGAGATGGCCACAACAAATTCCTATCTGTTTTAATGTAGAAAGTCATTTATATGGTATAAGCCAATATTTATAGCTATAAAAGCTTTTCTGAAATATTTGAAAAACTATCACTATGATCAAGAATACAAAAATATTTTTATTTGTTAAATAGCTATACAAATTATAAAACTCAGTTTTCACTCTGCAATTGGCTGTCTTCCTTTATTTCCTTTTCTTTTTCAGGACAAACTGCTAAGCTATCTGACACTCCTGACCTGTTAAAAATTCAATTTTAAAAGAACCAGCATAAAATAAAATTTAAAAATTACACCGCATTCCTATAAATTCCATTTTTACTTAAAATTTCAGAAAAAAAATGTCCAATATTTCTACATGTTGTGGTTTTTTTATTAGCTTTGATCCGAGATGAAACAAGACAAAACAACATAGTAAAGCAATAAAATTACTAAATACCATAAAGAAAGAAATCAATTATAAAAAAAAAACAAAATCACTAGAAAGCATTTCAACTTTTTCAAAAACTATATATCTTCATCAAAGATTTTAAAAAAGAATATCCAATAAGCATCTTTTTTGTTTTTTGAAAATTTGCATAAGAGTTAAATATTTCATGAAACATTTCAGTTATTGCAAATAAAAAAAATTAAAATTGATTTAGAAGGTTAAATGAAACATACATAGAAAAGTATTTACATTACATCATATTGCCATCATAAATATTTAAAATATCAAAAAGAAATCAGCAAATAATTAAATTTGCTTTTCTGCCTTTTTTTGTTTACTTTATGATAAAAAATACAATTAACACATAATTATCCAAATGAAAAAATAGAATTAGAAGACATTTAAGTTTCTTTTCAATTCATTTCCTATAGGAAGATATCACATTATATAAAACAATATTTTTAAAATATCATTTCCATTAGAATGATCAAATTCTAGAATATCTCTCATATGTATGTGTTATTTCTATATTTAAATCATAACTCACTCTTCATTCTGCAGATGGTCTTCTTTTGAGACATTTTCTTTTTCAGGAGAAAACGTTGAGTTTCCTAAGGGTTCTGGCCTGTTAGAAATGTATGATTAAATGCTTTGTTACAGTCTCATATTAAAAATAGAATCTTATATTAGAGAATGAATATATTATTATTATGTAATGGAAAACTTTAAAATATTCAAGTTAAAAAAATAATAATATTTGAAAAACAGCAGATTAAAAAATATGCATAATTGAGATGAAATGCAACATTCTTTTGAAAGAACACAATGCAAATTTCAGGATTCATCAATTAAACTGTGATGCAAAGTTATAATAATGGAGTTAGGTGGACAATACATCTGCATATCAAAAGTATTCATGCAATAAATTCAATTCATTTGGAACTTTTGAAATAAATTATTTTTCTGTCTATTTGAATTTAAATATAAAGAACTTTTAATATCTGATTTTAGATTTTCCCAACATCTTTCAAATCCAATAACTTTTAAGTTTTATTATTTTAAAAAACAGCTCAAATATTTTTTTTGGTTGCAATTCTTTTAAAATAGGGAAATTATTGCCTGAGTTGATAAATTTGTGACTAAGTTGTCAACAACCGTTTTTTGCTTTGAATTTTCATCAAAAAGGTTCGAATAACATTTTTTTTTCTTCTCAAACAGTCATGAATCACATATTTTAAAAATAATATCTGATGAGCAAATTCGTTTTTAATGCAGTAAGAAACCCTGCTTCAATTTTAAAGTAAGCAATTCATGATTTTTCTTCAAGATGTCTCTATAGCCTAACATTGTTCCTTTTGTTGCATGCAAGTATCCCAATGGCTCTATTAACCCTAAGTAAAGGTTTAAAATGAAATCGCAAAATTAGAATGTGCTATCATAAGCTTTTTGTTAAACTGTTGGATACTTTCATTACTAGTGACAAGGCCTTTATTAGTTGTTATATGGGTTTTGTAAACTAGATTTTATACAATTCTTAGAAGATTAAATATACAAAAAAAGACAAGTAAGGGAACATAGAAGTTTGCATGATTAGATCAACCTTATTGATTCACTTTATTGCATAGTCTGCACCACCTTTTTAAAATGTGCTGGTATTTTTGACAAAATTAAATGCTACAGTAACTTTTTATTATGGAGAGAAGATAACAAAGTAAAACTGGGATTTTTTTCTTCTTTTTTTAAAATATTAGAAATATCTTCCCTTTAGCCCAGTTGCATATAACAAAGCTTAAGAAACTTTTTCTACAAAGCAACTCTACAAAATCATAAAATATTTAGTATCCTATTATCATGCTGCTTGTAGATTTTTCAGACATCTATAGCAAGTGGTGATTTTAGATATTTTGCCTCAAGAGATCCCACTTTAAATAAACATGAAAATGAGTTATAGTATTATTATATTTATTATTCATAGTTCATTCATGTTTCCCGATAGTTTTAACTTATTATGCTAATGGCTTATTTTAAACCTTTTTTTATAACTTCATGAAAGTGATTTTTTCCCCCATTTCATATTACCCATGATTGTGCAGTGTTTATGCTTCTGCAAAATATTACCATATTTAGCATTTATAAATATTATAATTAAGTGAACATGAAGTAGAATCAACCTGAACCTGCCCAATTATAATTTAATGTTATCCTAATATTCTATTTTTACTAATAATTATGTTACAATTTTATTTATTTGGCAGTCAGGCTAATAACCTTTTTTAATCAACAAGTTTGCATTTCCTTTTCAGGCCAAAGGTCCTAAAAAGCTAGCTACTTGGAAATCTGAAGTTATTAAGTCATCATAATATTATTGAAAATGTAACTACATTAACTTTTATATATAATGTTCAAATAACAAATCCATGTGAGATATCAGTTTGTACTGCATCTTGCTGTAAAAATTTCATAGGTAATCTGCATCCCTTCCCTTAGAAATATAGTTGTAAGGGCTTCCCAAGTAGAACAAACATCTGATTGGATTACATACAGTGGTATGTATATGCATTCGTGTGATTTTTGAGTGTACTCATGATTTGCTTCTTATACGATTCTACATTACTTAACAGATGAATATATTTGTCTTCCACCAAAATGGGCTAAACGGCATTTGTATTATTTCAACAACATGAATGTTATATTGATCAAAACACATTGGGAAAGAGTCTCATTCAGAAATCTCATTTTATATTTGAAACGACTTAAATATTCTTAATCAAAATACTTATAACATCTTTATGCTAAGAACTGATCTCTAATTTTTCTCTTAACTTCACTGTTTTATCACACAGAATTGTATTTTTCTATAAATATAAATGATAAAAAAAAATTTAAAAAGACTGCATGGAAAAATTAAACAAAAAAGAATATATGTATTAAAACAATTTGGGCATTTAAAATAAAAATGGAAGATCAAGATATTCCAAAATTTATGAATAATTTCAAAGTGTTATCTCTCATGAAACCATTATTAATTAAAAAAGATACATATCTTAATGATAAAAACTTTTTTCTGATTTAGAGCTAATTACGTTTATCATCTAAAAATAAAGTTATTATTGTATTAATATATTCTTAAGGATAATATATTATTATTATATATTAGTAAATAAGATAATTTTATACATTTTTATATATAAGGAGAATATTATAATTTCTTCAGGAAAAAAAACCTTAATTCTAAAGCGCAGCAACCATAAATTGTAATAATCCATAATATATCATAATAAATATATTCTTCAAATATCCTCACTTATAATTATAGAATTTATATACTTTATAGTTGTAGTATTTAAACAATAATAATATAGACATAAAATTAAAAACTCTATTGATAACACGAAAATAAAAATTAATAAGACAATAAATTAATAATAATAATGAACCTTAATAAATCTCAATATATACAAAACGTGTCCCTTTCAATAAAATAACAAATTAAAAAAAATTTTTGGAAGTAAAGCATTTAATATTTATTTTTGCAAATACATGAATCAAATATATTTGAATAAAGCCATACATAACAAAATTCTCAGCCCAAGGTGCAGGTTCTTGATCTTTAATACGCTCCATACGAAATTTGTATACTTTAAATCCAGATAGACCAGTAGTCAAATAGTATTCTACTACGTTGTAAAGACCTATAAGAAACAAAGAATTTTAAAATTTTCATGGAAGATAGATTATAATTTTTTTCAACAATCAGTCAAAAAGTGAAAGAAATACAATGAAAGAGTTACATACAAATTAATCAAATATGCACAACAGAGGAAGAGGAAAAATGTAATTTGAAATATAAAAAGTGTTTTTAAATTTAAATTAGATAGGCTAATAAAATTTATTTTCTACTGTCAACATACTTTTTTAAAAGTAAAGGATTAATATATGCTTAAGCACCCTAAAACTAAATTCAATCTAATGATTCTTACCAGCAATGAAAAAATAGTCATATAATTTAGATATACATTAAAATATTAATAAATGAAACAATTTTCAGCAGAAATGATGAAATAATGATTAGTGATGCATTATAGTTTTAAAAACACACACAATTTCAAAAATATTTTTCCAAATATAAATACCATTTTCAACAGAAAATGAAAAGTGCATCCATTTACATTATTATTAAAACCTTTCTAAACTTTTCATTATGTGGAAAATCAAGGCATGGATGTTCTATCACATAGTGTCAGTTCGTAAATCACTAATGATTTGAAATTACATCCCAAAATATCGCTTTCTTAGCCTTTTCTTTAATCTCATTCCCACTTGACATTTTTCTCAAAAGAAGTATTTTTTAAAGGAGAAATGATTTTCAAGTTCTAAGGCAGTGCAATAGTAAAGATAATTAGAGGAAGAGACAAAAAGACGCTTGTAATTTACATTAACATTGTAGTGTCAATGATGGCAAAAATACACAGCTGTACAGGATGAGAAGCTTTTAAAATCTTTTCGTATTTAAATAAATTCTAGAATCTTTTGAATGCATGTATGACTGTATAATTTAATATGAGTAATTAATTACTAGGAAATATTTTATCAGTTCTTCGGCAATTGAAATATGATTTAATTACAATTTGTTCTTTAATAATATATTCCTACAAAGAATGCATTTAAATAATTATGTGCCTGGAATTAAAATTGCATATATGTTAAATTCATATACAAAAAAGATTATATTTCTTAAAAAGGATTAGTTCAACATTTCAGATTCCCAAAATAAAAAAAAGCTGGTTCCAAATTGGATTACTTTTGTTTCAGAGAATTATAAAAGTTGACATAATAGTAAATTAACATTATATAGCTGAAATAATAGTAAATTAATATTTATATTTATAAAGAGAAAACATCTGTTATTTCTCAGAATTTAGCAAGACAAAATCATATGTTCAGAGGAAATGTTCTCATGATTTCTAATTCTGAGTCAGACAACACTATGAATTATGGAAAAATGAAATGCCAAATAACACGTTAGCTGTCATAATACAAAGCATTTAATAATTACTTAGCTTTTTTTTCCAGTTTATGTTTGAATATCCATTTCTAAAGATGCTGTCAATTTCATTTTTTTTTCTTTTGCAAGAATTCAATTTGCAAGGTTATTTTGCCTATGTTAAACTCCCCCCCCCTATACTTTTATCAGCTTTTCTAAAACTTCATAATACCTCAGAAGTACTAGTTTTGAATACTGCAGAAATCTGTGGGAATGGAGCATGTAAGGCACCTGCATGAACATTTATAACACCTTATACTTTTAAAAAGCCTATTATTTATGATAATAAATCCATTTTCCACAACCACACTGCAATGTAACAATACAAGAATAATTTTACAGCTACCCAAAAATTAGGAAACTCTTTGAACCTCAAAACATAAGAATAAAAATCATATTTTTCAAATAATACAGATTTGTTTTTCAAGACATGTGGGTCTAAACAAGATGGAGCTTTTAAACTTGAAATCTTTTGGGGCATGCACTTTATTATTATTATTAACATTTAAATATTTTGCTAAAAAGCATAGTCGTTTTAGAAGCTCAACTCTAGTTCAGTAGCTATAGTTACTATTTCAGCATTGGTTTTCTTCCTCAGTTTTGAAAATCAGACTGATCTATACAGAAGAAAACGGAAGTAAATGTGAAAGCGATTTCTGTAATTTAATAGTTGAAAGTGTATTGTTTAATCTTTCAGATATTTTTTAAATTATGGTGGTAATCTTTTACTCTTGAAATGTTTACAGATCAGCAATTTTTAAATAAAAAAATTCCTATATTTTGTTTTTAAAGATATTTCAGTGCTTCCTGTGCTTTATGGGTAATTTTTAAAGCTCCTGTGTTTTCCAGATTTTGTTCTGTGTCATAGAAAAACGTTATAGTGATTTGTTGTAAAGGCATATTTTTGTGATTAAACGCCTGCATTAAATGTATTTGTACAAAATAAATACTCTCTAGGCATTGTACAATAATGTATTGCAACCTTCAAGATTATAGCCTATCAGACTTTTCATTAATAAGTGTATTAATATAAAAAAAGACACGTCATTAATGAAATTTTTTGAGATTTTAGCAAAAATATTAAAATTGTTGGAATTGCTCAAGATTTTCAGATCTTACCCTCTTCTGAAACAAAGTATTATCTATGCTTTTTTATTATTATTTTAGTTTTTTTTTATTTATTGAAAGGGGATATAAATAATTTTAAAACAATCTAGCACTTAGATTTCTAAACTTACTTTTTTCAGTCATTAAATGTTGAGTTTTATGAAAAATAGAAAAAATATTCATAAAGTTAAGGGTAATTGAGATCAATTATGAATTAATGGAATAATTTAAAATATGTATTTCATAAGATAACTTTATTTAAAAATTGATAAAATCCTTTTAATAAATTAAATAGAAATAAACATTTAAATTTTAAAAAATCTATTTTACCATCATATCGATATCCTTCCTCAGGAGCAAATTTACTCCTGAGCTTATAGCCTCGAAGGACACGAACTGGAAGATTATTCTCCACATTTTTTGATAATGCCAAATTCCCTCGCTCTAAGACTTGATCCTTAGACTGAGGAGCTGTTCTTAAATTCTGGAAAATTAGAAGAAAAAGTACCTTTTAGAAACCCAACAAACAAAGAAACAAACTTTTGATAAGTCAATCTTTATATTTTTCTATTAATGTCTGAACTGCATTTTTTAATGAAAGCACAATTACTTTAAAATTTAAATATAAATAACAAAACTGCAATCATATAGATACAGCTCAGTAAATGATGAATATAGAATAACATACAAAATAAAGGATAATTGAAAAAAATCCAAAACATTTAAAATATACTAAAAGGGAAAGAGGAAAAAACTGATAACACAATAGTTATGATATTCAAGCAAATTTAGTAACTATTTTACAATAACATATTATGTCAACTTTTTTTAAAGAAACTTATAATAACTAAAAGTGAACCAATTTGAAATATTTGAAGCACTCAATGTGAAATTCAAATAAGTGGAAAATGTAAGGTTGGGGGGGGGGGGGGGGGAAAAAAAAAAAATAAAAAAAAAAACATAAAATATAAAAAATAAAAAAAAAAAAAAAAAAAAAAAAAAAAACAATTCTTGATTACCAACTGATATACTTAATACTGTTCCAGATAAAAAAGAAATCATGTTTTAGACTCATAAAGGAAACTATTTTAGGAATCATACCAGAAAAAGCTTCCTGTCCTCCAATTTAAAATAATTCAGAATTAAATTTGATGTTATGAAACATCGAAGATATATCAGACCAACAATAATTTCACTTGTTTGCATGGGTCTGTGTGTGTTTGTGAAGTGCAAATCAATCACTAAATATTAAGTCAAAAATATTTTCTATTTTCTTCAGACAAAAAATTATATTTCATAACACCAATTAGAAGATGCAAAAAGATCACTCAACGAAGTTCTCCATAATTTACATTATATGGCACTTAAATTATTGTAATAAAGATTAAAGTTTACAAAATTTAATTAAGATCCAGTTTTAGATAAAACAGCAACAAAAGTAGCTGCAATACAAAATATCACATGGACGGGGGGGTTAAAAATTTTATTAACATAGGTAGCAATGAAATTGCAGTAAAGAGTTTATTCTGATCAGTACAATGTCGGAGCAAAACACCCTAAGCGACGTGAGTGTACACAAAACGTGTACAGTCGGCGTGCGCAGCTCAAGGCTATAAGGGAAGGCAGAACGGAGGCGCACTTAAAGATATTCAATGCAAGTACATGCGAGTTCTTTTGTGAAATATGGCTAGAAAAAAAATCACTTGGAAGACTTCACACGTGAAAAAATGATTGGAAAGTTGACAGAGGGACGCAGTTTGACCAGCGTAGCTGAAGAGTTCGGAACCAACTCTTTGTGCACTTTGAAAGCCTTCCAAACCATAAGTACAGTTGTTAGAAAGGTTAGTGGTGGCCATCCTAGAAAAACAATTGCAGTGGTTGACCAACGTATCGTCCTGAAGACGAAAAACTTGATACCGCAAGCAAGTGCTCAGTAAATGTGCACAGCAACAAGATGATAAGTGTTGCGATTTACAGAGGCCAGACGCCTTCACATAGATGGCAAATTCACCCGTCGTCCTGAAAACTGCCATCCTTTGAAAGTTGGTCAGCAGTGTCACCGTTTAGAGTGCTTTAAGGAACACATAAACTGGGCATCTCATCAACAAAGTCATATCCTCGTTACGAATGAGAATCATTTTAGAGAAGTCGGAACATGGTTTCACACCACTAACATCACGGAAAGACACCCCTACGGTGGTCTTGGAGTTGTCAGGAAGGCATTATGTTGAATGAGCGCAATGAGCTAAGAGTTTTCGACAGAGGTTTTGTAACCAGAGATAGCTATATGTGTGTCTATTCAGAAGTGCTATTGGACCAGACTTCGTTTTTATGGATGATAATGCAGTCTCACAAGACTGCTGATGTTCAGCAGCTACTGAAAAGTGAAGATATTACTCGAATGGATTGACAAGCATTTTCTTCTGATTTAAATCCCATAGAACATGTATGAGATGGTTTGGGGAGACGCCTTGCAGCACGACTGTATCCTCTAGGGAACACCCAACAACTAAAACAGATGCTGATTTAGGAATAGGAACTCTTGCCTCAAGAACTGTTAAACAATCTAATTCTGAGTATGGAGAGACGATGCAAAGCAACCATTGCAGTAAGGGAAGGACTTATCCCAACAAAGGAACATCTGCTTGCTTTTCTTCTCTTTGGACAGACAATCATATTCAGCATTATAAAGTGTTCAATAGTTTTTTTTTTGTTCGATCCCATACTATACACATTGTATTCACTTTCGTTCAACTATGCTTTTGGCATCGCTTTAATACAAAATGCTGTCTCTGATTTCTCAATTTCATGTCTCTCAGGGGATTTCTCATGATGTAATGGCAAAAAAAAAAAGCATCTGTTGTTTAAGTTATGCACACCAGTATGAGTATGTATATATAATACTTTTAATCTAAAAAATACTTTTACATAAAAAATAAAACACACAAGAGCTTTTTATTCAGGAAACTTTAAATTTCTTACAGACTGTAACAAACAACTTTTAAAATTTTCTGGTACTTAAGTTATTCCATAAATTACTAATCCTTTGCATTTGAATGTATCAAGTTTCATTCATGGAAAGATTTTCATATTCACTTAAATGAAAATTTTTATCATACAAGCCCAAATAAGAGAGTATTATTAATTTAAAAAATAATACAATCTTCCTTGAATTTCTGCCTTACTGATGCTTGTGAAAGTTGAAAGAAAATATTTCATAGTTTCTGATCACTGGAAATATTTTTAATCCTATCTAGTTCCTACTGCTCCTTCAAAAGGATTGTCAAAGAATTTTGATCAAAAATAATAATTTCATTAAAAATGCAAGGTCAACAATTAGCCTATTATAATAATTGTATTTCTGTTTAAAAAAGAAAGCACATAAACACCACCAATTAATTACACTGCCAACTTTTTCAATATATAAATGAAAGGCTCATTTAATCAGTTTTGCTGAGGACATTTAAATTCATTACCAAGCTAATATTTTTTGTATTGTTTTTAATATTTAGAAAAAATGCAGAAAAACAAATATACTTCATAAAAACCTTCCCCAAAGGGCCTGATGCATATGTGTGATAACAAAGAACATTCTTTCCATACTTTAACATGCAAGGTATTATCCGAAACACAGAACTATCTTCTCTTCAAAAGAGAAACAAGGTATTAAACTTTTCTTCCATCTAAATCTGCCCCCCCCCCAAAAAAATCTGATATTTGATCATTAAAAAAATAAAAGATAATTAGTAAATAAAAATTAATTAAATTTTAAAATACTATTGTAAATAAATACAAAATCGATTTAACCTTTGAAGTTTTACCCTTTTTTTATGGTTTAGACATAATTAAATTAATAAAAACAAGTCAGGATTGCAAAATAAATCAAAAATATTTAAAGTTCTATTTTAAAATACAATTGATCTAAAACTCACAATTTCTTTGTTAATACTACCGACATTAGGCATATTATATATGATTTCTAATTGACTAACAACTAAATTATTCAAACGCATTTGAAAAAAAAAAGGCAACATTTAAATTACAGTGAAACAAATTACAATCTATTTCAGAACAGGGGTTACAATAATCTCATGATTACAATTCTCACTATTTTTCATTAATTTTAGTAAGTGAACTAATTTCTATTGTTTCTATGTATCAGGATTTTAAAAAGAAAGTTTTAGAAGAGAGGATAAATATTATATCATGAAAGATACTTATGAAGAAAACAATAATAAACATCAGTTAAATAGAACTGAAGCAATAACAGAGTGAAGGGAAATGTGGAAATATTAGTACGCAAATAGGGGAAAATGTTACTGTAAAATGTAATATTTTTAGATTTTCTTCTCTAATCTACATATCTCAAGAAAGGTCTTTGTAGTTTTAAAATTAATTAAAAAATTATATCAGATTACTGATAATAAAATTAAATAATTGTACTAAAAAACGCTAGTTTTTACAATGCTTATAATCATGTTTTCTTTCTAAATGTTTATGAAGGATTTCTGTGATATCAGTTATACAGACAATTTGAAGAATGAAATTAATTAACCTTTGGATTTGTTTTAGTTCCTCTTAAATCTCTTCCTCCTTCGCCAGTGTAAATAAAACTATCTCCTAGGTCTACATCATCTTCATATCCACCAGATAGAGCTAGAGAATAACAGCCAACTAATGGATTGCCATGAATGCCAGAAACTGGAGGCCTGTAAAATATCTCTAAATAAATATTTAATTTTAAAAATTTATAAAAATCAAAAATATAATACTTGCCTTTTTCATGATTTCCCTATTCTTAACATTAATCTTCTGAACAATCAGTTTTTCAAATTTAACAAAACAGTTACAGGACAATTTTAATTTTAAAAAATGGCTTATAAAAAATTATTTATTAATGGTAATACAATTTTATGTTCAGCATATGATAAAACAACTCAAGTAAATGCAAAAGTATTTCAAAGTATTCTTACAGATTTCAATTAAAACCTTTTAAACTTTATTTCATGAAAATTATTATTTGTATTTAGAATATGACTTAGACAAACCTACAAATATTTCCTAAATAAAAACTTTATAAAAATTTATTAATATGCTAAATATAATAATTCATTCTATATTCTATCTATTCATAACCTATGCATGTTACAGGCAACTGTTGCAAAGTCTATAAATTATAAATTACATATATACAAGTTTTAAAAAATACTTTTATATGTGATTTTGTATTAGACATGTAATTTTGTCTGTTGCTTTGGAATGCAATAAAATAATCTTGAACAAAAGAAGCATTTCATAATGAATAAAAATATTATAGATCATGAAAAAAAAAATTTCTCCGAGTTGCCACTTATAATTTTTAATTAAATTTTATATTCTCTTTCAAAGATTATAAATACATTAATGTATAACTTAAGGTATAAACTCCACTTAAAACACAAAGACCTATGAAGCAAAATGTCGTTCTAATGTTATTGTTGAATTTCCAAGAAAAATCTTTTTAAAAAATATATAAATCTAATATTAAAAAACTTTGAAAATAGTACAAAATCAAAAAATAGAGATTACTTCTGAAATCTATACATCACATTGAAAATAAACAAAAGGAGGGAGTCTCTAAAATGAGGTAAATGATATATACCAATTGAAATTTTCTTAGGGGTCAGGTAGTTCAAAATGTTTTCTTCAAAAACAATAAGTAACAAAATACAATGTTGAAACCACATAAGTGGAATGTAACTGTCTCATAAATAGAACATTGTGACCTAACAGGTAAATAATTTTAAGACAATATTTAGCGTTTGTTACCTTTAAAAATAATTTGGTTCATTTTCACACATAAGCAATATCAACATGAAAAAGCAAAATAATAATGGATATACAAAAGCAGGACATAAAATAAAATGAACTGAGAACTATAAAATACTTTTCATAAATGAATAGTCCATGAGATCTGATACAAGGAAGTAATGATTTATCATTAAACAAAAGCCATACTATTTCTCATTAACTGGTCATTAAGTATATTAATTTGTTTGAATCAAAAGTTTTTAGGAATAAATTATATTTATTTTTGATAAGTCATTAAAAATTTACTTTTTTATAAATTTAACTATATTAGGTTAAAAGACAAAAAAATATATTATTAAAGTGGAAATTAAATCATTTTTCATACACATTTATAACCAGAAAAATTGGTTCACCTACCTAATATGATGTAGAGTCCCCTATTAGTTTTCAGAAGTGTCTCAAAGTAACAAATCATGGACTTCACTAATCTCTGAATTTCATAGAGTAATCCATAAATCTATAAGAGTGCAATGTGATAGAGATCTCTTCTGAACAGCAGATTGTAAAGCATCGCAGATATGTTCAATAATGTTCATGTCTGTGATTTAGATGAATAATGAAAGGATTTAAAGTTAAAAGATAGCCCATAGAGTCACTCAATAGTAATTCTCAATGCATGAAGTGTTGCATTGTGCTGTAGAAATTGGCAAAAAACAATGAAATGCACATACACAGGTGTAGACGATAGAACAAGAGGTTTAAGTATCTATTATTAGTCAGATTGATCAAAAACAATGCATGGAATGTTCTTTAATTTTTTCCTTCATTACTCCCAACTAATGAATAATAATAACCAATTTCTCCAAAAAAGCAAAACTTCTAACAATGAAATAAAAAATTACAAATTCATTTCATAATCAAGAATGATGCTAGGTTAGAAAAAAGAAACCAGTATTACCTATGTATTCCTGCATGAGATGCTTCCATTCGAGTAGAAAAGAAAGTTCCTACTGGTACACCAGGTATAGCACCAAAAGCATTTTCTCTTTTAATTCTTTCCTTTGGTGGCTGATATTTGGGTTTGACTTTTGGAGAAAAATCAATATCCTCTTCATCATCAAAATGAATGTCCTCAGAAAAATTTCGAGGTTCCTGAATTACAGTTTCATTTAAAATTAAAAAGTTGCACATCTTGACAAATTATGATGCATTTTTCATAATTTTCCAATTAATTTTTAGTCTAATCAACATTATAATCTTAATGATGCTAACATTTTTCAAATATATACATATGTAATTCCAATAAATATATTTAAAAAACTTTATTCTTTTTAAAAACTTTTGATGCATATTTTAATTACTTAGGATACCAAAAAGCAGGCGGTTTATATTTTTCGACAAATATTTGATAAATGTATGTAACAAATCGACACAAACAAATCGATAACAAAACGACAAAAGTAAGTAAAAGTAAATATTTTAATAGAAAAATTTTGATAAACTAATTGAAGAGACATATTTAGAAAACAAAAACCTACATAAAAGGACAAATTGCATTTCTGAACAATTTAAGAAGTTTGTACAATCTCTAAAAATAGATTTTCAATTATTTTTGAGTTAAAATAATTTAATTATGATAATGAATAATGCCTCATTCTTAAGAACTGACAATTTTTTTTCAATACATGCATTAAAAACATGAAGTAAATTGTTTGCAAATATGTTGAATCAATTTTAACAATGTTTTTGTACATTCAATTTTTATTTTTAAATCACTAGAAAGCTTTTTTTAACAAACTAAATATATAGAATTCATCTATTAAATTTAATCAATCCACTTCTATAAAGCACTTGTTTCTATTGCATAGAAGTGCAATAGAAAGAAACCACTTCTATAACTTTTTTTGTTTTTTTAATACCTTTCACATTATAAACACAATAATGTTTAATTAACTCAAAAACATATAAAATAAAATATAAATCAACTTAAGAATCTCAGGGAAGGTCAGTAATTTTTTTCTCTGGTCAGTGAATCTGATAATCACCTATCTTTGACTATTCTTGTAAAAAGAAAAAATCTCAACTAGTTGTTTTTTTTAATGCATTCTATCCCAATGTCTTTTGTGATTCAATATATTTGTGTTTTAAGCTAATATTCAAATTTATTTGTTGACAAGATTTTGCAGATAAATATTGTGATTCTTAAAATATTTTTTAACCTTTTAGATTCAACAAAGATATATAGATTTTTTTAAATATATTCTAAGTATTTTATTTTAATATGCATATATTAAATAGAGGAACTATTTGGAACACAATTTCTGATTATTTTGCTTTTTGAGCTGTTTCAAAGCTGCTCATTGATTGGAATGCTGATTTCAAAATTGTTGTTAATTCTCTTCTAGCATGCTAAGTTTTCTCTTAGCCCGTAATGTGACCACTCTCCCCAGGTTTGAGTATGGGTAATTGGAAGCATTATTCTTATCATGTTGGCTAACATAAACCTTCTCTGACTAACAACAATGACAAATGAAGAAAGACAGATAGACCATCACGAGTTGCTTACTTTTCTAGATTATATCAGTTGTGCTTGAGATGTTTAATGAGATGTTACATGTCTCATGATATTGAAAGTGTATTCTGATGTGGAGTCTGAGTTCTTGTTTGTATGCAAGGTAGCTGTGTTTGTTTTTTATTTATATATGAACTGGAACTTTCTTCATGTCTGCCTCAGCTATTGTGAACTTCAACACTTAAACAATCCTAATTCACAGTGTCCAGTTTGCCATTTCTAGATAATGGATTCCTTGACATCGGTATATTTGACAGGCATGTGAAAGCTATGATCAAGATAAATTGCAGGCTCTTTACAAAGAGGGTCATACTACATCAAGAGTTTATAGAAGTGGACGAAAGAAACTAGTGATAAATTTCCATTTGGTTACTTATGATTAGGCTAGCACCCAGAAATCATGCAAGTGTTTGTTAATTTTCTAAGTGAAAGTATCATCAGGATATATTAAATGTAAGAAGAAGAAAAAAAGAAAATGTAAAATAGAGTATCTCAGTTTAACATCATCAAAATGCTGAGAGTCTCATTCAGCTAAAATTTCAGTACCAGTATTCAAATAATTACCTTCTTTGAAAGTACAAAAACAAATGTTTCATGAAGATCAAAGAGAATAATTTAACACAAGATTTGAGACTATACAAAAATAAAAAAAAATTAAAAAAATTTCAGAGTTATTAAACAAAAAGCACAAGAAAAACTTATTTGAAAGAGGAGTTAAGATATTGTACTTTTAATCAAGAGGAAGTAAATATATGCAATGCTTTCAAAGTGATGACATATTTATGTAAAGCAATAAGATAGTTTAATGGCAGGATATTTAATACTATATGGCAATTGAATGCTGATTATTCATCAAAAGCTCAAAACACAGCTCAATATGTGCCCTCCTCCACAAAGGATATTTATTTGGAGCAGTTCTAAAAGATCTGTACAGAATTACATAAAAATTGTCCAACTCTTGCTACGCCACATTCATTCTTGTAACATTAGTATCAAAGTAGATTTCTTTTATAACTATCTTGCTGACATCCTAAAAATTCTTGGTGTATTTAGTGGTGTACCAAAAATTTTTAGATTAGGCAACTGCACTAAAATTTGATCATAGAAATATGGTGTTAAGGTACACTGAATCTTTATATGATGGTTGATTATTGTCATAATATTGAATAAGAATGTACATAGGTTAAACACTCCACAAAAAGCTATTAGCAAATTTTTTAAACTTAATATGTATGTCTACAATTTGGGGGGGGGAGAAAGAACTGTTGTTTGTACTATTCCTTCAATAATTTCATTCACAGTAATTATGAACAGCATTTGTATGAATAAAGCAATTCTTTGTGAGCAGTATATTTGGTAAGTTTTCCTTTCATTTTTCTTAATACATATTTTGTACGACTCTTATGTTTAAAATAAAAAGACATAATGGGTAACAACTGTAGTTATCTTTGGATTTAGAGGCCAAAAGATCACAAATCTAAAACAAAAAAAATAACTATCCCTGTATTATTTACTAAACTGTGTTCCCATTTGTTATTTACTAAGTTGTTTTTAAAAGCCACAATACAGTAATAAGATTACAGATTCCTGCATAAATGAATATTCAGTTCCAACTAAAAAGGTAGAATTAATGGCTTTTCAATAAAGGCAACAAAATAAGGATGTAAAAAAACTGTCTTTGATAGATCTTTTTACAATCTAATGCCTTGCTTAAAAAAGAAAAAGGAGGGGGCTGTCAGAAATTTGGCAACTATGAACTATATTCATAGTTATTTAATATATTCTATATAACTATATAATATATTCTATATAACTATATTCATAGTTATTTAATCAGAATATTAATTGCAATGATGAGTATCTAATTTTATTGTAGTTCATTCAGGATATTTATTATGCATGCTTGTTTATCTCATTTCATTTATTTGCTCATGCTAATATTTCTGATGAGTTAACAAAATCATATCTATTATGTGACAACCTTTCTGTTACTAAATTCCGTGCTCTTATTTTTATACTTGCATTATTTCTGCATTAAAGTTTCTGTTCTGTATTAATTTTAAATTATATTCAAATCTTTGAGTCAGCACACTTATAAGTTAAAAAAGGAAATATATATATAGTTGCAATTATGAACTGTAAATTTCTATAATAAATATTTCCAATATAATAAAAAATATATAAATTTTTTCCCGACTAATTTCCTAATCATACACTATAAATAAACTGACTTACTTTCCCAAGCAAACGGCTAGATTTTCTTCTGGAAATCAAATCAGAAGCTTTAAATGTTGGTTTTGATGCTTTTGAGACATTCCTCAAATATTTTTTAGGAGATTGTGATGCAACTGGACTTTTAACAACCCGATGTTCTTGACGCTAAAAAGTGAAAAGTATATATTGGCCATAATCCAATATACATAAAAACTAACTAGATGTCTCAAGTTATAAATAAAATATAATTCAATTATTTTAGATAGCAATAAAGTAAAAAAGTACAAGGAAGTATCAATGACCAAGATACGATTATTAGATTAAATAATAAAAGTAAAATAATAATTTGGTCTTAACAGCCATTATCTTTGTTATAAAAGTGATTTCAGCATATTTTATATGAAAAAAAACAGAAGTTCACATATTAATTTCAAAAAAAATTCTAACAAACATCTTTAAAAAATATTTAATGCATTTTGGAGGAAATCATATTATTTATAAATAATTTTTATTATTAAATTTAATATTATTTCAGTAGGACTCAGTAGTATTCAGTAATATTATTTCAGTAGTTTTTAAAAAGGTCCTACTGAAGCAAAACTCAAAATGCTCTATAATACATAATATATCTATGCCTTTTTTTCTAGATGAATTGAATAGCTATAAAATAGGAGATTAATTTCAATACAAACTCTGTTAAAAATGCTGCTAATGGCATTGTTCCTAACTGAGTCTAGTAGGTGTCATGGTATTAAATTAACATGTTCAATCCAAAAAATTATTAATTCCAATGCCTCGGAACAATTAATTAGGGCAATTAGAGCGAAACAATTAAGCATCAAAATAGCTTTCAAAACTTTCAGAAAACCAATTGTTTATAGATTTAATTGCCTTATTACAGAAGTGGGGTTAATGCCTAGAAAGCAAAACTCGACTACAATAAAAGTGATAGTGGATAATAAATTAAACAGTTAATTATTAACTATATTAAATTATCGCTTTGCTGTTTGAAACAATTATATTTTTACAGATTAACAGACGCATCTATGAAACGATTTGAAAAACATTATTTAAATAAAACAAAAAAATCTCATATTTTTAATAAGAACAAAAATATTAGAAAACTAAATGAGAGGAATTCCTTTCAGATAAAATTTCAGCAGATAAAAATGTAGTTACTAAAAAAAGTACAGGTTCGTAAAACAAAAAATAGAACTCTACCAAACTAAAAATTCCTAATTTTTTTAATAATTCCCGATTTTCTTGTCTTCTCTTTCTGATATTGTCTTCATAATTCATTATTGAAAACTTGTAAAAAGAAATATGATTAAAATATATCTTAAAAATAAACGGACTTTAAAAAATTAAAAACGAAAGTCTTAGTCAAAACATTCAAACAAAGCGGCTTTTTTTTTCTCACATTTCCCCCCATTCGAGGCTAAAATCAAAGATACAGTTACAGTTACTTTCCATCCTCACTTTTCAATCTATTATTTTTTAAAAATTTCGTCTGATAACACTATAAAACTTTATTTAGAAATTATTAACTTCTAAAAATAAGATTATTGGCATACATCCTGGAAAATTGAAAAGCAATTCTTGGGAAATGAGTACGACCACAAAATTCGACATCTTCTAAATGTCTTAATTAACTAAGTCTCTCTGGTAGTCAATTGATTTGACGGATATATTAATTTTCCTAATTTTAATTAAACCATCTATGGAGACATAGATGGAGAATGGTTATTATGTAACCAATATCCAAAATTCACAAATATCAGTGATCAATATTTTCAAAAAGGGGTGTAGAGTAGAGATACATAAAAGACCTATCACATGGCAAAATACCGTCAGCACTTTTGTCAACAGTTGTCGATTTATGACCGCAGGTAACCGAACAAGCAAGATTTCTGTCATCGTCAACTTTTTTCAACCAGCTTGAAAATGTCCGCGATAGTGACGAAAATATCGTTTGCATACGAAATTCAGCCAATCATGTGAAACTTTGGCAGTGACGTAGTGGGCTAAGAATGGCCCTATTATAAAAATAAAAATGCATGCATTTAATGTTACATATTACTAAATACTAAAAAAAGTTTCGACTGAATGAAAAAAGCGAAGTGAAACTTCGGTATCTTTTCTCCATTCTGTGGGGCAACTTATTCCCCCTACTTTAAAAGAAACTGGCCCTACCGTATGGAGAATAGTTCTCTAGAAGGATCTTCCAACTTGTGATGGAATTTTCAGAGATTCAAGAGAATATTTTTAAGTAAATAAAAAAATATTAATGCTGATGTGAATTGTTTTCTTCTTGTGAAATATATTTGACCATATTCAGTCTTTATTTATTCAAATAATAGTATAATCTTTTGATAATAGTAATTCCTTAAATAGTTTATTAACATCTTCTATATAATTAAAAAATTTGAACTCCCCTGTTAGAGTGAAAAATATAATTGAGATTTTAAATTTTAATACTTAGATGTTCCTGCAATTTTACAGAAATATAAAACATATTTGGTTTTGACAAAAATATAAAAATGATCATACTTTTATCATAACAAAAAACTAAATCACCTTTTTTATGACAAACAATAAAATTTGGGCTTCTTTTTCCACAGTTTTTCTTTTACATTTAACAAATTAACAGTTAATTTAGAATGATATATTATTTCTGATTATACATTCGCATTGAGAAAGATGCATAGAATGGCCACACAATTGGAAATGGTTAGACTTTAAAAAAAAAAAAAAAAAAAAAAAAAACTTTTTTTATTTTTTCTTATTTCTGATACAATGTGGAGGGCTTTTTTTTTTTTTTTTGGCAATTTGAAAATTTAAGAAAAACCTGTTTTTTAATATTTATATAAAAATAAATGCAGTTTTAATACTTTAGCTTTAAAAAAAACTAAGGAAAATGCAATAGCATATTTTGGAAAATTATTTTTGTTTATTATTATTGAATGAAAATTATTTAATGATTCCTATTTTTCACAAATACTGGTAATAAACCCACAAAGATTTTTTTAAAAAAACAGCTCTGTAGTTGCAAATAAAATGAAAACAAAACAAAAAATTTAACACATTCTTTTTAAAGAGAAGTTTCAGAAGTGAGTGAGACTAAATAGTGTAATGCCTTAGAATTTAACAATATTTATCAAGTGAAGAATCCTATTCAATAATTGTTTTTTTTAACAATTTGCTGTAAACTTATTTAAATTTTTTAAAATTTGTTCTTGGGAAATCATATTTCTGTGATACTAATTTATCTTCAAAACCTCAATTTCCTGGGATTTTCAGTTCATATGGGGCCAATCGTTTTAAGAAAGTCAGACCCCTCACAGAAAGAAATCCCTAGTTTGAATCCTTGCCTGAGAATGTCCCTTGAAAAAGTCTTCAAACCGGATTCATCACATATTTTCCTTTTCGTTTTTCCTTTAAACTTAATTTTTATTGTTAATTTGATTCATTTCATTTGTGTTCTAGTTATAACAGCATTAGAGCTCTCTAAATACAATGTATGTTTTAGTATTTTGGTTCAGAAAATATGTTTAGGTATTTTCCATAATGTATATCTTTGATATGATAGGTACTAACTGTGGAGCTTCACTTATAAAATAGTTTTAGTAAATGAACATAACTTACTTTTGACTCTACTTTATTAAATTTTTTTTGAATAAATGAATAAAATCCTTACTTAAATTATTTGTCTTTTTTAAAACCATATTTTATCTTTTGTAATGCAAGAAAATTAAATCGCACGAAAAAAGGATATTTATAACTAGAACTGTTAGCTGATATCAACATTATATTTACAACAATATTTTTTAATTTGGAAGTCGTTTTATTAAAAAATAGAAAATGCTGAAATTTTTAATTTGAAATATGATCGCCTTACAAAGTTATTCAAATATTTAATTCAAAAATAATAAAAATAAAATAAATGTTTGCATTTGATTACCTTTATAATTACAAAATGAAAACTAATAAAAAACATCAACACCTTTCTTTATCTACAGTCTTATTATCAAAATATTTATAAATTCTTTTTTTAAATGTAGCAAATGGGAAACATTTATATATTTATTTATATAATTTATATTTGCTGAACTTTCTAAGAAAAGTTTAAAAAATCGTGTTGTAGCAGTTGCATTACACTATTTTCTCTTTAGGAAAATAGATGGCGATGCCCGTTTAGGTACACATCCCATAGTGCATTGCGATTGTAATTAGAATGAAACGGGATGATGTTTTGTTAAGGTGCGCGCATCAAGTCTTGTCAAACATGAAAGACGTCTTTCATGTTTGTGTTTGTTTTGCGTAAAATTTGAGACTACGTACGAAAAGCTAATTGTAGATCTGAATTGGGTAAGTTTAGTAAGACAGCATTGGCTGAATTTTTTTCCGAAGATCTTCTTGCTTCTTCAGTCCATGGAATTTTCCTTCAGGTTTTTTCTTTTCTTTTTTCCAGTACATTTTAATATTCATCTAAAGGAGCTTGGGTATTAGCTGCATCTTTCAAATATCATCAATAAAGATTAATATTCCCTAAAAATTTACAACGTTTGTGAAGTTTTAGAAAGTTTATAATTTGTTATAGCTTGCACTTTTTAAAAAGAGGTTTTGAACCATTTGGAGTTACCTAATATCCCAAAAAATCTAATTTGTTCACTCTCATAAGACATTTCTATAGATTCATGTGTAAACCATAAAGTTTAATTATATTAAATGCTTTGTTAAGATCCTCCTTATACTATTTTGCAATTTCAGACGATATATTTGGGATGACATCGAAATACAGAAAAATAAAATTTAGACGAAGGAAACTTTTTCAATGAATATTTTTGAAATTGGAAGGAGTGTTTCCTAAACAAAAAGTCATTTTGTTAAATTCAGAAAGTCCAAATGGGGTAACAGCTGAGTTTTTTTCTTATTTATTTTATTCTTCAATTGAAATTTGACAATAAGTTTTAAGTAACTTTAGGTTAAAAAAATACCTTATTATCTTTTCAAATGTTACGGAAGTCTTCAATTCTAACTAAAGGATAGCAATATGGCTCTGTGATATCATGTAGGAGGTGATGATCTCCCGAAGGTTACGGAGTTCCCTCGGTTTTTGTAACTAAATGAAGTTGGCTTGCCTATAATGATTTTGATGATCTTATAATATTTTTTTCAGGCATGAAATTGAATTCTTATTTGGCCATTTCTAATCTTATAGGATTTAGCTGTCTTGCTTTTGAATATTTAGTTTGCTGTTAGTAATTATAAAATGTTCTACATTGTATTTTGCTGTATAAATTAGTAAATCCAGTTTTTTTTTTCAGAAATTGTGAAAAAGTATTAGAAAATTTATTATTGGTGTTTAAAATATTTATATTTGACTAATTGAATGAAGATGTAAATTTACCAATAATACATCCTCAATTACTATTATATTTTTTATATCAATCAATAAACTAAACCGGGTAAGAAAATCTGCACCCAAAATACCTTGACTGATTTTGGCTATGAAAAATGACCTTTGAAAATCACGGCGAAGTTCAAAAGCAAACGTTAAAATTTTGCATCCAAAGCATGAAATTTCTGTACCCTTTCTAACATAAAGTCCTCACAAATTTCATTATTACACGTGTCTGAAATTAAACTTACATATACATCACTATCAATCAAAGATTTTATGCGAATTTTTTGGTCAACAACAAAAAGTTTATAATTAATTCCTTAAATATTCAATAGTAGAACTGACCGATAATTCTGATTCTGCTGCGTAAGTGATTATTTCTAGATTTTACAATTATATGGCGGGTTATATTTTTCTAGAAATATATTTCGAAAGTGATGCAATAGAAATACAGTTACGGGTAGTCATATCTTCGATTTTTGCTTCTTCCACCAAATATATATTTTTTCTTTTTGATTTTTCCTTTTGTATTCTTCCATTTGGCTGGTGATAGAAATGGAAAGCTTCAACCCACTGATCCAACGAATATATTTTCTTCGGGAAAGGTATTTGGCAAAGTGATCAAATCCTTAACTTATCAGTTGAATGAGCCTTATATAATTCCGTTTGTGAATGCATATCAAAATCTTTTAGCCATAATCGCCAGCTCACCAATGTCTTTATTGCCCACCATTAATACATGTTTAATAGTTATCATGACAATTTTTTATACATAATGTTTTTAATACCATGTCAGAAATATCATTGGTTGACAAGGATTTAAATTTTTCTTGATAGATGTCTTGGCTTTATAAGGTCAATTTCACTGATAGTGAAAAGTGGGTTGAAATGGCGACTAATTCGTTTGTTTACCCTCCCTTTGAAAACATTTAATAAACGATCCTTTTTCAGCGAATATTTATTTTCAATCCTATTAGTTATTGTGAGCCACATATTGTCTGTATAATTGAATTTTATCTGTGAACCAATGTAATTAAAATATTCGTTATTAATGCCATTTATTTTAAATTTTACTTTGATATGATAAAATCAAGTTTTAGACTTGTCTATCCAGAAAAGTGAAATGTTTATACTGATCATTAAAGTTTCCAAAGCACCTATGTGGTTTTCTGACATCTTGGTATTTTTCAGTAACCGCTATGATGTTCGGGTTCATCAAAAGAATTTATTAAATTTAACGGTTGCAAATCATAAACCATTTTTTTTTTAATTTTAAAAGTAATTTTTCAAAAATTACTTTCCCTTTTAAATATTATTATTCTAAAAATATTTTTATCATTCGCAGTCTACATAAAGTTATTGACACTAAGAATAAATTTGATTTTTAGTAATTAATTAATTTTTTGAAAATTGTTGAGAAGATATGAATGAAATTGGCATCATTAAAAAGATAATAATCTTTCTATGATTCATTTGTGAATGACCATTTTTAATAAATTAAATGTCATTTGAATCATTTTTCTAAACAAGTATAGAATGGTGAGTTTTTTTATTTTTTAAATTTTGTGATTTATTATGGCAACGATGACATTCACACAAAGTATTTTGTCATTGCCTTATGCACGTGCTTACATGTGACCTTTGAACTCTTATTAATTTTCTGTCGGCAATACTTACTGAATATTCAAATTTCTTACTTTCAATAGAATTGAGTGATAATAAAACGTATAGTTGCTTTCCCTTTTAAAAATTAGCTTTTTATGAAGAAACATAACTTTCTTTTTCCAGGGAGTTGCTTGCTCATGAAAGTTCTTGACAAGCTGAACTTGGTATTGTAATTCAAGGGATGAATAAAATTATGGAAACTATTGTAAATTATACTTAAAGACATTTATTAAAATTAGAAAAATAAATTTATGAAAGTATATTTATTTCTCTAATTGAATGGTTGAAATTGAAAAACTTTTTATGTATTTCACTCATGTAAAAATGGTTTTCAATCAAAAATGTACATCGGTGGGGAAACTTTTCGACGAAATTTAAATTAAAAATTAATTTTTTTAAGAAACTTATAACAATGCATCTGCTATCCAAGAAGTCGCAACCCCTAGTTGGTAGCTCGAAATTAAGTTATTTAAGCGCTGTGCACGATTTTCAGTTATATTTGTTGCATGATGCCATTTACTAGTCGTATGCCATTTTTATTTTAAAATTAAGAATAGTCATTTTTTAAATCGGGGAAAACCATGCAGCTTTAATTAGACAGTGAACTTGGTTTATCTTTCATTATCTATGCCAACATAATTAAAATACTAATTTAATTTGTTTTGTTAAAATAAAGAAAATATTTCATGCTATCTAAATTTATTTCTTTAGAATTAGTTTTTAACCTTTAAGCATGTAGTATACTATATATTGTTTTGGAAGTTATCTCAGAAAAGTTGTAAAATTTGTTTTGATTTTTAATTTATTAGGTTTTTTAAAAAAATGTTTCTAGATGCATTTTCTCACTCGCTGGAGTATATTTGTGCGTTCCTACTGAATGCGAACAGTAGAGGACATGGAATTTCTTATATTAATCATAAATTTATCTGCAATAAAAGTGTTCCGGCAAGCAGAAATAAATATTTTAGTGAATTGTTTTTCTTTATTTTAAAATTGTATATCTTAATATTTTCTCTCATTTAAATGCATTAGAAATTTATTATATTTGTGACAAATTGTATCTTAAAAAAATGTTAAATTTTCTTCAAAAACCTTTTTATAAATTTTACATTTTAAAACTTCTTCCATTTAAATAAAAAATAAGATTAATTTCTGAAGAAGTATCAAAAGAACATACCTCTTTGTATAGGAAAAGTAGTTCACTTCCAAAACTAATGAATACTGTCAGTCTGTACATGTGTGGCTTAAAGTTATAAACAACTGCATAAAAGATGTAAATCAATTAGAAAATTCTGACTTTCTTAACCTTAAGGACAGTTTCTTTGAGAGCCTATAGATGGTCCTAGCACATAAAAGAGTAACTCATATTCTGTATTGGCTGAGAGATTTTAAATATATAATCTGCATGATTCAGTACTATCCATCAATCAAGTAGCAATCAAACTTCATTGCTCGTTGTTTTGGTAAACAAAAGTTTTTAGTTATCAAGATAAAAAATTATATTTAGTCGGTTATTTTCTTTTTGATTGTGATACATTCTGACCATCCCTCAAAAGTTCAATTATAAAAAAATTGTATGAAATCTTAATTAGAAAATCACTTTTCATACTTCTCAATAATAGACAAACTCATCAATTAAAACTTGGAGAAAGACAACAAATTTGAAATACATTCAAAATATTTTTAAAATTCTAATACAAGCTTTTACTTCTTGAATAGCTGATAGAAGAATAAATCAAAGCAACTAAAGTATTAAGTTTCAGTGTCTGTCTTAATATACTACTTGAAGTTAGCATTTAAATGCTCAGTGCTTCAATTCTGCCTTCTTTTCTCAATTTTCTTATGTTATGGATATATTCTTTATGTATAATTCATCTAACAGGAAATGATCACAACAATGAGATTGGCTAAAATTTATATTAACTATATGGAAATGATTGTATAAAAGGAACAATATCTACTTTTAACTCCTAATCTCATTCATGTAATAAATATTCTTTTGTTTTGTGAAAATGTATAACTTTTAGGATATATTCTAAGCTTTACCCTTAATAGCAGATTAATGGACTATTATTTGAAATACCCATATTAAACTGCAGACAACAGAATTTTTTAGAATATACAATTAAAATAAAATGTCTCCAGTTTAATTGTTGCAGGTTCAGTGCCTACTATGAAAATATTTTTTACAGCATTAGCCAAAATTTTGGAAACCTTTTGTAAAAGTGCATTTTTGAAATTTGATGAATATAAAAGCAGTAATACCATAAAGCCATGAATCATTTTAAAGATAATTTAATCTAAAATGTTACACATTAAATTAAGTTCAGTTATCTATATTTTTCAAAGTTGTATTGAAATAACCAGTAAAAAGTGGAACACCTTACCTTAAGTTGACAAAGCAGCTTTTCTTCATTTGAATATAGGCAAGGAGCAAAAGAACAAATAATAACAAATAATAAATGAACAAATAATAAAATTTTATCTTGTTATTAATAGAATTGAGTAATTGAGTCAAATTTTGAAGTTGAGGTCCTTTAATGTTATTTTTTATTTTCTATTTTGTCTAAATAAAAAAAGCACAAAGAGTGGACTGGTCATCCAAAAATCACTGTAATGTTTAAACTGTTGCATGAGCCATGTGTTAATTGTAATGAAATTAGAAAGAATCTAAGTAAATGCAATCAGTGCAGAACTAAACTGATAAAAGCAGAAAAGATGTACAACTCCAGTGATAGAATAATTATAAGACTATTCGGTTGAAAAAAATTAGAGGAGAGTATATAAAGTGAAAAGGTGCATTACATTGTGAAATTGAATGCAAGGGCCATTCTAAACATTTACATTAATCTAGTCTAAATAGGAGAATTCTCCGAAAAATCCATTTCTAAATCTGAAACAAAGGTCTGAAAGATTAAATGAAGCAAAACCACTTGTTAACCTGACAGCAAAAAAAAAAAAAAAAAAAAAAAAAAAAGGACTGTACACTTTGGAGTGATGAAGCCAAAATCTTATTATTTAGATGCATTGGTATAAAATACATAAGAAGAAAATTTTCCTATTGGTTGTATTATAGCTACTATTGAACACTAATTAGCATTATGATCTGAAGATAAATGACAGCAAAAGGCACGAGTTTGATTAATTGCAATATAAATGTCAAAAAATACAGAAATGAAATACTCATTCTGAAACTTCTGCCTTTTGTTTGATTTTTTCCCCCAAATAAAGAAGCATTTATATTTTAGGAGATTCAGCTCCTTATTTCTTGTTAGCTGTAGCATATTTTAATGAAATCAAAATCTATGGAGTAGGCTAAAAAACTTGCTACACAGATTTATTGAATAATCTAATCATGATATTACATAATAACAGATGAGGAACTTAAAGCATTGGTAAAATCCATTGAAGCTGATGATGCTAATGGTTACTTAACTATTAATTGCCGTTATTGAGAATTTTTCTATGATATTATTTCTTTGTTACCTCTTTCTTTCTCATATTTGTTATTCCAATAAAAATGTTCATTATATTAAAAAAAATTATTGAATAATTTGTGGTTAAATTACCTTTAAAATTGACTTATTACTTTATACCATTTCTTATAATAAAATGGTTATTATGAACCATCAAAACTAAAGAAACTCATATTTTCCAAAAAGTTTTCAAAATTTTGGCTACTATTGTATTATAAGTTTAAATTTTGTCATTTCTTCAGAATAGAAATTATGGTACAATTCACTATCTGTTTGACAATGACTGTTCCACATGTTATTGTATAAATTGACTAGCCCCAAGTATTATTAAGCAATTGCTTATACAAAAAAGAAAAGAAAAATTAATTTTGATGGTTGAAAAAGGAAAATTTTTATTAAACATTGCATATAATTTAGATACAATGTTGTTATATTTAGAATGAAATCTAATATTAAAAATATATAAAATATTGATTGATTAAAAAAAATTCTATTCATCTTGATTATCTATCAATAAGGATAAATGCAATGAATTATAATTATTGATTTAATATTATAATTGACCCATAATATTATTTCTTGCACAAAATTGTGGTGTCTGTTAATTAGATATCTCCTATTTATTGAATGAGACAAGTTTATCTACAAAAATCTTTAAAAAGTGAACCAAAATTAAGGACAAGTATTTTATAAATGGATTCGATATTAAATTGTATTTGAAGATATTTAAAAATTATTTTACTTTGAAATTAAATAAATAAAAATGTGTCATTATCCTGTATTTTGCTTGAAATGTTTATATAAGTATTAATAACCTTGTATATATATATATATATATATATATATATATAGTAGGAACACATTGAGTTTGTGTAATTGCAAAGAGGTAATTCCATTAAATATTATCTATATTGGTACTTGGAATAAAACTTACCTAATTGATTACATTATTAAATTTCGTTAGTCAAGAATTCATTTTTTAACAATTATGTAAAAAGTCTCAGGCTTTTTAAAATGAAATCAAAGCTTAAGCTTGCTTTTTCAACTTTCTATTGTTTGAATAACTTTACAAATATATACTTCTAGAATTTCTCTCTTTTTTTCATGTGGAACATGTATGGCATATTAAAAATTAGACAAAACTATTAGTCAATGGTCTTTTGACAGTTGTTTGCGAGACTGGTGTGAATAAGCTTTGGAAGTGGGTGCAGTGTTTTAACATCATCTACTGTCATGAAATTTTCATTAAAATTTAGATTGATTTGGATAAAATTCTTGTTGTGTTTTATAAAGATATATTGTTAGTCATTGAACTTAGATCAAATAAAATTGGAGGAAAATCAAGGGGAAGAGATATTTCTTCTCCTATATTGAAACACACAAGAAAGAGTATTATTATTTTTTTATATTTCTTTTTTACTTACGTATTTAATTTAATAAATCTGAATATAAAAGTGAATGATACTTTAGTATTATTATATTTTAAAAACAATAAATTCTTGAGCTAAAAGGAGAGCTAAATGGTTTTAGTTATATTAAAATAACTTGTACAAATTGGGGATTAGTTGCTAATAACAATAAACAAAAGCAACAAGCCCCAAGAATGGATGTTATGATTTCATAAGATGGCACAACATATTACCTTTAAAATATAAATCCACATTATAGCAACTTGTTATTACAAGCTTAAACCTTACTGCTTCTTTTTATTTTTCATTATATTATAACCATGGATTATTATTTTGTTATACAACTTCTCACTAGTTATGATAAACTTCTTGTATAACTATAACTTTACATAGTTTAATTATATAACTATAACTTTTCATTTTGTGCATGATATTTATTGACAAGGTGCATAACAAAAAAGAACCTAATGGTTAAGCAACATCTAAATATTGCAAATGATTGATTATTTATTGCTAACCAAAAAAAATCTATTTCAAATAGCACAGTATATATCACCATTAAAATTCTTTAACCCTGCTTATTTTTTATGGTAAATATATGAGGGTCTTGAAAGTGGTTCTTTTTTACAACATGCTCATATTTTTCTTTTAATGTAGGTGAGACTATTTCACCATGCTAAATCTGCTCAATTATAGGCTTTTTTTTCAGTGTAGGATCGTATAATGTTTAATAGATTTAATAAATTTGAAGGTCACAGGAAAAAAGTTTTATTTCAATTTAGGGAAATACTAATTGAAAGATGAAAATATATCCTTTTCATTTACTTAAATCTTTCATATCCTTTAAACTGAGAAAGACTTATAATTTTCATTTACTCAATACTACTTTACCTCTGTTTTAGGAAAATTGATGAAGAAAAAATCCTTTCTTCTTAGAGATAATTTTATGTATTCATGTAAACCTATGAATGTTTGTTTTAACAATAAATTCAGCATATCATTGCTTTTCTGCAAGTGATTACTTGTTTGTAGAGCATTTTTTGATCATATTTAACAACATTTAATGACTCACCATTAGTGAATTATTTAAACTTTTTTATTTCAATTCATTTTTGTGCAAGTCAAGAACTTTTTAACAACATACTGGTAAACATGCATTTCTTTCATTGTGAATGCACTGAAAGATACCAGAAATATATAAATGGCAGTAATTTTTTTAAATATGAATTATTCAAAGTGGGAAAATTTGAATCACCAAAAAATTTGAGCTTGAGATTTTGCTTATTTTCTATTGTTCAAACCTCTGAATAACACATTTTTATAACTATGCCCTCTTTGAACATGTGAAATTTTGTCTATTCTCTATGATTCAAACCACCAAATAACACATTTTTATAATCACACTTATCTGTGGACATGACTACTGAAAAAACTCTTTGAGCAGAATTTCTTAGTACTTAGATACCTAACAAATTTGAAGAAAAATAAAAATATTGCCATTTTTTTTTAATTATTTGTCTATAAGAGAAATAATGGATAACTTCAAAATGTTCTATCTTCGTAAAATTTACCACACCGTTTTAGCATCTAAACTATAAATCAAAATTTTGTACCACATCCATCAATGTTCGGAAATAGATGCACTTATATACTGTAACAAGAAAGCACAGCAACTTTGATACAGGAAATTTAGTAAGTTAAATTGTTTCTGAAATTGTAACTGTGTCATAAATTTTGGATTCAATGGGCTGACTAAACATTTTGGAGCATACTTGACTCTGCCCCCCTTTTTTTGTGTGTGTGCTATACTTGTACTATAATACAATTCTGAAAATAAAAATGTATGCTCATGACATTCTCTACCTTATTCAAGTGATACCTTTATTAGGCAGTATACAATGAAGAAGAGACATTTTCAAATGGTTCACAAATATTGTTTACTAAGCTATTTCTTCAAATATATCTAAATGATTACTAACTTTGCTTTTTATGCATTTGATAAACATAAGATTGTAGAACAGCAATTGTGTATTTTAAAGGTTCGAAAGAAAATTTTTCAGTTGAAATTATTTCTGAAGTAAATTGCTAATGCAGCATGATTTTTCTAACAATGCATTTTGTTTCACATTTGATAAAGTGAGTACAAGTGTAAAAAAAAATTGTTGAAACAATTGCATTCCTCAAAAGCAGTCACTGATAAAAGTACATTCTTTTCAACTCTGATTTTAGAACTTTATTTTAAAAATGGAGAATGCATAATGAATTGGTCTTCAGTTAATTCCCCCCCCCTTCGTCAAGATTTTTTTTTTTTTGTAAGAATCTGTAAATGCGAAAAAAAGTGTTGTATTTTTGTTGGAAAGAATAAAAAAATGCTATTCTCGTTGAGAATACATTTACTAGTTAAATAATCTTTACATGATTTTGATAAATTTCAAACCAAAAAAATGAAATTGGATGAGTTTTTTTCTTTCTTTCTTTTTCTTTTTTTTAGATTCTTCATTTGAAAACCATAGATTCAGAACTTTCAAACTCCCGTGGAAAATTCTGTGAATTTATTTTCTTCTTCTGGTGAACAAGCCTCTGAACAAAAACTGAAGGAAGATTCAATATTAAGCAAAATACTGAAGTGGTAAATTTGTATTTATATAAATATATTTTATATATGTGTAAGTACACTCATGTTCATAAATTAAATACAAAATCGCGCGGAAATTGAACTCCGAAATATATATATCACCCGTAAAATGACTGCATCATCTTCAAAAATCATATGCAAATTGCAGGAAGCCCCTAGATAACACCAATAGTACGTCACAAGATGAGAGTGTAAGAGAGGAATATATAAGGAATATAGGCAAAGAAGTAAAGTTGTTCGCGAGCGCTTTAGAAGCCAAGTGCAATAACTTCTTAGTTATGACACAAAGGACGCATTTGCATGATTTTTTACGTGTTAAAATTATCGCCCGTCGGAAATGCGGGCTTGTCCAGTTGGAAGTACTGTCTGTCCATGACAAGATCTCTGGCCGACAATCGTCTATGTTTAGGGCGGGCCTTATAGAAACAGGTTACTGTAGGAAGAGTCAATTTCGCAGAGGTAGAAATTCATTCAAGTTTTTTACGTTGGCACGTTTAGCGCCTAATTGGCGGTATTTGATATATTGCCTTTAAATTTCGAAAGCAAATTCGAAAAATAATTCACTGGGCTGAAAATCATTTGCGTACTTGGAATTTTGAAAATATATATTATTCCTGTCAGAATAATACAGAATAGTACAGAGTAAATCAAATAGAAAAACTGAATAATTATTTATATGTCTAACGACTGCACAAGAAGAAGAAACATTAAGTAGAATCCCGTATGACAAAAAATTAATTTTCATTTTATTTGTTTTAAATTTCTGTAACTAATTAAGATCAAATTCTCCGCAGCTAACGCGAAGTAATCTGCCTATTTCAACATAAAAACAATAACATAATAATCAGAATTATTTCATAATTTTTATAAAAGGTTGCTTTTATTCTATTATAAAGTAAAATATCCATTGTGAAATATGTTTATAGCCTCTCCAAAAATTTTTTAATTAATTAATTAATTTTTGATATATATACTATTTTCCGAAACTCAAAATTAACAATTACCATTTTATCAATTTTTAGTCTTTTAAAAATCAAACTTGTAACTTATTTTCAATATGTATAAGCTTTCTACAACACAATTAACTCCGCATTTATATGTAAAAGTGTTCTAAATTTGAAAATAATTCAAGTGTTACCCCAAGCGCTTGTCAGATGTCACGGAGCTGAACTAAAAAAAGCCCGACATAGCTTTACATTATTCTAATAAAAGCATTGTGAAAGTTCGTTTTAATATTCCAGTTGACCATTTATTCATTTCCCTCGACTTGAAAAAAGAAATTTAATTATTTGAAAGAAAACTTTTTCTCACGAATTGTCAATTCAAATAACATAATGATAAATGAGCTTTTCTTTTCAATATATATCAACCGTCATGAGCTGTGTTGCAATAAAGGATCCATAAATTCCTGCATTCATCTTATCTTTTCGGTGTTAAAAATTCTTCATTCCTTTTGTCCTATACCTTTCTATTCAAAGCCCACCAATGTCGTTTAAAAGTACTTATCTGTCTCTGTTTTACTATCGCAATCTGTGCACCTGAGTAGAAGAAATATTGTTAAATATTTTAATCTTTCTAACTCACATTAACGTGCACAAATTTTTAGATTCTTGTAGTCCTATCTAAGGAAAGCTATAAAAATAACAGGAAGGTTAGAACACAAGCCTCTTCATTTAAAGTCTCTCCATTCTTAAATCGAAAAGGCATTTTAAAAGATCTCAAAATTCAAGAGACAAAAATTATTAAATAATGAAATGCAGTTAATATTAATCAAAGAAAATATTAATAAAATATAAAAGAAGTAAACTAAGCAAATATAAAGATACGAGCAACTGCGGCTAAAGCGAGAGGACAAATGTGCAATAGTTATTTCATCGTTTCATTTTTTCGCCAAAATAAAGAATAACTCGCCAGACTTCCGTCCTATTCCACCCATTCAAAATGGTTCCTCCCTCTCGACACCTGTTTCTATAACGCCCGCCATAAACATAGACGATTGTCGGCCAGAGATCTTGTTATGGACAGACAGTAGACGTTACAGCACAGGTCGCTGACGAATGAGGACCGGTATTTGGCAGTTATTGCTGAAAGAAACGGACGGAGCACAGAATCAGACCTGTCTCGTCAGCTCTCTTTAGCTCCTGGTACGACAGTTTCAAGGCAGACTGTATGCAGACGCTTAGGCAATTGCTCTATATGATGGTAGGCCTGTCAGATGTGTTCCACTTACTGCAACTCACTGCCGCCTGCGGTTAGCCTGCAGTAGAGAGCATGCATTGTGGAAACTGCAACAGTGTGATTGAGTGAAGTTTTCCAACGAATCCATGTTTACCATGCAGTCTGATTTTTGCCGGACTTTCGTATGGAGAGCCCCAGATACCCGTTACCACCAAGAGAACATTATTGAACGACACCGTTACGGTGGTACAGGATTGATCGTTTAAGGAGGAATTATTCTGGGTTCCAGAAACACATGATCTACCAAAAGCTTTTAATTCTGCAAACTATACGCTGAGAAGTTATTTTAATTTTCATACAAATGTTTATATATTTCTAATCACGATATAAAATTGGGACTTTGAAAAGTTTATTCTCCAGTGAACTAACAACTGTTGGCACTCTAAAAACAAACATCTCTATGAAAATTTTAAATAATTTTGTCTTAATTGTTTTACATTGATAATTGTCATGATTTTGAATAATCTCCAAAATTTTTAGTAATTTTATTGGTTTCCTATAATATTGTATAGAGATTAGATTGTTTACAGAAAATTCCTATAGATTAATGAAACATATCTAAAAACATTATATGGGTCTAATTTCTTTACATTGGAACTTTCCACATAAAATTTCAATTATTATTTTTTTTAAATCTGTAATGTATACTTATTTGGGAAGAACTTCATTATCAATTTTTTTTTTCACTTTCGCATCATTTCTGATTTTTTTCATTAAATTTTTTTTAATGTTTATTTTCATTCAATATCATGAATCTTTTATTTAATATAATTACAGTTTTCATCTGTTTCTCAGCCTCTCTGTTTAAAATGAAATCAGTAAATTATATGTTTTTGTTTATTTATATGTATGAAAAAATAATGTTTCCATAACTTGTGAAATCAAGATTTTTAGTTGAAAAATTCAATAAATTTTTCTTTATGTATTACAGTTGTTAGCTGATTATTTTATATGTATATGAAGAACTTACATGGTTACTAGAAATTCTATGGCTATTAATGTGTATAATTAGTTTTTATTATTTTTTTTATTTTAATAAAATATTTTAATTGCTAAATTCTTCACTCATTTATATTTAATTAATTAGTATAAGAAAATTAATAATTTATATAATTAGTTTATATAAATTATTAATTTTCAATCAGTTAAATTTATTCAGTTGCTATGATAACTATCAGAATAATTTGTGTCTGTAATATTAAAATTCTGGATTTTTTAAAACAAGAATTTCCTCATTAATTTTTTTTTTCTTTTAGAGATTTTGCCAATATTCTTTTTACTGAAGATTTGCCAATCTTAAAGGTTTGTATATCTTATTTATTCTTTGATATTCTTATATTTTGTGTTTTGAAGGAACCTTCTTATTAGAGAATATAAGTGTTTTAAATCCATTTGCATTAAAATTGATATTGTTTCTGTTCTTTGGAATATCCTCCTGTTTGTATTATAAACCCTTCTTTATTCATTGGTGCAATTTATTTCATATCTGAGTTAGTTTTGTTGTATTAGTTTTTGTTATCCTATAATGTTGTCTCAACTATCTGTTTTCTTTCTTATTTTTATACCTGCAATGATTTTCTGCAATAGATACAATCTATTGTAGAAAGCTTTACTAAAAATTTTCTAAATTTTTATGTGCTACATAATAATAATTTATATATAATTTCTAAAAACTTTAAATCTGCTTTTTTCTAATTGTTTGGCAAATGCAATGCATTTAAAAGGTATCTTTAAGGTTTGAAACAAAGCTTTGGGTGTTATAAAATTTTTTATAATGTTGATTTTTTTTCTAATTTCATGTCTTTTATTGCTAAATGCTTCAACGATAAGTTTATTACATTCCAATCCAATTATTATCCAATGTTTCTTGTTTTTATGATACAGAATTTAAAACTTAACTTTCTTTTACTATTTTTTAGAATTCTGATTTTTTTTCAAAGTGCTTACTCGTAGAATTGCAATATTTTATATAACAAATATTATGAAGTAGAATAGTAAAAATGTCAGTTGATTAATACTAATTGTCATTTTTGATGATTAGTATTGATTTTTTCTTGAAACATTTATAAAAAAATCCTTTTACATTTCCAGGTAATCACTAAACAAACATTATTATCAGAGCTATATCCAATATTTATAATTTTTATAATTAATTTATTCAGTATTGTTGGAAAGAAATGAAAATAAATTAATTGAATAAAAATTCAGCATTGGCCACTGTTCTCTCTCTCTCTCTCACACACACAAATCAAAACAATTTTTTTTTTATCAGACAAAAAATCTTTTGAAATTAGCCTTTTAATAGTCAGGTTCAGAGACCTGAAATTCACTTTTTTTTAACAAAGAAAATATTTATATATCCTATTCAAAGTTTTTACAAAATATATAGTGCATTATAAACAATAAGTACCAATTGCAGGATCATATTAGACAAATGCAGGATGTCTCTTAAAAGTGGAATAAGTTTTTATTTACCGAAGTATTGCATTTAGTCATATAATTTCAATTGTATTGCTACATTAAAAAAGGCAATTGTATAAAAGCACTTTGACTTCTGCAAAGGTTAAAAGTAAAAAGTTACAAAAAAATGTGCATCCCCCAAGGTGTAATACTGTCAATGAGTATCCCCCCCATTCATCTATCACATTTCTGTTTACAAAGTTGCAGAACTGTTCTTACTTTTAAATTTAGAAGGGCTTTTTACAAATTTAGATAGTAGCATTTATTTCAAAAATGTGAACTTATTCAGTACAAATAAACAGTAATGTATAAATATTTGTTTTCTAATACATTTTCCCATCTTCATAATTTCCCAGAAATTTGCTAATCACTTATACTGTTATTCATTTTGATTGATCAATAGTTCCAGCATCGTATTATATGATGAAGAGAAGAAAAACTTAATGTTTGAGACGCCGCTGAGAATTACTGGGATGCCAAACAAGAAACTAAAATTATTTACTTACCCTTGAGTGCTTTCTAAACGAATGATATATTCCTGTAACAAGGAATGTGTGAATGTATTGACGATTTATACTACATGTATTCGTATGTATCGGCCTAGCTGTAGAAGAATACAAACTTTGCTCACATCTTGCCATCCTTCTAGAAAATACGTTTAGCAATAAAAACTTGCTGGATCTAACTTTCCTAGACAGGAATGGAGAGGATAAACCGTCAGACCTCTAAAATTGTCCTTTTGCCTTATTTTTCAAAATTACTCTCATGCTAATTTACGAACTGTCAGTTCAATACTCAGCATTCTAAAATCGACATTGTAGAGAATATTTCAACTTTATTACTGTTATTCATACAACATTTGTTAAGCACATGGACTGTTACAACATTTACATGGACAATTATGTGACCAAAGTCTAAATTTGACAGGCCCTACCTTAACCCTTTGAGACAAAGAGCATAAAACTGTTAAATTTCCGGTCGAAATCTATTAAATTAAATCAAATGCTCAATAAAGAAATAAAAATGTCAATTTATTAATTTTTTTGTACATTTGGATACATGTTGGGAAGGACTTCATTTGAAGCCACTATAGTAAATCTTAGCCACATGCACGGTTGAGAAAAAATTAAAGGATAGGTGGACTGAAACGAAGCCACCATACCTCAAAGTTTTAAGTAAAATCAATTCTTTCTTTTCTGAGGAATGCAGTTTGGACACATTAATCTTCAAAACTGTCAATTTTGGAACAGTAAAAATCTGTTCAGCTTGCAAAAATTATCATCAAGGCAATTTTCTATAAATATAAAGTGGTATTTTTTAAGCACTTAATGTATTATTTGTCTTATTATTTTCCGATTCTTTCGCTTTCATATTATGTATATTATCTTTGAAAATGCCAACAAAAGGCTTCCTCAGACATCTGTCAGATGTATAGAAATATGTTCTAAGTTAATAAATTTGCCTTATAATATACTAAAAAACTTTATAGATTGAAGTATGAAGCTTAGTTCATATGCTATTCCCATCAAATTTTGATAAAAATAGAGCTTTGTTAAGTTAGAATTAATAATTTATTATTATTAAAATTCGAAAATTAAGTGTTTGAAAATGATGCAAGCAAGTTAACTATCTGTAGCCATTAATGTTACGTTTTTAATTATTTTTCCTTTAAACATTTAATTATAATTTAAATATTAAAAGAATAAGCATTTTTCCCTTCATAAGAATAAGTAGATTAATTGAAACCATCTGTAAATCATTAATTAAATAATAATACTTTTATATATTTTTAAAATATGTATCTGCATTTATAATTTTCTTCTTTTAAAATTTTGATTTTATTATTATGCATTTCAATTATAAATATTTATTTTGTCATAAAAAATTAAAAGCCTTTTGGTGACATCTATATAAGTCAGATAACTTCCCTCGGACTGAAGTACACTTTTGGTGGAACGGATATATTACTCGGCTACTAACTATAAGATTGGGAGTTCGGGCCTAGCCCTATCCGCTACTACTGCAACATATTGATTAAAAGTAATTGTAAATTTTTAATTGCATAAAAATGATCAAAAAAGAAAAAATATATATTTCCAGCCAGGTTCGATCCCCGACCTTCCACATACGAGACGGTTACCTACATAAACATACCATTAGGATAATCCAATTGGGAGTCAAGTTATCAGTTTATAAGCTTTTCCAAAAGTTAGAGGACTATTTTCTCGAAAATGACTGTCCATTGCGTTTTAATATTATCATGAATGAACGTTGTAAGTGTATACTAGCATTACAGTAAATCTCATTACGGTCTCAGATTTCAACCCTGTGTCCTCCTTGTTGATTCTCTATAAAAATAATTTTTAAACAGTTTTTCACTATCAGATAGCACTAATTTCATGGAACAAACTTAATTAAAATTAAACCATTATTTGACCATTAAGTACGAAAAATTGTGAAGTATTTTACTGTCACTAGAAACATCCAACTGTAGAAGTGCCTTAAAAAATCGATTATAATTGACTTGAACTTTTCTTTAGCTTGTAATTTTAACTGTTCTTGAAAAATCGAAGTTTGCAGTAGAAAAGCATATTCTGAAATTTTATTTAATTATATATTATGAATATGTTAGTGAAAGTTATTTTAAGGGTTTTTATTGACATAATCGTTAAGAAATTTTGCTAAATAATGTATAGTAAGCTACGAGAAAATAAATCGTGTGGCTGTTAAAAATTTTTTTTGAACTTCATTGCCCGCAGTCGATAAGATTAAATATCAATGCTCACCAAATATCTATTATTGTTTAAATTCACTTACCAAGAATCTTCTGTGTTGTGGGTATGAAATTCCCATGCTGTTGGATCTTCTTAGTGTAGCAGAATTAAATATCAGACATGATCATTAAAATGTTTCAGTCACTTAAACTTTTATACATATTTTATATATTCTTAATCCTTTAGTATTACTTTTTTCCCTTATCCTTCAAAGACTATAAGAGGAAACCGAAAGTCTTTAGAAACTGAAGTGTTTTATTAAAATTTTGATCTAAGTTCCTTATGTGGCAACATATTTTAATGTAATTCATATTTTTAAATTCATATTCTAAATTTAGTCATTAAATATTTATATACAAGCTATTTGCACAATCATTACAAATTGTGCAGTTATGTAATAACATTTTCCCTCCATTCATATCTGAATAAGAGAAAAACTCTTGATATTATATATTTATTAATGCTTAGAGTGTTGAAAAGTTCATCTTTTTGCAGAAGGAAAATTGAATTGAAAGCATGAAATAAGTACGAAAAGACGAGGCACACATGCAAATTAAAACACACAATTTGCATATGAGACAAAGATTGTATCATCGAATGCAAATGGCTCGCAAAATTACTATCAAACGCAATCCCGGAATCACACCAAATTATTTTTGGAAGATGACGTTTGTAAACATAATTTTATTCTTCACAATAAGTAGATGTTACAAGTAAGTAATTTTAGAATAACGATGGTCGGGTAATGCCACTCAAGCAAAAGGTAATTATGCTAAATTGTTTGCTGGCTGGCTTGCTGCTACATCCTCCTTACCTTGGTCTACCTCCAGAGGCATGACCAGTTGGATTGGACAGGTAATCTCCTTTCCTTTGGCAAGATGGATGCAGATACCAATTCTTCCGTCCTGACCATCGATTAGTTTCACCACGAGAGCTGTTTTCCGCATTTGTCGTGGTCGTAGATCTTGTAATAGGACCAAGTCTCCGGCTCGTACCGTGGTGATTGCTTTACATTTCGTACTTGATGGTATGTACGTAACTCCAAAATATTTTATTTGGACCACCTTTTCCAAAATGTGCCGGGTAAGTCTTGCTGTTGCCTGTAAATATTTGTGAACTTGTTATTTTTAAGCTCAGATACGCATGGGATAATTGTCAACTTTCGGCCAGTTGAGAAATGAGCTGGGGTCAAAGCTTCTTTGTATCATTCTCACCACTTTCATAAATCAAAAGTTTACTTTGAGTGAAGCTTCTATTCCCAATAATACCATAGTTAAGGTTTCCTCATCTAGTAATAAGTGACCAAGGGATTTTGAAAGGCATCGTTTGGTTAAACCTATTAGTCGCTCTCACCATCCTCCTCACCAATCTGCTCGTGGTATTTCGTAAAAAGCAGGAAGCATTAATTCACGGTCCTGATTCACATAGGGTTTCGGCACCATATATTCTTAGGAGATTCTTAGGAGACGGCGTTAGTAAAAACTAATTTTTAATTCTTCACAATAAGTAGACGTTACAAGTAAGTGATTTTAGAATAACAAACGGGTGATGCCACTCAAGCAAAAGGTGATTATACGAAATTGTTTGCTTGCTGCAACACACCATCACGCCTTAAAAAGGGGCTTACCGGACCTGTGCTTCAATGTGCAAGCAGCGATAATTCCTGGTAATCCGAGATAGCCAAGGCGGAAGCATAAGTAGTCTTTGCTCGATGAGATGCGTCGGAGGCTATAGGGATATTGCAAGTTGGTGGAAAGCAATCTGCTTTGCCAAAGAACTGCACGTGTCTCGTAGTGCAATCCATTGACAATGGAACCATTATCAAAGGAATCAAAACGCCATTCAAAGACATGGGTTTGGTCTCCGGAGAATCGCATCGTAAGACGAATGCTATTTGTTGCAATGTCCCAGACGCAGGAGACACTAACAGGGCGACAGCTGGCATCGGATTTCTCAGTTGCTGCAGGAAAGTCAATATCCCGCCAAACTGTCGTGCAAGCTGCATGAAGGCAGACTGTTCACGCGACGATCTGTCGTTTATATGCCTTTGTTCCCAACACACGTCAGAGCGCTGTTGGATTGGGCCCATGAACATCGCAATTAAACATTTGAACAGTGGGGGCACTTTGTGGATGAATTTCGAGTTAACTTCGAGAATGATTCCCGCAGGGGAGGCATAAAGTCAAAGACACGTTATCAGGCTCTAAACATTTTCGAAAGGGACAATTACAAAGGTTTACTTGTCTAGGTAGGCATAGCAATGAACCCCCGAACTGACCTCCATGTTTTCGTTTAAAGTTCTATCTCTTCTGTCAGATACCACGACGAAATCCTACACTTTCTTGCACACCCTTTTATCGCTGCAATAGGTACTAACGCAATATTTATGGACGATAACGCCAGTTCGCATTGAGCACGATTCATGCAGAATTATTTGGTGAGTAGAAACATTCCACAGATGGCGTAACCTGCTAGATCGTCGAGCCTGAATTCCATAGAGCATATGTGGGATATGTCTTCTAAACATATCCCACATATTGCATTGCAGGTTGCAGTGATTCGACAACCACCCTCTACAAGCTCCAACAAGCCTTATTACAGGAATGGACATTACTGCCACACCAAGTGATCAAAGATATTACTGTTAGCATTCCTTACCGTTGTCAAACATTCATTTTAGCTAGAGGATATCATACACGTTATTCGTGTGGGGTTCTTTTTGCACATTCAACCAAATTTGACCCTACCGAAACGACCCTATTCTTTTTGTTTTATTGTTTGATATTTAGTCTATTAATGCCACACTTACCTCGTGTACAACTTTCGCGCATATTCAGGAAATAGTTTTTGTTTATTCTGCATTTTGCATGCTTCGTTTTTGAGCAGGAATATAAAAGGAAAGAACTCTATTACTAGTAATTTTATTCCGAAATCATTCTTCGTCTCTCGAAACATACAAAATTTTTCAAAGTTTGGAACTGGAAAATAAGTTTAATTAGTTTCTGTCTTCAAACTGGCCAGGAAAAGTTTGAGAGGAGGTGAGTACGTCAAGCAAGATTAATTTATGTCATGATACGTTGGAAGTCTCTTTTTTTTCTTCTGTCTTTACAATTACAATGTATTACCTACTTATGGCTTTAACAGGAAGTGTAATTTGGTATTTAACGATTTGTAGAGAAACTTAAGTTTATTTATTTCAAAAATTCCGAAATCCACTGTAGTATCTAAGCAATTTATAGTAGTATCTAAGCATATTTTGAAAAATAATGCTGTGAATTGTAAAACTGAACATGTAGGTTATTAAATATAAAATTATTCAAAAATTGCTTAATGATAATGAAATTAAACTAAAATATTTAAATTCTAAAAAAAATTAGGCGGATGTCAGATCGAAACTATTTACAAAACTTATTTTTCGAATTAAAATATCTATTTAAAATTGATTCAGTGATTGATGGATCTGAAGTGATTGATGGATATGCAAATAAATTGATCAGCGACTAAGCAAATTCTAATTGATTGTTTTTTTCCCAGCCAGAACTAAAACAATATTTAAGTAACCAATGTGATTCATCGTTACATCTTTTATTTATGCTTATTTATGCTTATGGCTTTACTATCTTAGGGCTGTCTGGAGGAATACAGATCATTTACTCTGTTTTATATACATTTCTTTATTGAAGTCTATATGTTATTACTGCCTCATATTTAAATTCTGTTTTATGGTACTCGCAGCAAACTAAAAAAAAATTATGGCCCAATTCTTGACACCAGCTGTATATATCTTTTCGCTCCACCGTTTGCAACGGTATTTTGTATTATACTGAGGGTATTTCTGATTTCTTAACAAATGTCCCTGTTCCGTTGACAAATCATTGATTTATAAATTTTCAAATATTTGGATCCTCCCACATAAGAGCCTCTTTTTGACATAGTTATAATTTTTGGAATAAATATTTTTGCTTTTACATTCGTGCTAAACGTCTTTAAAATATAAATAAATAAAGCAATTCTATAGATATTATTGAACCAAGCAAGTGATCTTGTGCTTCTGATATGTAAATTTGTAGATGAGTTACTAAATGAGGAGATAAATACATATATAAACATTTTGACTAACTTTGATTATTTTCTGAAGCTCAGAGTGTAATATTTATTCTATGTTTGTTTTTATTTTTAAATATTTATTCTGTTTTTTTGTTTTGTTTTTTTCCATATATTTCAGAATTTCATTAGATGAAGAGTTCCATGTTTCGTGATTAATTCTACCTAAGAAGATAAAGTATGATATGAAAGTTGTCATACTTGAGCTACCTATTTTTTTTTAAATTAACTGTTTTAAGGTTTAAACTGTTTAAAGGTTGTTAAAATAACTGTGTTTTTTTTAAATAAACTGTTTTTTCTTAGTGGAAACTCAATCAATGGAAGAAATAAAATGCGACATTTGTGAGAGAACTTTCTCGCAGCGGTCTGATTTAATGAGTCATTTACTATCGCATAAGAAAGAAAAGCCTTGTGCATCCGACATTAGTAATGACCCATTTTCGGAAAAGGGCATTTTAAAAGGACTTTTACGGACACAAACGTTTGAGAAACCTTATACATGTGCCATTTGTAACAAAGTCTTCTCCCAGAAGGATAATTTAAAAGTTCATTTTCGGACACATACCAAAGAAAAACCATTCACATGTGAAATTTGTGACAAATCTTTTTCCGTTAAAGGAAATTTAAAAACTCATTTGCTTAGGCATGCGAATATAAAACAATACGCATGTGATTTTTGCAAAAAAGCATTTATTCAACGGCCGGAATTAAGGCAACATTTACTGATACATACGCAAGAAAAGCCTTTTTCGTGCGACGTATGTAATAAAGCCTTTTCCGTAAAAGGTAATTTAATAGTTCATTTGCGTTTGCATTCGCATGAGAAACCGCACAAATGCGAGATATGTAAAAAAGCTTTCAATCAACGATCGGATTTAATGAAGCATTTACGAACACACACTCGAGAAAAACCTTTTACGTGTGATTTTTGTAACAAAGCCTTTTCTGTGAAGTCAAATTTAAGAAGACATTCACATAAATAACATTCCCGTCATAAAATAACAACATTCCCGCGTATGTTTTGAAATGCAATTCTTCGCACAAGTTTTAGAAAAATACTTTACAGAAAGGGTAAACCACATTTCTGTAATGTTTAGTGAAACCTTTTCTCAGCAAGAGCTTTTCAACTGACATACAAAGAGAAATAATATTTCTGTAACGTATGCAGTTTTAAAGATATTTTTTTAACAAATAATTTGTGCAATATATAATGTAACTTTGAAAATTAAATAGTTTGTAAATGATTGAGTTTCTACTTATGTTTAAAATCAAGTTGATCGTAAGCCAGTACAACTAGTGTCATTCTGCCTTTTAACAGTCTGTATGATTGTACTGTCATTGATTCATTTCACTTTAACTAGTACAATTTGATTTCGGATGCATATTGAAGAACTTTTGTTTTTAAATACTAATAAATCATTTTAATGCAATATTTAAAAATGATTTGCTTGATCACAAATTTGCTCCAGATGGAATCCATATAGCTGTGGAATGTGAATTTAAACGTTTTGTGCTTTGAAAAGTTTTAAAATTAATGATTAAAAAGAATTATTTTTTTGTAATAAGTGAATGGCATGCCATTTACAGACTGAAAAATCATGCCCCCCTTCCTCATTAATTTGATAAAAAAATTAATTTGCTTAATTCTATGAATTCTGTTTTGTTTGACAGAACATAAATTTATAAAATTGTTTGTTATGTTTTGTATGTTTTGTTATGTTATCTAGATGGATATTTTTGATGTAATATCTTAGATAATCGGAAAATGTTTTATTAATAATAGATATGTATTTGTTAAAATATGTACCAAAATAATTTGTATTCTGTATACGATTTGTGAACATAAATTTATAAAATTGTATGTTTTGTTATGTTTTTTGAACCATCTAAATGTATATTTCTGATGTGATAGTTTAGTTCATCGAAAAATATTTTATTAATAATAGATATGTATTTGTTAAAATATGTACCAAAATAATTTGTATCCTGTATATAATTTGTGAACATAAATTTGTAAAATTGTATGTTTAATGTTCTTTGATACATCTAAATGGATATTTCTGATGTAATATTTTAGTTCATCGGAAAATATATTTTTAATAATAATAGATATGTATTTGTTAAAATATGTACCAAAATATTTTGTATTCTGTATACAATTTGTGAATATGAATCTTATGCCAAAGAAAGTTTTTCCTAATAAAAAATCTTCTTTAACTAATTGTTTTTTTTAAAGAAAATAAACAATTATGTATAATAAACCCAAAAAATCAAACATTGTGTTAGTCTGCCGTTTTGCTTAAAAGTGAAAATAATATCGTGTTTACTGAATTTTGACATACTTTTCCGATACTTTCTACTCGTGTCTATGATCTATCGACAAAGAGGAGGGATGCAAGTCTCAAACTTGAATTAATTTGAATCTAGTTGAATAAACCATTGTGTGAACGGGGTATAAAAGTACTGTCAAAATCTTTGGAAGAGTTTTTTTTTTTTTTTTAAATATAATAGACTATTCTGTTTATAGCGGGTTATTTGTATATATCAACAATATCCTTTAAACAAGGTCCGACTTAGTCTAACTGGGGCCCGAGGCAAAACTTCTGTGGGGTCCCCTTCTGTCTTTTTTGTCTTTGAAAAGCAATGTTGAAAAAAGTTCATTGAAGAAGGAAACGTAAAATAAACTTTCTGTCCGATGTGGGGGTTCGGGGTAACTGCTCCTTGTGCCTCTGCCTTAATCAAGCTCTGTCTTTGAAACATCACATTTTTCTACATATATACATTCATCTCAAAAGTTTTAGATGCAAGATTATTCAAAAATATGTGTTATATTTAAAAGCAAAAAAAAAAAAAAAATGTAAATAAATAATGAAGTTTTCAGATCATTTCCTTATATCCAACTGAGTATTTGAAATTATAAGAAAAGCACTTCTACATTATTATAAATAACAAAACAAATATTACTTAAAATGGGCAAAATCGTTATGTTTTATTGTAAAAAAATATGATAAACCATCTCATAATAATAATTGATACTAATCATAGTACAGATGGATTATCAAGCCATTTAACTATATACAGGGTAAACAAGAAATAAGTTACCCACTTCAGATGGCTTTAAAATGCATTCTATTGATCCAAATGAGATGAAATTTGAACTACAGATTATTGAGATGATGCGTTTTACATTTATTAAATTAAGAAAAAAAAAATTGGTGCAAAAATTCTGTTAGATAGCGTTGTAATGCACATAAAACTATTTAATATTGTTTATAAATGTTAAGTAAAGTAAAATTAAAATTGCTCAATATGCCCTTCAGTTTCAACAATATATTCTAATCGGAGAACCATATTTCTGTTTTTTTTTTTTTTTTTTTTTTTGTCTCTACCTGGAAGAATGCCAAGTTGTCTAGTTTTTTTTCATGTTCCTTCATCATCTTGTTTAGGGCTCATGGGGACATAGAATCTCTTCGTCTGTGCTCCTTATGTCGAAATTCCTTTAGAGCTGCAACGGAGTTTTGCTAGTTCTGGAAGATCAATGTCGCCAATAGCGCTTTTTCTTGCAGGCATGATGAACAGAGAAGAAACTCATGTTCGTTTAGAATCCGGCCTTTCTTTTTTATCCCAAATAAATAAATAAATAAAAATAGCAATAAACATGAGCTGTAACTCAAATTATGTTTCACATTTTCAATACATGCAACTCCATGATATTAGTGTTACAGCGCCATCTATTGGTAATTTTTTTTACTATTTTTTGAATTAATAAATGTCAAGCGTATCATCAGAATAATATGTATTTCACATTTTATTTTATTTGGTGCAATTGGACGCATTTTAAAGTCCCCTGAATGGGTTAACTTATTTCTGCAATCCTTGTACTTATTTATTTCTTTTCCATGCAAATGTTGACGCTAGAAGAATGCATATATTTTTTATTAATTTAATTATTTCGTAAAATGCGTCGGTGATTCGAAAAATGTTCTTTTGCAGTTGTAATAATGTTTTAATTTAGAAGCATCTTGCTTTCTTGCAAAAAGCGTGCGCATATTTTTCTCGATAGATTTTTAAATCCTGGGATTTATTGCTGTAAGATGATCAAAAGCAACGATATCTTAACAGAATAATCAATTAATTGACAAGTGAATAAAACAGTGCATTTTTGCCGACTAATCTTTGGCTTTCGGTTAAAATGCTGTTAGGTTAGGAGAGAAAACTGTTTTCATGGAGTATTTTGATTATCTACAAGTGGAGTTATTAGAGAAATATACTTTTACATTATACATGAATATGGCAATAAAGCTGTTTTTCCTGATTCAGAATTCAAAGAATAAAAGCTTTAAAATTAATTGTAATTTTTTCAACTAATTGTTTCTTTCTCGATAACGAAGTGGTAAATTAATTTTATTTATTTCATTGTGAGAATTCTCTGACTAATATTTATTTATCGTTATAAAAAAAAATTAACTATGCACTCTTTCTTCGGGACACTCTTGTGCAATATGCTGACTAAGAAGACATATCTTGCTGTAGTCAAATTATGTTAATTCCTTATAAATCACTGAAATAAATTAATGCTAAAACTATGAATTAAATGTAATTAATATTCAAATATCTGGTTTTCGGTATCTAATTTACAGGTTACAATTATTACACTAAAGAAACGTTACCTGACGACAAAAAACTGTTCAACTAACGACAAAAAATAAGTATGTGTTGTGTAGTAGCTTTTCAGCTATACTAAAAGAGTTTATCCTTGTATGCACTAAATTTATTGAATACTACCTTAATCTTTTTACCTACTCCCTAAATTTATCAAATTCTGTATTATGTATGGCAACTATGTTATCGGTAAACACATTTTTAAAAATTCTCTTATTCATTTTTTTTTCAATTACTATTAGTGGTAATATACACATTCAAGTCCATAAATTAGGAAAGATTCAAAGTCAGGCGGAAATCGAACTCTAAAATATATATATCACCCGAAAATGACTACACTCATCTTTAAACATCATATACAAATTGCAGGAAGTCACCAGAAGACACCGAATAGTACGTCACGATGACAAGAATCTAAGAGAGTGATGTATAAGGAATACAAAAGAGAAGTAAAATTGTTCACAAGCGCTTTATAAGCCTTTTAATGAAATAACTACATATTTATGACACAAAGGACACATTTGCAGGCTTTCTTACAGGGTATAATTATCGGTCATCTGGAATGTGGGCGTACTCAGCTGGAAGTCACCCAAAATGTCATTTATAGACTTTGGCAACGATTCCGAAATGATGATAATGTGAGTAGATTTTACAGCACAGGTCACTGCCGAATGAGGATCGGTATTTGGCAGTTACTGCTGAAAGAAACAGACGGACCACAGCATCAGACCTGTCTCGTCCGCTCTCTTTAGCTCCAGGTACGACAGTTTCAAGGCAGACTGTATGCAGACTTTTAGGCAGATTGCTCTATATGCTGGTAGGCCTGTCAGATGTGTTCCACTTACTGCAACTCACTGCCGCCTGCGGTTAGCCTGCAGTAGAGAGCATGCATTGTGGAAACTGCAACAGTGTGATTGAGTGAAGTTTTCCAACGAATCCATGTTTACCATGCAGTCTGATTTTTGCCGGACTTTCGTATGGAGAGCCCCAGATACCCGTTACCACCAAGAGAACATTATTGAACGACACCGTTACGGTGGTACAGGATTGATTGTTTGAGGAGGAATTATTCTGGGTTCCAGAACTGACCTGCATGTTCAAATTGGAACCATGATAGACCAAATCTATGTGGATGTCATTTTGGAACAACATGTACGTTTGTTTTGGGGAACCATGGGCGCACAATTCGTGTTTATGGATGGCAACGCCCGTCTTCACCGTGCAAATATCGAAAACGAATGCCTTCGATCGAAATATATCATTCGTATGGAGTGGCCAGCATTCTCACCGGACTTTAATCCTGTAGAGCATGTGTGGGACATACTTGGCCGACTTGTTGCAGCCCGTCAACCACGTCCTACATGCCTACCGGATCTTCAGAGAGCAATGGTTGATGAGGGATATAATATTCCTCATGATCAGATCGATAATTTGATACTCAACATGCCTAGGTGTTGAACTGACTGTATTGCATCGTCTGGGAGCCATACTATGTACCATCATACCAACCAGGTTATATTGATTTTTGTAAATAGGGAGACTTTTTTGTAATTTACTCCACGGAGCAAAAAATCGCAATTTTTATTGATGAATGAAACATATAGCATCTTTTTTTATTCTTTACCTTTTGTTTAATTATTAGACTTTACAATTATGTCACATTTGTTTTGCTTCTGAATCTTCTTTTCCTGAACTAGCATTATTTTTAATTTATGGACATGAGTGTAATTTCAGGTGCTTCTAATTTTTTAATAGATTTTGGGAAAAAGATGTATTTATAAAATGATGATTATGAAATTATTTATATAATATATGGCACATTAACACCTTTGCACACGAATTTACTTAACTTTCTAATTAGATGGCACAATTATTATTGTTTTAGTCCCTAGTATTATATAAAGGGATATGAAGTAATGATCTATTTTCAAGTCACTTATGAATTTAAAATTATTCAATATTTTCGCTTAACTGCAGATTAAAAATTTAAAAAATTAGTAATTAGATGCACGATTCAGAATTGTCATTGTGAACGAAGGGGTTAAGAAAAACAAATGCATGGAACTGAGAGTATAAAATTCATTTTTTGGGAAGAATAGTAGCTTGCAATAGCTTCAAGAGAGAAAAGTATTCAACCATAAGAAAAGGTCTGGAAATAAGCATAAGCCAGTGAAGATCTAACTGTTTTTAATAAAATTCATTAATTCTTACTTTCTTGTATACGCCATTACTTACAGACCATTACTTCAAATATAGTTTTATTTATTAAAATCTGATGTATAGATGTAACAAGTTATTATCATTAAAACACAGTATATACATCCGATTTTTGTTAGCGAGCCATTAACGACTAAACTCCACAGCAAATATAATTTTTCACCTCCCAGTCGTCTTAGTTGTGGTTTTGTAAAACACAGAGGTACCCTGGGTATGATATTATTTTTTCGCATCTTCATTCAAAAAATGATATAAACGCCCTAATGTCTTGTTCCGGTGCTCCTCATAAAACCGGTGACTCAGCCATTAATATCTCCCATGCCCCTCCAATTGCTCTCTACTGCCATTATGGTATCGGAATCGGGACATGAAATACATAAATATCAGATTGATAATGTGAATTACTGCCGTGGAGAAAAAAAAAGAGAAGTAAACGACATTTTTTCCTCATTTTTCAAAAGAGGTGTTTCTACGTTTAAGTATATACGTCCGAAAAATTGCAGAAAAAGCCTCGACTTTTTCAATAAGAAAAGTTAGATCCTTCCCCTACTATTTCCTGAAAATTTGTATTCTAATCATAATTATATTGGAGTGTCAAACAGCAAAAGGAATTTTTTTCATATTTACTTTCAATTTACAGCACTTCTTTTCCTTGTAAAGTTTAAAAGGAAACAACGATAGTCATCCTTCTTCAACATTTCACTTTATGAGTTACAGATGGGACGACAACGGAAACGATGGCTCTTCATTCAAGACCTTTACACTGAAATACTGAATACTTTCACTTGCAGTTTATAGTAAAATAGGGGACAGTCACTTCTTCTCTTCCTCCGTCATCTAGAAAAAACTGTCCAAGTGTTGCCTGGAATATCCAATCCTGTTTTAAGTTCTGCACTATGTTATCTTTCTTTGCCATTTCTTGTTCGCAAAAAGCGGAAAGTTAGAATTCTGTATATAACAGTAGTAATTCTTGACTTTTTGTCCATTAGACACACCAATTACATTTTTTCACGGATTTTCGATGGAAATTTTCAAAGTCGAAGAAAAAAATATTGCATTTCCTTTCAGAAAATAATTAATGTTTGATTCCTTGTTCTTTTGTCTTAATATAATACATAAAAGTTAATTAAAATAATTTTTCAATATTTTTTAACTGAAAAATGTGCCACTTAAGATATTAATTAAAGAATTTTTTTTTAAATGAACAAGTCAAAAATGACTTGCTTAAATATTAGATTTCCCATGAATTTTATATGAAGACATTTAGACTGAAAAATGAGTATATTTTATTCAAAAACATGAAATTCGTTTTTTAATTTGATCTAACATGTTTTCGTTTTTAAATACGTGGATTTTTTAAAACGTTTTTTCGGAACTATTGAAATTTTGAGTGTATTCATTAAGGATAATTGTTTGCTTAAAAAACTGTTATATCTTGAGGGTATAAATATGAATATTCTGTCTACGATTTTTTTATGAATCGCATTTTTATCAATGCATCTTTATCGATAAGTAATTAAAAAGCAATTGGCGTTATAAAGTTTCTGTCAAGAAGTAATAGGTGCAAGAAAAAAAATATTACATTCCTCTTTCTTACTTATAACATTGAATAAGGATCAACGTTCAACCAATTTTTGGTAAATTCCTGAACTGTGGGTAATAGCCTGGCATTTTGTGTATATGATCGTGCCGACAAAAATCACAACCCACACAAATTTTCCTCCTTGATATAGTTATTAGTCCTCCTTGATATAGTTATTAAAAACATTCGGTAAAAATGCGATTTCTAATTCACTTGTCGCCATTTCGATTATTTTATAAATTCCACTGAAAACTAGAGATTGAATCAGATGTGTTCTGCTGACTTAAATAGATCTTCAAAAAGGATACATTTCGGTTATTTTGACTGATTAATATATTAATTAAGATGGTAGTTAAATTATCTAATTCTTTGATACCCAACTTTCTGCACCAACTTTCCGACACAATGAAATTTTTTGCCGATGGAACCGCTTATTTCTTACTGTATTGGTGGAACATTATCGCCCCCCGTGCTTATCTATATTACCTGACAGTTATAAATAATAATGGAAGTAATCTGGTTACAGCTTTTATGAAGTTACTTCTGTTACTCAGTTTAATTCCTGTTTTGTGTCCTTTTAATTTTTCTTACTATCATCTACTTGACCGTTAAATAACAATTGTGGTTTCTCGGTCACTTTTCATTTCGTAAATGATTGCTATATATTAAGCGGAACAATATATAGCAAGCAATATATAGGTTATTTACTGCTTCTTAGTCATTAATAATTAAATATTTTCAGAAGCAATAACAGAAAGGCGAATGCTTTTCTATAATAGAAATTGTAGTATTTGGGATCCAAAAGTATATAATGTTGCTTAGTGATTGTTAAAATTCTTCATTTTTATTCATATTCCTTGACTAAGCAAAATTCCATTCACTTGAACTTTTATCATCAAAATCATGCATAATGTCTATTCATCGTTGTGTCAATTTTTCACAAACAGAATAATAGCAAACATAACCCAATTTTTATTTTATGTTTCAATGATTTTTTTATATACACATTCAAAAATTATACTCCCACTAATATTTATAGAATAAATTAATACCACAGAATTATAAGCTAATCTCATTCTTATAATTAGAAAACTGGGTTATCTTAATCCCCAATTTTACCAATTTAAATAGTGTTTTTGTTCTTAAAAAAAAGACTATAATTATTTTTATATATCATCACACATTAACACAAACATGTAAAAAGAAAAAAAAAAAATACGGAATAAAATATATAAATGATATGCTTTTGATCATGAATTTTTATCGAGAAGTTAAAGCAATTTTCATCAGACGGAATTCTTATTTGATAAAATGTTGGGTTTATCGAAAATTTCTTGTGTATATTCTCTTAAAGCAAACATTAAAATTTTCTATTTCGCCTTAATTTTTAGATTTCATTTTCGTCTTTATGATGATGTAAGAGAACGTGAGAGTGGAAAAATGCATACAGATATCTTGTGCCTTAGACGGCGAAAGGACAAATTATAATGTGCGTGTGTGTGTGGTTTTTCAAACTATATAGATGAGTGACGTAACAAAAGGGAAAGCTTACGATGTTCCAGCAACATATTAACTATCCTTACATTTATTTAGACCATGAAGATTTTCGAGCCTTCTCATCGGTTCACTCTTCCTATAACATTCATAACGTAACTCTCGACCTCATATTTTAACGTCAAAACTGATTAATATTTGGGAGTTCTTTGGCATAATTCAATATATATTTCATTTTCTCTTTTTTTCTGAAATGTCCGAATTTTTGGAAGTTAGGCCTCCATCTTCATTTTTTAATGAGGTTTAAACATTTTTCTGAAATTTATTTTTAGTCCTGAGCAGTGCTAAAAATTTGAAAGAATAAAAGTTTACAAAAAATTAATTAATACGAAGTGGAATTCAAGAAAATCAAGGCAATGTGGGCAAAAATTCGCCTGCCCTTAAATATTAATTTAAATACATTTGTATCAAATTACATTTAAATACAAATGTATGTATTTTAAAATAACATTTTCTTTATTGTTCATATAGCATTTTAAATGTTCTCTTTTTCTCGTGCTATTGAATTGTTACTCGTGAACAAAAAAAAAATGCACCCACTATTGGAATTTGTTTTAAGAGGAAATACTTTTTATTACTAAAAGGAGAAATTAACTCTTTCATTTATTTGTTTTTGAGAAAAGATTGAGATTTTTCAAAGTGCAATATGATCTTAAACAACTCGAAACAGATTTCAAGTTTGAACTAGAGTTTATTTATTTATTTTATATCTAAAGGTTATTTATGAAATTGGAGAAAAATATCTTTCTAATGTACTTTTTTCCTTCACCTAAGAACCAATTTAAATTTATAATTTATCATCTATCATCTTACTTTTGATAGTGATTAAAATTTCTTATTCAAAACTCAAGCATGAAAAATAGACCTTAATTATTTCTATATCTACTTTCACTACAACACAAAACAACACAACACACACACACACACACACACACACACACACACACACACACACACACACACCACC
>JAOUZG010016587.1:15418709-15429928 GCA_026289955.1 Argiope argentata | reverse complement strand
CACACACACACACACACACACACACCCACACACACACACACACACACACACACACACACACACACACACACACACACACACACACACACACACACACACACACACACACACACACACACACACACACACACACACACACACACACACACACACCAGGAAACAATAATAATAATTTCTTTTTTTTACTAAAAATTTCATTTTTTTGATAAATTGCATATTTTTCAATGATCATATAGATTTTTACATTAACATAATTCAAAATAACCTTAAAAATGATAGAAAATCGCAATCCTTCTCTTCGTTCATCTTTAAGTGCGCATGTAATAATTGAAAGTCCTAATTTAATGATAATAATAGCTAGAAAAATAATTCATATAAAAATCTGAATGTGTACGAAATAACAATTTTTTCGCTTTTAAATCGGATTTTTGAATGAAGAAAGGATTCGCAACTTTTCTTCATAAAATCACTGCATACATTTTTAAAATATGTATTTTTATTTTTTAAACCATGTTTGTTTCATGAATTTTTAAATTCTGTGATGTTTCTTTTGCAAATATTTCAGAAATCTAATTTAAAAAATTAATTAAACGTTTCTTTTTTTTCTGCTTTTTTTAATACAATTATAAGGCAAAAATCTAATTTTTACAAAGGAGCAGTCTATAGTTCTGTATCAGAAATACAGATGGCACCATGACAAATATTTTTTTCTTCAGACCTACTTTTTTGATCCGAAGCAATTGAAACTTTTTAAAGCAGAGGGTGAAATGAATTGAAATATTTGTATTAACTCGTACTTATTATCCTTAAACGAATGACAAAGAGGATACAAATTCGCCATTAAAGCTGTGAATGGGGAAAACTTTACTGTGAGTTTTGTCACTTACGACATCAAACCTACCAAACACTGTTTGAAATTTGAAAATGATATTCGGTTTCAAGTCCTCTATTTGAAGAAATGAGAACATTTGAAGAATATTAAGGTAATTCTCAGAGCGGACAATTACTTCAAAAAAAGAAAGAAAGAAAAGGCTCAATTATTCGACTGAACAGTAAATCACATTACACGTTTACTTTAGGGCTGTCACTTGCTTCCTTCAGTACAACATGAGGATTTTCTAATCCCCATATTCGATTATTGTGTCGAGTAACAATACCTATGTGAAAAGTCGTCTTATTTGGAGACGTCGCACGTTGCAGAAAAATTTCTGTCATCCTCTATTTACTTGTAATATTTCTTTTTCAAATGTTTGACGTTGAGGCTTTATTCTTTTCTTTATGAAACCTAAAAAACTATAAGTGAAAATCTGAGTTTGTTTATTTTAAATTCAATTTTGAAAGCATAACCATATTTTTCGGACATCCTGTATTATTCTGTTAGAAATCGAAGTTCTGTGAATGCATTTATTAATCAATGATAATAATTTTTCTCTCTTAAAATGCGAAGCAAATCTATATTTCCAACTTTAAATTCACTTACGGACGTTTTCCTTGTTTTTTTAAAGTAGCAAGAAAAGAACTTAATCATTCATCGATTTTGAATACTGCTAAAAATGGATGTAAACTTACTCCTTATCTTTAAAAAAATGATTATACTGTAAATGTTCTACGTTAGTAAGTGAGTTCGTATAGAAGTATACGTAATGTTTAAATTGTAATCTATGTATGGAAGTATAATAAAATATTCAAAATCAATCAGATCTGTTAAAACGGTGATGATGAAAATATGAAAATCCTGAATATATTTATTCATGATCTAATTATCTGTTTGCATTTTATATAGTTAAATTTTAAACTTTTAAATGCACACATCAATCAATGTTTGAAGTCTAAGAAAACCAAAAATCACCTGAAACCCTTCGTCTTACTTTAATTGACTTTGTATTTTTGTCTTCACAGAAATTTTAAAAAACAACAACCCTTCTTTGTTTTTCAATCTAAAAAAAGATAAAAGAAAACTCTAAATCATTTGGAAATCATTGTCTTTCTTTAAGCGATTTTATTTCTTTCATTTCACAGAAAATTTTAAAAAAAATTAAACCATTGTTTGATGTGAAGTTTCGATAACAAAATCTAAAAAGTTGCGTTCCTTATTTAAAGAAGATTAAAAGTAAATGAAATTCTGGTCTTTGATTATACTTCTCGTCTGTCCTGTTGTTTGAGTACAGTGAAGATGCGAAAGGGCGTCAATTCAAATGAGTTGTGCTAGTTTGATTTAGAAATCTTTTTCTCTTTTTGCAAGAGAGATATCACAACACATCAAAGTACTAAGTACTGATGTGTATGATATCTGTAGAAACATTTATCGTGTGAATGTGGATGACATCATATGAAATAACTTCATAGAATGTATATTTTTTGTAAGCTGTATTTTTGCTATAATTTACATCGATAAAGGATATGCAAACTTTCTTTTGGATGCAAGTGATGAAATAAAAATAAGAGAGAGATGTAGGCAAGACAACGTAATTTTCTCGAAAACTCAATAAGAATTCGAAAAAGTATTATTTTACATTCTTTAATATTAATCTTATGAATGGAATTATGACAACATTTCTAAAAATAATTTTTATCAAACCGACATGCCTTGATTAAATTAATTTTTAAATTACTATGTCATCATTTCAAAGCCTGCAGTAGATCGGGTAGAGTTTCTATTCAAGGCCCAGTTTGCTCAGCTACAGCTTAGACCATTTATTGTAAGGATTTTTCATTTGAATATCAGCATAAGAAATGTCTAAAATTATTTTGGAATCGTGAAAATACACGATTGCATATAAAATAATTGTTTTTTTTACTTTATCTGTGAAGAATAAATAGAGTAATTTATGATATTTCAGATATAATTTTTAAAATTACTCTTGATGGGGTGAATTCCGATTTATCCAATTGCTAATATAGAATGCTATTTTTTAAAATGATTTGCATTTCTATAAAGTTTTTTGCATTATATTATGTTTTAAATTTTTATAAAAAACCATTTTTACAGTATTGTTTAAATGTGTGCAAATATTCTTTTTATTACAATTTTTTCAGTTAAAATTTCCACAACTATCATGTGCAATTTTTTTCTCGCATCAAAGTGTTTTATTAAATATTTTTCATCTTTTCACGAATATAGAAAAGAGTTAAGCAGGTAATTTTTATTCAAGATTTTTTAGAACAAAAAAGAAAATAAACTCAAATTCATTCTTCTTTGTAATTACTATTCGATAAATATTTTATTGTTTTCGCTGGAAAATCTAGACAAATACCTGTTGCTAAACTAATCAAGGCATTTAAAATGTTAAATAGAAATACCGTAAAATAAAGCACATAATTATGTCGACATTATAATTTTTAGCCACTAAATATTCTTTCTACAATAAGGTAATAGAAAACTTCTAATTGTTAAAAACAAAAAATGTAGTAAGAATTTTCTATATTAAGTTTATTCTTCTCAGACAGATGTTCATTTCATTTCTTGAATTCTTTAAATTGAAGACTACTTCCAACTATTTTGCTTCCTGTAGTTAAGAACCATTCATCTGAAATAAAAAAAAAGCATGAATTATTTTTGAATATAAAAGAAGAAAAATATTTTCTATATAGAGTGTGAAATATCAGCTATTCTCTATACGTGCAATATATTTATTCCGTAAGAAATTCATTACTTGCAGGTTTCCGTAATATTTGTTAATAATAATTAGCAGTGAAATTTATATGGAAATACAAAATAACTTATTTAATAAAATATTTTTACCCAGACGATAAAAATGCAAACAAAATACTTGTGCACTAATCGAAATAAAATTACATTATTAAATGTTGTTCAAATACCATGTTAATTATTGACATTATAATAAGCACTATAATAATAAGGAATATTTTTGCATTAGAGCACAAAGTTTAAAAACAAAAACAAATCTGTCAAATCATTTAAAATAAAGTGGTTGTATTTCAAAATCTTAAATATATAATGTTAAAAAGAATGACAAAAAATTGCAATCTGTATCTTTAGTAAAATTTATAATGCAGGTAATGTAATACTAAGATTTAACTTTATTCTTTTTAACTATTACTATGAATCCTAAATAAAATTCTGAATTCATTTAAGATGATTCAATTTTAGGCTGAGATTTTTATGCATGAAAAAGAACAAAAAAAAATAATTATTTATAGTAAAAATTATTTATTTATAAGAAAAGTTCTTGAATTGTATGAAATATGATGGCCAATCGTTATTTTTTAATAACATCTTATTGAAAACAATTACAGGGCCTTATTAAATAATAAAAGCTAAATTCATAGAGTCGGTTACTTATTACGAGAACATCCTTCATATTTCGTCGGGATATATTTTGACTATAAAATTCCTGATATTGAATTCTGGTTGATAATTTTTTTTTAAAAAAATTGATTAGTTTGGTAGGAGGAGTGCTCAAAAATAAAAACACTGCTGAACTGCAACGCATCAGCTTTTTTTGTGTGCAAATTTAATTGATAATTTATGACATTTTGCACCTAATGTTTATATTTTTTTATAATTGAACGCAGTTTTCCTTTTAATGTTTTTAATCTCCAGATACTTACACGCAGAAGACTTCACTTTTTTTAAAGCTTATCATCAACTATGTATTTTGATAAATGCTTTTAAGAAAATTGATTGGTTTGGTAGGAAGAGTGCTCAAAAATAAAAACACTGCTGAACTGCAACCCATCAGCTTTTACTGTGTGCAAATTTAATTGATAATTTATGACATTTTGCACTTAATGTTTGTATTTTTCTTTAGTTGAACGCAGTTTTCGTTTTGATGCTTTTAATATCCAGGCACTTACACGCAGAACACTTTACTTCAACTTATCAATAAATACCTATTTTGATAAATAGTTGGGATAGAATAAGCGAATAGCCTTTTTTCCAACTCGACAGTTCGTTTTCCTCTATCAGAAATAGAACTTCTATTGTTCATGCTAAAAGTATTGCACATTATACTTGAAATATCATAGATAAGGCTATTGACTAAATATCAAGTTATTCATAATTAATGAAAAAGGGTTTATGAAGGGAAAAAGCGATTATGATTCCCTCTGCTGTGATTCCCTATGATCACGTGACACGACCCACCATTGTTAGATGAAAAGTATTTTCCATTTACCTATTACTTAATAGTTACTGCGCCAACTACTTACGATCCGCCACTTCTTTTTACAGCTAGCTAAGACCTAATAGTTTCTGGGCTAAGTATTTCATGTCCTGCCCCCAATCTCCTCCCATTGCAATTCTTTTGGATAGACATCCGAATAGTATGAAGCTAATTATCCGAATTCTCATTTTACAGTTTACAGTATTATAAAAATTCCATGATGTAAAACTGATTGTATGTTTTTAAAGTTTCACCTTATGAACAAAGTTTGATATGATTATTTGAGGATCTATAATTTTCCGATAAATCTTTCAAAGTTTAGTGCTTAATTAACACTATAAAACTATACACAATAACTATAATATTTAGACAATATAAAGAGTGTAAGGTACAAATTTTTAGCAGATAAACATCTTATAGCGCAGTGTTATTTAGAAAGTATAAAATAAGCTTAGGGGATCCAGATTTTAAAGTGTTATCAGCCAGTATCTCTTTCCTATTACATCATCTTTATGACACATTAAAAAGTGTAATCGTGAGAGTTTAGTGAATTCGTAATTTATTATGATTTACTCACTGAAGGTCTGACATCAGCCATTTGTCACAACAAAATTAATCAATATGGATCTTAGAAATTTTCCTTTTGTTATTGAAAATTTCAGCTTTTAGAAAATTAAAGATACTAAAGTATTAAATATCGTATTAGAAAAATTTAGAAAGATGAAATGTAAAAGATGTACCGTAATCATTGCAGGAATAAAAAGTGCAGTATTTTAAATACTACAATGAATAATTTTTCTATCTGATATTTATAAAAGAGGAACGGATGTAGAACACTCGTCTTATCTACTTTTGGTACAAATATTCTGTGACAAAACATTTCTCACTTTTTAGAGGAGTTGCCGTGAAGCATTTATGTCACATTCTTGGCGAATCCGAAAAAATCTATATTTATACCAACGAATTTCCAAACAGTCAAACTGACGGTGATGCAAATTATGGTTGAAGTAAAACGAAAAGGTGCTTCTTTTGATGCTGTCACAAAATACTTACATTTATGTTTTTCAGAAAAATATTTCCTGAAGAATTCATCTCGATTTTTAAAATCATCATTAAATAATCGTTAAATTATACTTATTTCTATATAAAAATATAGTTTATACTTAGTATCGTACAACTAAGAATTGCTTAATAACGCCCATTTCTCTAAGAATAAGTACAATTTCCAGAAATAAAAATATTTCAAATTCTGATTTTCATTCTATCATCACGTATTTTTTATTTCTTTGAAATCTCTAAAATAAAGAATCTTGGATTTCTGGGAATTTTAACTGATAAAATAAAATTCGTGGATTTTGGGAAAATAAAAATAAAATGGAATTTACATCGTTGAAAATTAGAATCTTTTCTGGAATTTTTTATAGGAGTTATATCAGAAAAAAAAATATTTCAGAAACAGGGCTTTCTTCTAAAGCGTTAGTTTTAATTTCAGTATTTTTAACTTTAGATATACTAGTATTATGCTAGTTTCAAAGAGTATTTGAAGAAAACAAAACTGTATTATTCCATCCGCTTTTTTTCAGTTTTTAAAGTTTTGTTAGCAAAATTGAATAATAATATGATATTAAGTTAAAAAAAATATTCTTTTAATTGGAAATTATCAGAACCATTTAATTGATGGAACCATCAACCATTTAAATATTACTTCGAATATTGAAAATAAATGTGAGTTTTTATTGATTATGTAAGTTTACCGAATGTATAATCATTGGAATCAACTGGAATTGCAAAGACAATCATCAATCGACTTCAAAGATTTAAGTAAAAGATGCGAATAGTCGAAGAGGAAATGAAGCAAGCTTGTGCTATTTTATTCATCTGGGACGGCCATCAACATTCCGTTGTATTATTCTCACTTAAATTCAATTTTTGACGTTTGCGTTGATTGTATGTGGAAAGAGAAGTACGAAAATAAATTAGAGCATTAGAAACAACAATTCTTGTACTTTCTTTATGTAATAGGACGGAACGTTTCACCTCTGATGAATTTAAACGAAATTAAAACGAAAACGATGAATGGTGGATTACTTTAAGTTGAAGGAATGTTGACCCTTTTTGCTGTCAAAAAATTTAATTCTGTTTGATTACCATTCATTTCAAGCATCTGGTTTATATCAATAAAAATTGCCTTGTTTCAATCTTTTATCATTTTAATATTTCATAGAATATAAATTTAGTGTGTTTATTAAAAACTTTATTAGACTAAGATTTTATTATATTAGGCCTACTGAGGCAGAAATTGTATTATAGAATCATAATAATATCGCAAGGACACTTGAACTGGTAAACTTTTAATTTAGCAAGATATTTCCTGTTGTGCCAAAATGATGACGGTCAATCCCTAACAACCTATGATGTGGGCATCAGGCACAGACACACGAATTTTTATTACGAAGACAAACCACGGGCCAGCAATTATCAAGTTAGGATCGAAATGAATTAACAAGAAACATTCACAAGTTGAACGCAAATATAGATAATATAACCAACTAATATTTATCACTCCATAATTATATTAAATGAAAATTTGTTGCTTTATCAAACGTATAATTAATTAATACAACGTAACTATTTTACAAAATGTAACGAAACGTAATTACGTAATAAGCAGTCAACAAACGTAAAATCATAATAAAACTTCAAAGTAATAATCATCCTTTTCCACTCATGTCCATAAATTAAGGATAATGGAAGGATAAGGAAATTAAGTATAAGGAAAGTTCAAGAAAAAGAGTCAAAAGTAAAACAAATGTGACTTATAAAAGCCAATTTATTAAACAAAGGGTAAATAGCAACAACAACAAAAAAATTATATGCTTGATATCATTAATAAAAATGGCAATTTTTTGCTCCCTGGAGCAAATTATATATATAAAAAACTATTTACAAAACCCACTATTACATGGCTGGTATGATGGTTAATACATAATATATTTCTCAGACGATACAATACAGTCCGCACAACGTCTAGGCATGCTGAGAATCAAATTATCGATCTGATCTTGGAGGATATTACACCACTCATCAAGCAATGCTCTCCGAAGTTCCGGTAGACATGTAGAAGGTGGTTGACGGGCTACAACTCGTCGGCCAAACATGTCCCACTCATGCTCTACTGGATTCAAGTCAAATGGAATGACCAGCCCATGCCGGCGATATCATCCAATCGAAGGCTTTCGTTTATGATATTTGCACGATGAGAACGGGCGATGTCACCCATAAACACAAATTCTGAGTCTATGGTTCCCCGAAACAAACGTACATGTTGTTCCAAAATGACATCCGCATAGATTTGGCCTGTCATGGTTCCAATTTAAACATCCAGAATAATTCCTCTCCAAACGAGCAATCCTGCACCACAGTATAGGCGTCATTCAATGATGTAGTGCACTGAAGGGTTTATAAAGCCCTTGCGAACAATATTATTTCGTTGCTTGTATTCCTTATACATCACTCTCTTACATGCTCGTCATTGTGACATACTGTTGGTGTCATCTGGTGGCTTCCTGCAATATCCATATGATTTTTGAAGATGTATCTAGCCAATTTACGGGTAATATATGTATTTTAAAGTTCAATTTCCGCGTGATTCTGTATTATCCTTAATTTATGGACATGAGTGCACTTACACGAATACAAAAAATATTTATATAAATACAAATATGTATTTATGCAAATCTTTTCTCAGCGAACATTTAGAAATTCTAAATTTTAATTTGAATATTTATTTATTGAAGCATTCTCCTTTTTTTTTCTTTTCTTTTAGCTTTGATACAAAAGGGAAAAAATTATAAGTATCTGGGTGCATGATATATATTATAACAGCAATAGATGGAAGGCTGCAGTGAAAATATCAGAATCGGTTTTGAAGCAGGAAGACTTGAAGCTTAAAACTCTAATCCATTGCAGAGCCTATATTGTTATTTCGGCTTGGTACACGGAAAACCGGACGTCTTTCATTAGAGAACCTCTGCTGCTGCTGCGTGGAAGTTTGGAGAAGGGAATGTGTGCTTAGGGATCGTTCTCAGCATATTGTCGCTGTTCAAAATTATAAGGCCCGTCCGAATATCGTCTCAATTAATGGGAAGTTATCAAATTAAATTTAAAAATAACTTCAGAGAGTCTTAAATTATTTTTAGTATGTATATTGGAAAGATACGTGATTCGTTTAAGAAAAGATTTATAAAAGAAATAGAGAAGAGCTCTATCATATTTGTTGTTAAAAAAACTTTCTTAATGGAGACAAAAATTTATGCTTTATTATGCTAAAAATTTCATGTATTTATATAAATACAGATTAAAATGAGTGCTTAGAAAAAGCAAAACAATTATCACTATTACTATTTTTTTCTGTAATAACGAATCAAGATATATTACATTACAAAAAGCTCTCAATTTGTCGAAAATATCAGCTGGCGTTTTACGAAATGAAATGTAATTTTTAATAATGAATTTAATATTATTTTGAGAACTACTAAGAATAATCTTTTTCATTAATAATGATTTTTTGTCATTAATGAATTTTTGTCATTAATAATGATTATTCAAAACGTTTTTTTAAAATCATAATAATATGTTTTTTCAAACTTTTTAAGATAAAGTTTTCAAACAAGTTTTTGTGACACATTTGACATTTCGATCGGTTTGATTAATTCAAGCTTATTGACAACTGTTCAGTAAAAACATTTTCTATACTGATGGACATACATTATTATTTTGACAGCAGTGTACATCCAGCACATTATTAAAAATAATAAGTGAGGTAACAGTGTCTGTTCATAATTTGACTACTTGTATATGCATGATATAAATGAGTTTACGTTTTACTTTGTACCAATAGTTTTAGAAAAAAATATCGTGGATTAAAATTTATAATTTATATATTTGATTGTTATTTCTTGGACACAGTTTTAAAATTTATTTTTATCCTTTGTGTTATGCGTTTCAGTAATGATAAGGATTTCATCCCATAACTTTATTTTCTCATTTTTTTTCTAATATTTGTATCTTTTAGTGTATAATATATAAAAAAAGATTTGAATATTCAAATAATGGGATTTTAGTCGTTCGTCTTTCTCTCTCTCTTAATTTGCTGTTTATAAATAAGCAAAATTGTTTATTTCGCTATTACTCTTCATATTCCACGAAATTAATTAAAAAACGAAGGCATTTTTTCGCCCAAAGATTCTTAAGTCATATTTACTAATTACTATGAGTGTTTTAAAAAATAACTTTAGATAAAATTCCTTAAAAAAATAGTGTTTTTAAAAAAATTAATCATAATTTACCTTAAGCGGTCCTTTTTAATGAATAATTAGGTAATTCCTTGCTCAACAATTAGAATTCAGAATGCTTTGTTCTGCTTTCCTTCATTATTTAACAATAAAGTATTAATTCCCATTACAATAACACAAAAAGGATTAATAAGGAATTATGATAATGTAGGGAGGCAGAATAAATTTCCTGAATTGGAATTGAAATTCTTTCTCCAGCAATTAGGAAACTTTTTAAATGTTGGACAAGGAATCACCATATTACATAACTAAAAGGGGTCACTTCATGTAAATTATGATTAGTTATTTTTAAAACGTTATTTCTAATTTTTTTTATTTAAAGTTATTTTTTGATGAAGCAGGAGAGCAGAATAAAACTTCTTGAATTGGAATTGGAATTCCTTGTCCAGCAATTAGAAAACTTCTTAATTGTTGAACAAGGACTTAATTTATTAAATCATTCAAAGGGATAGCTTCATGTAAATTATGATTAGTTATTTTAAAAACATTTTTTTTATTTAATTTTTTTTGTTTAAGGCGATCAGGGACCAATGAAATGACTTTTTGCAATTTTCACCTTAGCAATTTGAAATTTCACGGGGATTAAGAGTAACACTATAGGATATGACACTCAAAATTTTTATGAATTATATTAATTTATTTATAATTTAGGGAGGGGTGATATAATAAAATCGATATAAATATCGTCAAGGAAAAATGCTCCAGGTTCTCCAAATTTATTCGAATACACTCCAATTTT
>JAOUZG010016587.1:15353064-15406513 GCA_026289955.1 Argiope argentata | reverse complement strand
AATCCTACAATTTGATACATTTTTGGATACATACTAGTGGTATTTTAATAAATTATGAGATATAAATAATGAAAACATTAAAAAAGAGAGAACATTAAAGGAACACAGAAGCCAAGGATGTCAAAAAAAAAGAATCATTTGCTGAATAAATTTTGTAAATCGAGTCATCAGTTAGAAAAGTTACCAATAAAGAACAACAATTTAAAGTGAATCCGGTTAAGTTATCGATCAACGATGTCCAATGTCCATTTTGTAAAAAGGTTTTATTGTTTCCGAGTCATTGGAAAATTATCAAATCTTTGTTGTATACGAATATAACAATTCTGATTGTAATTTTATTTTCATAAATAATTACGATTCTTTCGTTTAATGATTTTTGGTTTTCAAGGGCAGTAACGCATGGGATAAAAAATGTAAAAAAAAAATCACGACAACAAAGCTTGTACATTATAAAATTAGGTATTCTAGTGTATAGAATGCAGTTAGGATTAATGTGTTACTATTTTGAGAACTATGGAGAAAGGTTTGAGGTCATAAAAATATTTATCTTAGGGGCATACATTTCGTAAAATTAGAAAAAAAAAAATAAGAATAATTGAAGCATCTGGTATAAATGAACTTTTCTTAGAGTTCATTATATCATATTAAAATTGTATTATTATATTTGGAATTGAAATGATATTTGCATATTAAGGAAAATTATTATTATTTATTGCATTCTTATATATTTTATTATTCGTTACTAATATGCATCACGTTATTTTGCTGAGATACAATTTTATTTATGCTTAAAGTTATTCCCTCTTTCTCTTTCACATTATTATTCATTTTAGACGATACTTTGCATAATTTGTTTTCCCATATTTTGCAATGCAATGCATACCACTGAGATTTGGCATTCTTATGACCTTCAGTTATTTCCCCCCTAAAGTGTTCTCAATAGGCATACTTCTAATTCCCCAAAACATTATCTAATTTTAACCATGTGAAAAAATGAATGGAGAATCAAAAAGTTTAACAGTTCCAAGAATTATGCGAATATTGGGCATTTGATTAAGAAATAATAAGGAAGTATGAAATTGGAATTCGTGAGTTCTGACATAATATGATCACTTTTAAGGATGTAAGATAAATTGTAGAATCGGCCCCCACTAAGCATTAAAATGGTTCGATAATGTTAGAAAGTTAGAAAAGGAAATCAATGGCGTTCTTTTCCACCTATGCCTATTTCAATGTGAAAAGTGCTTGTCTTCATTTCCGTTACGGCGTTTATAAAAGCCACAAAATATTAAAACACCGAATTTTATTCTCTTTCATTATAGTTAATCACACAAAACAAATGAATGATAAAAAAGCCATCCTGAGAATATTTCATTCATAATCCTTCACAGTCGTGAAATTTCAAAATGGACTAGTTAAGAACAAATGAATGATAAAAAAACTAAACAAATGAACGATAAAAAAAGCATCCTGAGAATATTTCATTCATAGTCCTTTACAGAAGTAAAATTTCGAAATGGACTAAGTAAGACACACAAAAAATCATGTGAGTACGAATGATCACTACCGAAAATCATTCAAAAATTGTAATGGTTTCAAATGAATAAGAAAATTGGAAAGTTATTATTATTTTTATTTCAGGGCAGTATGTATGCTTGAGAATATATAAAGACCGATTAAAAATGTCTCTTCATAATAACGCGCTATCTTCATGTTTTCAAGAAAAGCAATTATTGTCTTGAATTATCATTATAGATTTTCTGTACTTTTTATAATAATTGAACTAAGAACTGAAGAAGAAAGTGAATGAAACATAAATATTGTTATGATATTCGACTAAAAATAGCAAATAACTTCAAAAAATAATTTTCAGAAAATTTCTAAGTAGTATAACATATTTCTTCGTACATAATAATTGTAATAGTATTTATTCTCATAAATACTATAACAGTTTATTTTCATAATTTATAATATATTTTGTTCTCATAAAAATATTATTAAGGATAAAAATATCCGAATCCACTTGGTGGGTTATATGAAGAAAAGTCTTTCAGGCTCAGTAAAGGATAAAGAACTTCATTCTACACTAATACAAAACACAAAAACACAACCGAAATATTCAAATAAACAGCATTTGCAATAAACAACAGCACGTAAGTAATAAACAACCCTAACAGGACAAAGTACTCCGAGTGAGTTTACTGAAAAGACTTCGCTCGTCTACTCACTTGCTCTGAACTCGATTGACTAACACTCACTTCACGACTGACTTTTGACTTTTTACAGCTTCTTCTTCTTTTCTTTTCTTTTCTTTTTTCTTTTTTTGAAACTGAAGCCTCTAAAAGGGATATAATAACTTCTCTTCAAACCGAAAGTCTCGAAAATTCTAGCAGTTTAGAAGTTCTTGTTTTTGTCGGCAAATTCGACCCCAAGTTGCCAAATGGTTTTCAAGTTTGTCGCCATGATCATGGTTCATTGATTCAGTATCCATTCAGTATTTATCCGAGCTCTCTCACATTGAAATAATTTAGTGATTTGAATTGCATTTCTGTTAATTTGATAAAGGCAATAATATTTTTATGATGGAATAGAAATATGCAAATAGGCAATTAACTAATTCGAGTAGTCTTCATTGCTATATTCTTTAGTCCAATAGTAGAGAAGTTGCATCTATTACGCAAGGAATTTTGTTGCATTCTTATGCATTCCAAACACGGAGACTCTTTTTCTTTTAACGGTACACATCATCTAAATATGCGACTGAAAGTTGTGGTGCTTGTTATAATAAATATGTGCCGGCATCTCAAGACACAATTCACACTTTCGTAACTTTTGGAATTGTGTTTAAGATAAATACATTTTCCCTATTCTGTTTTCAGTTTCGACATCGATAGTTACAATACAAGATTTAAGTTATTAAATCAATGAACTACATCACAATATGTATTGTAACGTCAAAAAAAATTCCAACTTACTAGTTCACATAATGAGAAATCTAATAAACTATTTAACTTAATTTAAAAAGCACCAGTATGATATATAATTTAAAATAGAAACATTGCGAATGATTTAAGATCAATGAGAACTCATGAAAAGTCCAGCAGAATCAAAGGAGAAAAAAAGTAATTATTTCAAACAATTAAAAATTCCAAACATCAATTCTTAAGTCACTTTCAAATCTGAATGACATAAGCCAGAATTTCTTTAATCTTGTAGGTTCCTTCATATTTATTTTACTGTAGAGCTGTGCTAAATATGTATTTCCTACAGATCTTGTCTAAAATCATCTAGAGTACATCCCACGACTTCTGCCTCCTTCTTTTTCTTATTTGACATACCTTATATCCTTTTTTAGCATAATTAATTCCCCCTTATTTCAGAGTCCTTATTATGGATACATTCTTCCTGACTTCAAACATCCTTATTAAGGATACAAAAATAAAAAAGGCTAAAAAAATTCATAATAAAGGAAAAAATCTTTTATTAGCAAAATAAAAAATAACATTTATCTTGTCGGAGTCATTTCCAGACTAGTTAAATAATTCCTTAAAAAATATGAATTTACATTCGTTATATTCACGGAAATACGAGACAACATGTATGAAGATAATTGACCATTAAATAGTTAATTTTTTGGACTTGATTGAAAATTTACCGATTGCTAAATATTTCAACTTTACTACCGCATTTGAAAGACCACTAATCAATTAATCTTATAAAACTTTTCATTAATAGTTGTTCCAATTTTTATGAAAATAACAACTAATTAATCAAGCATCAAATGTGCATTAAGTCATTCTGGTTGTTTTATTATTTACTAGAAAAATAGTGTCTCAGTTTTCAATTTTTTCTATTTTATGATACTATTTGATAAAATAAAATTATTTTGCATTTAATAATAAAATATACATTGACATATATTATTTGTATATATTTAATTTTTCAAGCTACATTCTAAGCGAACCCTCATCTTCATACTGAAACAATTGCTCATCTTTTAGAAGCAGAAGGAAAAAATTACAAGTAACAATTATGAATAACAAGCTAAATAATGTAATCGATTATTCGTATGTGTATTCGTATGCGTATTTGAGCCACACAACTCGCCTATTTTACATTGAAAAAACTATTCCTCAGTTTTTAGAAATAAAAAGAACAATTTTATCATAACGATATAATTTCATGTTTAGTTATAATAAAAAAAAACATTGAAAATCTTTGACAGATTTTTGTATACCTGAACCAACATCTTAAGCTAACTCACCAGTTATATCTTTAAAAAATGGTTTTTCTATGCGGAAATTTATATTTTAGTAGAAGGGAGAGTGTTTTATAAAAATATTTTTGATACTTAATAGTAGTTAACATAACAAACCTTAAAATCTGTTATTCGGATACTTTCACATGGCTATGCCCCAATTCTGAAAATTAATTCATCTTTACTTCATCAAAAGTCTACTTTTCTCTTAGAAGTAGAGGAGTTTGTTTCTTCGACATCTAATAAAATAAAAGTATGACAGAAGTCTTCGGTTAAACTCAACCAACTTTTCGTGAATCTAAGCACAAACGTGTCTACACTCTTATTTCACAGTGAATAAATCCGTTAAGTCAATTGTAAATACAGCTCTATTCAGCAGTTTAGTCGATTTAAATAACGAAAGTCGAATAGATTCAATGAAAGAGAGGTATCCTGTTAAAGAACTAGAATTGCTGACGTCAAATAAATGATATTCTTAAAGTTAGGCAGAGAAAATCCACATTGATTGTTCAATCGCATTACGCTTTACTACATATTTACGACGAAAAGCTCTTAAGGCATCTGTAGTGTTCTGCTTTTTTAATTTAAAAGAAATTATTTCGTATTTATTACCTAGAAAAATTTATTTAAGTTAGGTTGTCTCTATTACTGAAGCTGTATTCGCGTGAAGAATTTTTGGTTTAAGTGGTAATTTAAATCAAATTCGGAACAATTTGAAAAACTCTAGATGCAGAATTAGAATATGTCGTTCTCGTTAAATGATTGGTAGCAAAGCTTTATGAAAGTAATTGGTATTCGTAAGATTAATAATATTCAGTTAAGATGAATTTCTTATTAGAATTCATTCTAGTATAATTACAATGAGGTAAGGCTGAATGCTTGTCATGCTTTCTTATAGTCTACCAACAGAATATCCCGAAAGGTTATTTATAAATTTAACGTCATTTTAGGAATTTACGTCATTTAATGGTCATTTACGGAAACAAATCATTTTTGTTATAGAACATGAGATTAAAAACGCAAAGGAAAATCTACGGCTCAGTGAATAAAATAAAATAAAAGAATAATACAAAATGTACAACACATAATAAATGGAATACAAATTTACAATAGAGTTACAACACAGTATTGAAAAACTCTAGAAGCAGAATTAAAATATGTCTTTCTCATTAAATGATTGTAAGCAAAGCTTTATGAGAGTAATTGGTATTTAAAAGATTAATAATATTCAGTTAAGATAAATTTCTTATTAAAATTCTTTTTAGTATAATTACAATGGGGTAAGGCTGAATGCTTGTCAGGCTTTCTAATAGTCTACCAGCAGAATATTCTGAAAGGTTATTTATAAATTTAACGTCATTTAAAGGTTATTTACGGAAACAAGTCATTTTTGCTAAAGAGCATGAGATTAAAAACTCAAAGGAAAATTTACTCCTCATTGAATAAAATAAAAGAGAAGAAGAATACAAAATATGTAACACATAATTAATGGTATACTAATTTACAATAGAGTAATTACGCGTAATCTTCATAAAGTGAAAGATAGTAAATGCGGCCATTATGACAACAGGCTAGAAGGATATTAATGACATAAAATATAAAAATTTCTAAAAATATATCGAAAGATAAATGGGAAAAAATATTTTTTTCTTTCCTATCGTTGATATAGATAAAATGATTACTATGATCAGAATCTTGATTGTATGAAAACATTTCAATGGATTTAAAGGCTTATTAGAATAGAATTCTATTTAATAGCCTAAATTTGTGTATTATAAGAGAACTGATAAAAAAATCAATTGGAAAAAAGACAGTACTGTCTTCAATCAAATAATTTTGTATCTTAACTCCCTGTAAATGGAAATATAATGGCAAGACTTTGAGTATTACGTCTTCTTAATGCGTTTTAGACAATATTTAAAGCATAAACTATGAAATAAAATGTCATATTAACAACAATTCTTGGATACGGATATGAAAGCCAACATAAAAGATTAAACTTAAAGCACCAGAGAATGTAAAAACAATTTTGTACTTCTGCTTCTACGTTTCTCTTCTCTCCTTATGTCAGTAAAAAGGGTCTATTCCTTATGCACCAAATAGTAGGAAAATTGTTTCTGAAAATGCAAATAAAAATCCATAAATTATATTTAAAAAATTTTGTAGGAGGAAGCACAGGATTATTTAATACAATTGCACAAATTACAAATGGCTATAACTTCCCCAGAAAAAAAGATAGGAAGAAAATGTCGGATATAGTACAAAAGGAAGTTTAAAATTGAATAAATCATAGACACCCTATATAATTTCTCTCGATCACCCAAGTAAAATTCAAGCGTTAGTCCATCTGAAGCTTTCGCTCTGCGTATCTTCGTTGTAATACGAAAAGGAGGCGCTAAGACAGAAGCTATGACATATTCTAATGGAACGAAGAACTATAAATAATTTCAGAGCATTTAGCTTAGCATAAGCAAAATATGCATTTGGCTACCAAATGTTTATTAATGTCTGTGAACACGCTTCATAATGAAATTTAGCATGAAATGGGCTACAGGAGGGATGCTACCCATTTGATCAAGAGAATACCTATAAAGCAATGATTACGAACAAAGGCAAAATTTTGAGCTTCCTTCTAAATAATGTTTAGGTTTTTCCTCCAATCCTTCTTTAAAACGAAATCATAGTCATTAGTAAATGGTGCACTTGTTTTGAATAATCATGTATAAAGATCGTCGTATACAAAGTGAAGTGACATAATTTTTATGATAACGAATAATATAATTCCTTTCGTCATTTTAACAAACATTCAAAAAAGGCATTTATTTCCTTAACATTTTTATTTATAAATTTTTGCTGTCTTAAAGCATCAACGTGATTGTATCCCTTTCAGGTGTCTCCCACACAGTTTTTGACATTGAGTCACCAGCTAATAAACCGACAGCTGTTTTTATATTCATTCATATATAATAAGTGCATTAAGGTGTACTAAAATTTACATTTTTTACAATTATGAGTACTTAATTTTTTCTTAAATTATATATTCATAAACTTAAATTATAATAAATAATTTAGAGTTATAATTATCAAATTTCTAATAGTTTCTTCCGTAGTTATCAAACAATTGTTCTTTAAATTTATAAAATCGTAAAAAACTCTATTTGTATGTGATTACATAGATATAAATAAGGGAAGATAGAATTTTAACTATAAATCGTGCTCGAAATTTTTTTATGGGCATTTCTTTATTTAGGGGGAAATTATCTTAATACAATTCATTGTATCTTTCCAATTTTCTAATTGTCAAGTTCAATTTAGCTCTTTTTTTAATTTTTTATATTTTTAACTGAATGGCATCAACAATTTTTGCAGCAGCAAAATGAACTCGGAAGACTTTGAGCATAAACGAATTTTAAGCTTTCTGATGAGTATTATCAAAAATGATTTATGGAATAAATAATTATTGAAATTTACATATTATTAATTTTATGATAACATCAAGGAAATACCGCATTCACATCCTATAATTAAGGATTCAGGGCACAGCTATTAATTATATTGAAGATACTTCTGCAGAATTAAAAAAAATCCAACAATTTGTTTTTTAAAAAAATACAAATAAGAAAAGAACAATCTATTCAAAATATCTTGAAAATGGCACTTCAAAACGCCTCGAAGAGTTTTTTTTTACATAAATATTTTTCTTTTACATAAATTTTTATTTTATTCATTAATATGAAAATTGTTTCGATTCTCACACGTATTTGCTACATAAAATTAATAATTGTATATTTTCCCACCAAATTTTGAAAAATAAATTTTAATGCAAAGAAAGATATCGCAAAAATCCCCCAAAAATGGTACACTCATTTAATTAAAAAATGGTTTAGCCTTTAATCAAGCATAATTCATCAACTGTTATCTCAAAATAGTTTACTGTTAGATGCTTTCGAATAGTTTGATCTAGAAAATTCCAATTTGAAATTTTGCATTTAATCATCTCTTTTTGTGAGAAAAAAGGAATTGATATGAATTTTCATATTAAGAAGAAACTTAATGCAAACGAAACTGGTTAATTTTCCAGATTTCGAGTATATAGGTACGGTAATTTCTTTAGTGTTATTTGAAGCTTTGAGCTAAAGTAGTATCCGAACTATTTTTTGATCAATTATAAGCTGTAGTTAACTATTCTTAAAGGAATGAAAATGTGTAAGGTAGGATGAAGGAAAAAGAGAAACGTATTCTATCTGAAGCCCTTTAATATTCATTTTCTAGTACTTCTCTTTCTTTCACGCAATTTTTCTTTTCATTATAAAATGTTGTTCGTGTCCTCAATTGAAATAATTTCATTTACTAATATACATAACCGTAATTTGCAATACAACTTTTAATACATCATTAAAACTTAGCAATGAACTTCTGCTACATCATGGAGGTATTTTTTTTTATTACTTTGATTTGTTGATATGTTGTTTTATGAATTTTGGTACGTTACAAAGTTATCACATACTTTAAGTTAAACTGATCCTGAGTCATAAAAGGATTCTTTTTTTCATTTATTTGTAAAACGTATTCAATTAAAAATTTACACTAATAAGAAGTTAATTTTAATTTATTTTAATTAGACTAATCGTCTGATGAAATTATCAAGGAGTTATTAAGAAATTTAATTTGGATGAATCTAAAATTTAAAAGCAAAATCTTGGCATTGATTAACAGAAGATTTCTTTTACAGCTATTAGAATCGAAATTTCCCCTTTTGGTCTTTAATCAATCATTTTTTTTTTTAGGATATGATGAAAAATATGATAGATAATTTCTGTTACACACAGAGTACTAAATAATAACCTTATCTATATTTTCCCCTTTAGAATCTTTGGTACAAAATACCTGCTGATAATACTTCGTTCTCAGTAATATAGCAAGTGGAATAAAACTTGGGAAAGAATAGAACACATTAAAAATGTCTTCTGCATTTCAATGCCATCTAGTTATCAGAGACTATCTGCCATGTAATTGGGACATACTTGAACCCATAGTGAAATGGAAAGAAACTCAGAAATCTCAATGCATATGAGACAACCTGTTAGCCTGCTCTCCGTTTAATAAATATACAGAGCTATTGGTATGTTTCATGCCAATAGTTTCTTTAAAGCAATTTTTCTTCTCTGATATATATATGAATTAATGTGAAGGGGTTAAAAAATTTTTTTTCTGATTTTTTTAGTTTAGAGGATGTTATTAAGTCATACACCCTGCGTTTATTTTTTAATACATCATTTATTTTAAAAGGTTTTTTTTAACGATAATAATATTTTTCATTCTGATTAAATATGGTCGTCCTATATTCGTTCATTTGATTTGAAAGAATTTTTATAAATTAAATTCAACAATAAAAAGTAATTGGATTTATAAAAAATTTGTATCGATAGTAGAATATTATATGAATTCCATTTCAGGCCCCATTTATCACTTTGCTTTTTTTAAGAACGGTGGACTATAATCAATTTAAATAACGCAGTTTTAAGTAAGAAATAGTGATTCTCTGCGAAGGATATCACTCACGAATTCTAAGCCCGATTTGGTGTTCTTTAATGTGAAAATAATATGGAATCAGTCATGAATAAAAACAAACCACCTAGAGAATTTTGTTTGAATACACAGTTGCTGAGAAATAGGGTTTACTGACTGGTTTCTGGCCCTTTTCGCCTACAGGAAGATATATATGTCATCCACTGCAGTTGTTTTCCTGGAGAGGCCACCACCAACCTTTTTAACAGCTGTACCTGTGGTTTAGAAGACTTTCCAAGAGTCCGTAAATACACTTTTGTTGGTTCCGAACTCTTCCGCCTCACTGGTAACACTACGCCCCTCCTCCAAATTTTCGATCATTCTTCTAAGTGTGAAATCATCCAGGTGATTTCTTTTAGCCATATTTCACGAAAGAACTCGTTAGCATTTGCAGTAAATGTGTTTAATTGCGTCTCCGTCCTTCCTTTTATTGTAGTCTTCGGCTGCGCGCACCAACCACACGCGTTTTGCGTACGCTCACATCAACTATGACGTTTCGCTCCTAATATTTGCATGCACATGACCTTTCTCCTGGATTACTTGTTCATTGTACTGATCGAATAAACTCCTTTTCTGCAGTTTCATGACTATCTGCTTAAAGTTTACATTGTTTCTTAAGTTTTGCACACCAGTGTAGTATTGATATAAGACCCTTTAAGGTCAATGCTTATTATGTTTTCATTATGTATAAGTGTTACTATATATATTTTGTATTTTTAATTGTTTGTTTATAAGTAAGATATTTAATCAATGATACCATACTTTGTGAAAAAAAAGTTCAACTAACCAGAAAAGCTAAAATATAAGAAAAAATAATTAATAAGAAATCCAGCGAATGAAATTATCTACTTAATTTCTTGATCTAAAGCATGAATCATGTCTAATTCTATTTTAACAAATGGCAACACAAAGAATCCTTTAGGCTTTAATTTTTCAGGACATGAAAGTTGCATCGAAATATGAGCAACGAAACATAGCATAAGTCATTATTTATTCATTTATTTAAGTGGGAGAATGCCAAATAGTTATGGTATGTCCTGTCCGTCAGCAGTAAAATGGCTTACCAGACTTTCTGTGATACCATGTAAAATCATTTTTTATCCTCCAACTTAATATGTTTCTTATCTGAAGAGGAATTGATATCATCTAACTTACCACAAAACACTGTGTCTTCCAAAGATATTGGAAATGTATTCCTGGATTATACTATTCGTAAACCTTAAAGCAAGTTGATAACAAGCAAAATCTCATTAAAAATACTATGCATAATTTTGTCGAATATTAAGAAGAAATAATATAACCAACACCTTCATTTATCATTTTATTAAAAAAGATAGTGTGAATTGTATAATCAGTTTTTTTATTTAAAGAGTTTCATTCATTTTCTTTATCGTACAGAAATAGAGAAAAAGTTAAATAGTAAAATCATTGACTCTAGACAATAGCAGATCGAGGGCTTGAGATCGAATTCCACCAAAGTTCTCTCCTTGATTTGGCGAATGTTAAATTTGACTGAATTTGTGTCCTTTTCATTGTTGTACTGTTAAATTGTTAGAAGCATAGTGCCTAATCTTGTGTCATCATCATCATTTTTAAGCTTGTCTTCTCTAAGTCTCGTCCAGCTTCAAAATCATACGTTATTCTGATAAATCCCCCTTATTGTACATCTTCATTTCCCTCGAATTTTTATGTGTGAATGTCAACATTAATACTAAATGACAAGCTCATTTAAATGAGTGAGTTACTTTTTTAAAAAATTTTCATGCAAAATTTGCTCTATTTTTAAGAGGTATTTAACTTATTTATGTGATTAAAGTTTGACGACTATAATGAATTTACAAATTAATTTTACGATGAGATTAATTTTCAACAAAAATTGGTCGCAATACGCTCAAATATAATTCTTATACAATAAAAATAAGACTAAAAAGTAAGTACGTAATTCACATACCTCAACGGGAATGGCCATTTGAAAGTACAATAGTATTTTGCTTTACTAAATATATTTTTTGCATTATTTTGTCCGTTACAATAATAGTGAGAATAAAATAAGCAAACCCATGATTTGCCTTTCTTTTAAATTCACATATCTTGTCTCATATCATTAAAAATACTCTCAAAAATTCATTTGTGAAGATTTATGGTTCTTGAAATCCAATTGCGTTATTTAAAGATATCGTAGTCCTATCGATTCATAGAAGAACACAAATAAATTTTTACTTCAACTAAATAAAGTTTTGCTTAGCATTAGCTAAAATATACCTTTTAATAATGATGTTTTCTACACATAATGAAAAGGGCGGTTATAAAAAAAGATTTATCAAGTAAAACTATTTTAATATCTGATACCAAAATTATTTTTAGAAAACATTGCTACTACAACATGTATTGATGTAACTAAATTATTACTACAAACTCTGGTATAAGATTTTTCCCTTTATTTCTTCAGAATTCTATACCAAAATTAGAAAGAATTAAAAAATTAAAATAAACCTAAAGTAAATAAATGACGATGATGGCATTGGAAATAAATTGGGGATTAACTGAAAATGAGGAACAATTTATCTTCTTTTTTAATATCTTCCATACCAGCTATTGACCGAAATGTTCAAAGTTTTTAAAAAAGAAAGGAAATAGAACAACATTAATTTCTTTTAATTTCATTTCTTGAAGGCAGAATCTGCAGAATTGTAGAGCTTTCATGCTTTTATCAAATATATTCACACTAAATGAAAATTTTCAGGGTGTTTTTAAAAATTTTTATTATCATTTATACTTGCAGAAAAAAATGTATAGCAGGGAACTTCTTGATGACTTAAAGGATTGGAAATCGCATGCTTAGTGCTCTGTACTTGTGGTTTCATGTGATTAATGATGATTACAATTATTTTACTGCATTTAAAAATATACAATATGAAAATTGTTTCATTTTAGTGTTACGAAAATTTGACTTTTGACATTTGTGTCGTGAGGATTTGTTAGTGTTTCAAAAAATACAAACGAAAAAGCTATTTTACCTTTCATTCCTCTTCATTAATTTGCAATATTAGATGCTAACAATTCTGATCTATTATTTTTTAAGCAGGAAAAAAATCAAAATAAAAAGAAATAAAGAAATTGATCGAAATACACAGCAGAGAATCTTCCACTCGGAAGTACAAATTTAATCTCATCCAAATAATCTTGGCTTGAATTTTAGATATTAAAATTATTGCTGCAGTTGGAAAGTATGGAAATAATTCTTATCAAGAATTTTTTGAAAAATATAACAGGAAAAAAATATATAAACTTGGTGCCGTATTAACATTGTATAAATATAAATTTAAAAATATGATATCATATATGATTGATTTTTTTTTTTTACTGAATATCATTTTTATTTTATTTTATTCGTATGTTAAATTTTTAACTATTCGTTTATTTTCTATTTCCACTGGCAAAAATAAGAAGAAAAATATTGAAGAAAATAAGAAGAAAACCAGAGAATAACTCTGTATTAAAAACTAAGCATTTATTATTTAATATCCATATTCAAATGGATATAAGATTAAACAAAAATTAATTAAAAATTAAAATTATTTAACTCTTTGAATAGGGTTTACAGACTTGCGTTGGAACATATGCTAAGAAAACACTTTACATAAGTGTTTTCTGTGATTCAAAGGAATCACTTTGCATTAATGTCTATTATAGACCAATTCATCACCATTTATGTATATCAGAGCGCAATTAAGAGATTGTCTTAGTAAAAAAAATTACTTTCATAATATTTTTTTCAATAAAAAATACTCTTGTACTATCTTTCGGAATTTGTGGCGGCTAACAGACAGAACTAACAACAATAAGATAGATGAACTAGAATTAAAAATTTAAATATTTAGCTAAAATTTCATTTTTATAAAACAAATGAATTCAAGAAGCTAAAATTTTGCTAATTCCAATTCCTTCGTCTTTATTGAAATGTTAAATAAAAATTTTCGAACCTATTTAAGTTTCTTAAGAAAATAACAAATTCAGTGTCCAGCAATAATATCCTCAGGTATAAAGCCTTGTTTCTCAATTAAAACTTCACATGAAAATTTAATATAAAATATTCCTTGCCTTTTTATTAAGTATTAACATTTTTTAATGGTTTATTACTATCTAACAGTAGTATATAATTCTAATTTTATCTAACTTTTGCGAGTAAAAATAAAATGGAATTCAAAATTAAAAAAAATTATTATGCTAATAATCTTAAGCTAATAAAGCTAATGAACATGAAAGTTAGCGCATTTGAGGTTAGAAACATGTTATTTAGGATAATCAAGTGGTAATTTTGAACACATTGCTTCAATTGCTTATACTACTCAATTTTAAGTAATTCCTTACAATTTTGGAAAATTGTATTAATTTTTTTTTCTCGTTGCATTATATTTATTAATAAATTAAGAAAAATCTAATGACATTCTGAAAATCAAATTGTTTTACAAACTCTAGCAGAACTGGAAGGGAGTATTTTCAAATATTTGATCATTTAAATCGAATATGCTTTAAAACATAATTAGATACTTAGATGAGATAAATTTCGAAAAAAAAAATTCTTGTAATGAAATTGATTGTTTTTGGCGATGCAATTTTAAAAAATTTTAGTAACCTACGAATAAATTATTTTAATAACGAAATGCATTTAATTCTTTTTTCATTAAAATACATCTTTAACAATTATTTTAAAAATATATAATCAATTTAGTTTAGATCAATTTTTTACGAATCTGCATCTGCAGCCTAAAAAAATAAAATAGTAACGATAATACTTTGGTTAAATGCTCATTTGTAATTGAAATTAAAATATAAATATTCAATTTCGTCATAAATTATATACTGGAGATCTATGTAGGAATTTATTTATAAAAAAAAACACTTTAACATGATTACAAATTTTAAGAATGGGCATTCATCTTACCTGTGTCTTCAATGAAGCTCTCAAGCCCAATACTATGAATCCAATCTGGTCAAGTTAAAATGCTCAAAAACAGAAATTTCTTTTAAATTAACTTTTTAACAGATGCTAGCGAAAATATCAATTAATGAAAAGTTAATCAATACTTGGAAATATTTTTCCTCTTTAAATGAAACTTCGCTGGCTATTTATCAGAGGAAAGCCGTGATCGTACTAAAAGTTTTCAACCTCGCCTGCTTTTGGAAAAACGTGAAATAAAAGTGTTCTTCGCTAGATGTGCCCTGACTTTAGCTCCACCCACTTGCTTAGTCTTTTGCCAATCACTGATCACTAGTTGCTTCCCCCAACAATAAAATGAACCCGGAGAGGTTGGAGATTCTTGTAAGATGTGTGGGAAGGAAACTTTTTTTTTTATTTTTTTATTTTTTACTTGCATACCTATCTTTAAAAAGATTAGATTTTTCTTTGAAAGTTTAAAATAAAGAGATGAGAAATACTCTCAAGAGCTCTATATTTTCTGAAAAGATAACCAAGTTTGAATATCTTGATTGTTGAAGTAGAAATGTTTCTTTCGTAATAAGTAGATTCGTCTGACAGCTTTAGAATTATCTACACAATTGCCCCTTAAAAAGAGAAATCGCCATGATGGGCCTTACTCGTGTATTTAGTGTCTCGGTATTTCAGAAATAAAATGCAATTTAAGTTTTTTTTTATCTTAAAAATTATGTTCTGTTTATATCAAACATATAAGTAAAATCTAACACTTCAGTAACAAATGCTTTAATAATTTTTAATCAAATATATTTAATTAATAATTTTTAAAAATAATTTCCTGAAACATACATTTAAAAGTATACTAAATAATACATTTTTTAAAATTTTTTAAAAACTATTTTGAGTTTTTTTAAAGATGATATTTGTTGCTTTTCCAATTTCTACCAGACAGCACCACTGAATCTGAATCAAAAATCAAATGACTAACCAGTCATATATAAGATCTCTGCATCAGAACGAGAGGGTTTCAAGTTCGGTACCCGATTCCTCCAAACTACCGTCGTGTCAGCGGGTCTGGTGCTCATTAAATCCCACGAGTCAGAACGTCCATCTGCTGGCGTGTTGCGGAAGTTTGGAGAGGGGGTTGCCAGCTCAGGTGTCATACTCATCATCTGCCCGTGATTCAAAATTATGAGGTTCCTCCCAAAATAAACCTTGTATTGCTTAAAAACGGGGCGTTAATATAAACTAAAAAAATAATTAATAACCAGTCATATAGTTATAAAAATTAAAAAATATCTTATTCAAAAAAAAGTGTGCAAAATTTCAATTTTGAAACAAATTCTGTGGCTTAAATTGTTTAATTAGTAAACGTACCACAGTTAAGATAAAAAAATCCAAATATAGCCAGCTTAAGCTATTATTTTAATCGGAGAACAAATCTATCAGTCTAAAAATTTTTTAATTTATTAATTAATCTTTTATTCAAAAATCCAACTTTCTTTATTAAATATGAAATTCAGGACTTAAAGAAATGAAAGTAAAGCAAGACACATTTTTTTAAAATTCACAAACGCATTTAACATATCTTACAGCAATTTTTCTATATACCGCATGAAAAAAAATATCAACAAATATATTAGAAGGGTTTATACAAAACCTGACTTTTTGAAAAACCGGTTTCCGAAGATAGAATAACGTTCGCCTTAAAACGTTGCATACCAACTTCCATTGTATTTGTTCTGCATAGATCTTTCCTATCAGCTTTCGTATTAGATACAGTGTTACAACCTGGGAAGTTCATACCCAGCCAACTATCATTTTCTTGCATGCAATATCTTTTGAGAAATTTCATAAACATTTTGTTTTATGATTGGGAGGACCAGGAAGCAGATATATCAAAGAAACAGAATTTTTGCAGGTAAGATCAATCTCAAGAGCGTTGCATGTGCAGCGTGGCATGTGGTAATTTAAGATAAAGATTACAGGTTTCTCCTTCATAGGTTTTGCTTATTAATTAATCTCAGTGGGTGTACCTTAAATATAGAAAAGATAAACTTTCGGTATGGTGGCTGGTTCTCGCTTCTCAGTGGAAACAATAATTATGTAGTATGGAATTACTTTCATTCCAGTTATAGGTCCAAGTCCGAGTTACTTGCTTTAATGTGGGCTATAATGCTTTCTATACAGGGCTCGTTTCAATTTTCTTGGTGGCTCGTCATCGGATTACCTCAAAAACTACACCAGGGAGGTGTTAGCTCTTTTGTGGTTATGTATGAATAAAATGATTCATCAACTTAATAAAAAGATTTGATTGAATTTACTAGGATCTTGTTGACCTCAAATACATCTAAGGAAAACTTTGTCCATGAGATTGCTCTTTCACCTTTCTCTGGGACACAATTAATGATGATACAAAGTTACAAAGTTTGGACATATAGTCTACGATGGTTACAAGGTGACCATGTTAAGCTGAATAGTGTTTAGGAATTTCACGTTTACCTTTCTAAACAGTTTTCACCGTTCATGCCAGATTGCAAACATTTTGTAGGACGTTTCGAAGCACTCACTATACAGGGCATGGGACTGTCAGATTTTCATCTGTTTGAACTCATGATCTGTTCTAACATCTGTTGGGAAGATGATATCAAACAAGCCATGCGACAGTGCATCTAATCACAACAGATAATGCTCTATGAGACCTGGATTCTCAAATTGATCCAATGCTGGGATAAACGTCTCAATACGAATAACATTTATGTCGAAAAGTAATAAATTGGCAATATTTTCATTTTCGTTTCATATTCTTTTAATATCTTTTAATATTGTGTTCAAAATTATGTGCATTACTTATTGATATACGGTCATATAATATGACTCTTATTTATTATATTGAAGATAAGTAAATAAGATTATTAACTCCCCGTACATGAAAAGCAGCAAAAATTCCTAGAGAAAAGAAATATTAACAAAAGTGCACCTTATTTTCCCAATCAATTAGCAAAGGAGTTGTTCTTGGAGAAGTAAATTTCTTGGTTCTGGAATTGGCCAAGGGGTATTAACAATAATCAAGGAGAAAGCCTGGTAGAAAGTATTATGAATGTAGACGACATTTGAACCTCCTACTTTATAATTATTACTGAGAACAGAGTTGATTTTAGAGAGCTGTTGACAATCTCTCTCTCTCCTCAATTTTTTATATTCGACCTATAGTGGAAGTTGTGGGTTCCAGGATTGATTCCATTAAATGCATGTTCGCGTTAAAAGGTAAGCTTCAATATTACTAAAAGTTCTTTTGAAGCGATTTTCAAGCTAAAATTATCTTAGTTTCACTTGATGCTACAGCTGTGAAGTAGCATTTTTGCTTCTCAAACTCGGAGATGTTGCCATATCTCCTCACGTTGGAAATAATTATCATCAAGTTATATTGTAAAATGAATTATCGCTATCATTACAATTCTGGAGAATTTTTCTAGTAGGAATAATTTTTCTTCTGGTAACCAAGCATTCATACACAAAGCGTTATTTCATCAATGAAACCTGTTTGTCTGTCTAGATATGTAAAGAGCAAAGATCTTGTCTCTATTCTTCTAAGTTAGCAATGATTCTAATATTATGAAATGAAATAAATTTAGTAAAGCTGAAATAATCTATTTTCACTGATACTAAGGTCAACTGTCATCTAATGTCTACTTCATGGTTACATAACTTTGATTTGGAATTAGATGCCAACGGAAATCCTCTTTATATTTGGCCTGATGTTCATCGGCATTAGACAAGAATTGTATGAGTCCACAATAAAAGGCTCTTTATTTGGCTTCAGTACTACCAGACTTTGGACAACTGATAGAATGGTTCTCATTATGAATATAACATTAATCTAATTCTTTTCAAACAGGTGTATGCCAAACAATAAGTAAATGTTCTTGGAGGCAATATAAAAAATAGAAGAGAAGAGACCAAAAAAAGATCAAATAGTATGTATATGGGAATATTTTGCAGACCTGTGGAGGGAATTAGAACATCTGATAAAAAAGGAAGAGAGTTGACGATTATCTCATTAGTTAAACATGTTGTGTAAAAATTGCAAATATTATATTTCATATTCCAATCAATTAGATTAACTATCCAACGTTTTGGGGGGAGGGGGGGGAGAATATCCAGAAACTTTTTATTTTACTCTTGGCTGTAAAAAGCAATGATTCATGTACCAAAAGCATGAACGAATGAGTCTAATTAATATTGCTTCTCAAATGTTAGGCGCAATGTCAAAATTGTCATATCTGGAAATTAGAGAGTAAAGTAGGTTTCTCAGGTATCTTTACTTTATCTAGTTATAGTTCAAAATTATAAATCCAATCCCTAATAATTTCAGGGCTTTTTAAGAATATGTTAAACTAACAAATCAATCAATTTCTAATATTGATTTCTTTCTTTTTATTTTCAAACTGATGTAGCTACGAAATGAAACTTTAATGAAACATATAGTAGTGGGTTATAAATGGTGATTTTATATACAAGAAAATAAACGTCATTAATCTATGATTGTAACTTCGTGGAAATGTGGGTTAATTTTTTGAGGATCAAAATGAAATTATTATGGCCGATAAATTTTTTTTCTGAACAGAAGACATTCAAATCAATATATTTTCCCATTTGTATTGCATGGAAGATGGATAAGAAATGAAATAATCCCCAGGCATTATTAATAGTTTTAATCTTCTGGAAGATAACATTTTTTTTTCATTTTTTAAAGCAGGAAAAAAAGGGAATAAAAACTTGAAATAGCTGTAATTGCCGTAATTCAAAAATTATATAAATTTCTGAAAATATAAAAAAAAATCTTTGGATCATTAACAATTTTAATAACACATAAATACGGCCGTTCATTTTGCTCTAATACGAAAAATCTAATATTTGTAATCCATTCCAGCATGTGAATGCTCCCGTTAAAACTTGATACTTAAAATCCACTTTTCAAATACTAAACAGTATTAAAATATTTGTTTATAACAACGTCGACTATAGGTTTCACTTAACTCTCGATAGTAAAATTTAAATCATCCATCAAAATATTCTGAAAACTCAGGTCTATAGAAACCGATACTGAAACTTTGCCATTTCAGAAAGATTTGGAAGCTCGATTTTTTTATTCTCTTTAACCTTGTTGCATGGAATTTCGAAATGGAGAATGAATGACAATTCAGTTTAATGATTTAAATTAGATAGCAACTATGATAATTACATTTTTGAAATTTGGGCTGCTTACTCCATGAAATTATGCCTAATAGAGCAAATAAATTCAGCCCTTGATCATAAAAGAACAACTTTGTTATTCAACTCCGATGCTTTAAAAAAGTATGAAAGAAAGAAAGATATATATTTTTTCAAAATATTTTCTATCCTCTCTGTGTATTTTTATGCTTGTTTCTTCTCTCATATTTGCACCTACTGCTCGTAAACATTTGAGCTTTTTACGTTTCACGGAAAAAAAGTCTGAAAATGAGGCAAATTTGAGAAAATTTTACTTAGCATGATTTTCTGTATGATTTTATTGTTTGCTGTTTGAAAACTTTATGTTAGGATATCTCTTTTGTGAACAACGAATTTGGATTTCTAATATTCATTACTTGTTATGTGTTTGGAGTCAATATAAAAGATTTTTCTCACTTAAAACTCAACCTTTCCCTCTCCAAGTTTATTTTTTGTTTAAAAGTTGGATTTCAAAAACAAAATCTATATTTATTTTTCAAAGCTCCTCTTTTTATTAATATAGGTTTTAATATGATAGGTGGTTGCACAAATCTCACTTGGTCTAGCTTAAATAGAATTACAATTCTCGCCCCAATATATAAAGGAAAGCTACCTTTCTGAAGGGCTTTCAGCAGAAACTAGCCTGCATTTGTTTTCCAGTTCGAAGAAAAACAGGAAAATCTCTTTCGACACCCAGACCGCAGTGAGCAGTAATATAATAATAACAGAAATATATTTTTAAAAATTTACTTTTCATTATCTGATAAAAACAAAACAAAAAAATAAAGTCTTAAGGGCTGATTTTCTTTTCACTAGATATATACAGAAAACAACTTCGTTAAAAAAAATTTAAATGCTCCTAAAAGGACAATAGATGTGAAAAGGAAAATTCTAAAAGTAACGTGCAAGAGAAATCAGAATTATTATGACATTATATGATAAGAATTATCATGACATTATATGATAAGAATTATTATGACATTATATGATAAGAATTGTGAATGAAGAATCAAGACATTATTATAATCTTCAGTTTTGAAGTAAACGAATAAAAGAAAAGTTGAATATATTTTGAAGTTATTTAATGTAATTATATATTTATAAAAATCTAAGAATGGACTCAAGGGTTGTAAGTAGCTTTGGACATGGAATGGGATATCTTTATCCGGACAGATTCAAACGTAAACTTCTATAACGCACTGTTTTATATTAAAAAATGCCTCCTTATTTAATAATGCTAGTATTAATTTCATATATATTCAAATAAAATATTTCTCGCGTTAATTTCTCTTATAATCAAACCCCTTTCAGATTCAGGTTTAACAACAACAACAACAAAATACTTGATGATTTTCTGGTGATAATATTTTGTCAAACCATTATGGACTGGATATTTCATGCATTACGAGTTAAAACATGTAATTTGATATTTCTTTCATAAAAATTAAAATATTTAAATTCTTGAGTTCCCAAAAAGTAATGAAGACAAGATGTTCGATTTTCCAAAATATAAAACATATTTCGCTCTGAATCAGTGACAGAAAAGAAAGAAAATGGTGATATATGATTTATATTCAATTAAAAATAAATTATTGAACTTTAATCAGAAGTTCCAATTTCAAACGCCTCCTTTTAATTTTTCTCCGGTAATTAATTTCAAAAATCATAGCAATAGAGACATGCAGAAATAAAATTGTTGGACTTTTAATGGCAAATAACTTTATCTTAATACTGTCAACTCGACTGCGAGAACAATTAATTACACACAGAATATTACATTTCTAAATATGCAGCAAAAGTAGTTTTATGCTGGCAGAATGACACCGAAGATTTTAGTGACTTGGGTTTTCTAGTATATTTCTATGTCATCATTTTCTGTCACTATCATACAAGCATTTTGTAATCCTCTTTGTTACTTTAATTAGAACATGAAGTTTCTATTAGAAACGGAAAATATCAATTAACATGAATTCTTAGAACCGAATGAATTCTTAGAATTTATTGATTGTTTCCAAGTATTTTAAATTACTCAGCAATTCATTCTGAACTTATTCTGTGTTTTTAATCTGAGTTTGACATAAATGGCCCATGTCCGATTCGTTTTTGACAAATTATTTTATTCCTTCGGATTACAGACAGCTTTTTCTTATTGTTGTTGCTTTTTTGTCTTTCCTTGAAAAAAATATTGCTTCACATTGAGAAACGAATTAAAAATTATGTAACTAGAATAAATTTGAAGCAATATGAAAATCATTTTAATATAAGTTATAGCTCGCTTTATAATACTTTTACAGTTTTTCCAGAAACATGATAATGATTTAAACTATACCAAAAAATTTATTCTACAAATGCAAAAGAAAATGTTAACGAAAATTTATAATTCTACAGTTAAAATCAAAATATTTTAAAATCAATTAGGGAAATAAAAATAATATCGGTTGAATAAATTAATATTTACTTAATAAATAAATTAATATATGTTTAATGATAAAAGTCATTTTTTGTATGCTTACTAACACAATCTTATCATGTTTAAAAAAATAGAAACATCTAAAAACTGTATTGATCTGTCGCGTAGATTATGCATTTACCTCAAAAATGGGATTGATATTACTGCATGTTACTTTTCTGTGTATTTGTTACAAAATGTGCACTTTTTTATATAGTGATAATTTAATGTTATATAGTGATAATTTTTTGTTATAGTTAGCGTCATCTCCATATTGTGCTTCTTTTTCAGGAAAATTCGAAGCTAATGCATCTCAAATAAGAGTGGGAAAGCTATTGACAATAAATTCGACCTTTTTTGAAAATAATAACAATGAAAACCAGTGTCGATAAACCAAATGTTGGTGAAGGAAAAAGAGAAGGAATATAAATGAGCCACTTGAACCTCGGAGTAAACTGGAAATGATTTTCCAAATCGAATGTTTCAGTTTTTAACCAATTACTTGTTTAAAGATTTTGTGATCAATAGCTAAATCTTCACTTTTCATTTAAGATTCGATTTTAAAAATATTTGAAATTTTATGTCTATGCTATGTTTTATGTAACCATAAATTTAAGAATGATACACCATATTTACGAATTAAATCAAGAATTATCCGTGATCAATATATATATATATATATATATATATATATATATAGAAATACATATTTTTTCACTAACTATTCTAAATTTTATGAAATTTAAGTGTGAACATTTTCGCCAGAAGATACTACAGATACATTTAAAGAAAGATTTACTGCAAAACCATATTTTAATAATTTTTATAGGGGGCACATTTACACATCTCACAGATAAAATAGAAAAAAAACCCTGTAGTAACCGGATTAGAACCCAGGACAACCTGTCACAGGGAAGACACACTATCCCTGTGCCAAGACATCGTCGTTCCATGAAATAATTACAAATACATATTTAATTTTAACTAAATATATTTATATCAAATACTATTAAAATTAAGCAATAAACATATTTATTATATATTTCCCAACATGAAAGAAAAAAATTAAATAAATCTTTTATCATGCATACACAATGTTTAGCTTCTGCGATATTTAAAGTAGCATTCAGCTTGGCATAGATTTTAGTTGTTATAGAGTCCACCTTCGCAATACGAAATTCAATTAATGTAACCCATTATTCCCCAAAAGAATTTTCCCATTTATATATTTTAAGCTAATCTTCATTTAATACTTAATAGTGACCACTGTAAACCCTTACTTCATATAGAGTAAATGTTAAGGATTCCTGGTAAAGATTGGCTCTAATTATTTTCTTTGCATCAGAAAAATTAAATACTTTTATTTCATTTATAACCTTTTATCACATAGGAAAAAATCAAGCAAAAAGTAGAAAAATAGACTATTACAAGTTTGATTCAATTAATTAGGAATTCTCTTCTCTACACTTACAAGATTACCGTCGGGATTTAATGTATATCTTTGCGTATTCAATGAAACTTCAAAAAAAAAATATGCCCTGCTATATATGAACACATTCGGTAAATTTTATGGAAAACTGCAATACTTCGTTGGCATTCTTCCACAAAACTCTATTGGTTTGCGAGACATCTTCATTTTCCTTCTCGTAACTATTCATTTTTCTGTCTACTCAGTACATGTTCATTTACTTTGGCGTCATTTAGAAAAGAAGTGCGACGGAATCGAATTGCCTGAATCTACTCAACCTCGAACTTTCTTTTCGACAACTCGTATATTTATTTCCCTAATAGATCAAAATTTAGACTTCAATTTATACTTTCAAAAGTACTTTTATTTTGATAATGCGAGTTGACTGGATGCTGATAAAAAAATATTTGAGTCAATTCATGCTAGCTCAGGAAGAGCGCTGATCCCATTTCATATTGGCATGCACTGCGTGTCTTACAGGAAAACAAAATACCTATCAACATACATTGTACGGACCACAACACTGTCCGCCGGTTTTCTGGCACAGAGTTAGCGCATCTTCCTCGTGTTCTGGGAATTCCGGTTAGGGCATGGTTGTCTTCTGTGTGCTATCTGTGAGATGTGTGATTGTGCCCCCCCTGTAAAAAGGGGCTGTGCAAGCAAATGTGGTGAGTGTGTAGCTAAGTTGTACTCTTAGCCCTAGTTGGCGCTACTTCAAAAACAAGAGACGCTCCTTTCGGTTTAAATCTGATGCTGTATCAGCAGGGAGCTTGTCCATGGCAAGTGCCATTAGTAACAACAACAATAACACTGTCTCACACGTAGTTAGATATTTGATGGCACGAGCATTTACGTTTGTCAAGAGAAATGATTCGAAGTTTTCTTGACGGAGGAGGAAAAATGTATATATTATATAATGAATAAATATATTCCAGCATAAATAAGTCACAATGTTCACCCTTTGAATGTCTGGTATTATCTGATGCTCTCGATGATTATTTATACTCTTTGACACCTTTCCGAACAAAGAAATCTGGATGAGAAAAAAAAATGTAAAAATTGTCCAAATTAATAATAGAGCGAATTTGCATAAGTTATGTAAACTAAGTCCCTGGATCATCGAAGTTACCAAAAAAATGTCTACTTACAAAGATAAACAAATTTAAAAGTTAAAATATGTATGTTAAAAATTATTTTTTAAAAAACAGTTAACTTTTTTTTAGAAACTTCACCTAATGCTTGAAAAATTATTTTTAAATGGTAGGTAAACAAATCTAAAGAATTAATAAAAACAGTATTTCTCTACGTAGTTCTTTGCAGTTCTTTTTTCTCTAGCGGTTCACAAGATTGTGCATAAGCCTTCATTATAGAATAACATAAGCTTATCATTCGAAGATCTCTGATCAATCAAGATTTTTGAACATCTTCCAACAAAAGGAAACCGATGACTTCTTTCTCAATGATTACTGTTAATCGTGCGATTATTTTTATGCTTCTATAGAACGAAGACAAATGACATTATCATAATTAAACTTAGATAACTTACCACAATAGGCTATTCATTTCTAGAAATTTTCTGACTTATGTATGATTATATATATGGTGGAGGTGTTACTTATGGCACTTGCCATGGAAAAGCCCCGCTGATACATCAGCAGATTTTAAGCGAAGATATGCGTCTCTTGTTTCAAGAAGCGCCAACTAGGGCGAAGAGTACGACCTTAGCTACACACTCATCATTGACGCTTGCACAGCCCCTTTTTACAAAGAGGCACAGTCATACATCTTCAGTGAAAGTGTCTTTCCATTAACGACTTCATTATTTAAGCATTAGTCAAGTTGTCTGGACCTTATTCCAATGTAATTATTCCTTATTTCTTGGTAGATTATAAAATTTACTTTGTGCATCTTTTTCAATGAATTCAAATTTATTAATTAATAAATTAACTAAAATTAATGAATTCAAGTAATTTTTTGTTTGCTATTTATTTAGTGTCTGATTACACGACTGAATTATTTAACAATAAAAGATTTTAATAAATTTCAATAAATTAAGTCTAAATTTAGAATACTTTTCGAAATCTATTTCATCTCAAATTTGCTTTCATATATAGAAAAAAAAATTATATACACCCACCCACCATTCTTTATTATATAAGAAAGAATTACATTTTATTTAAAGAATCTTAAATGTTAAGGTGCCCTCAGAAAGGTTACTCAATCTACTGTCGAGAAAATTACTTGCCTTAAATCTAAATCTGTGAAATTGCTATTGATAAAAACAGTTTTTTACTCACTTTCCAATAAATTATCGCAAAAGAGTTTACAACAGATTCAATTTAGGATTTAAAATGTCATTTCCACATATTCTGTTTTCCTGGAAAGGTAATGTTCGCATTCAATTCACACAAGAAACAATTGCTTCCATGAAAATAAAGAAATTTCTTCACTGAAAGAATAAAAAAAAGTTGTAGTTCATTGTATTTTATTTACTTTTAAATTGTTTTTCTTAGTAAGATAATGAGTATTTGAACCAAGAAAACGGGAAAAGTGTTCATGCTGAAAATCCATATAAATTATTTATTTGCAATGTTTTGGGTATGAAAATTTATTCAAGATGAAAGTATTCATCAATTTTTTTAATTCAGTTGTTCATATTATTTCAAAATTAAAGGTATTTTTCAGTTCATTCTCAAATTTAATTTCTTTAAATTCTAAAATTACAGTGAATAAAAATATCTAAGTAATTATTTACTAATTTGTATTTTGCATAAAACTTATGATAAAAAAATATTTTAAAGTTAAGCAAGAAAGAAGCTCAAAATACTTTCTAAAAATGCGAACTATTTAAAACACTTTGATTGAATATAATAATACAACTGGATATTAATTTTTAGATTAAATGGTTGTTTATTTTAAGTATGAAATATTAAAATTAAATATCTATTTAATATTGAATAAGAGTTTTAATATTATTAGTAAATTTTTGAAGGAAAAGGCTATTAATTCAATAATTTTCAAAAACGTGCATTTTTAGAATTAATATTTTGTTTTCTTTACTTACTAATAGAAAATACAGTAGATTCAGATATTCAGTACTATTAATGCCGAATATTTGACAAAGAAAAAGAGGAAATAATTTATATAAAATAAATTGTGCTATGTATCAAACAATATTACTCATAATATATTGTCAAATAAGGTTAGTAATTTGATGGAAAAAATTATAAAGAAAAAAACTTTGGGAAAAAATATATAGTCAAGATAAAAAGTTATATAATTAAATAAAGAATTAGAATTTTTAATTAAAAATGGGGGTTATATAGTCAGCTTGTAATTTGCAGACACAAACTATCCTCTGATCTTAAAATCCTATTGAAAGCTCTCACCTACACTCTTGTGTAAACCACAGTATTTATTTTTTAATTTGTGATTCTCAATTAATTCGTAACTCATGCCGATAAAATAAGAAATTCTTCTGAATAGCCGGACAAAAATCGATGTATACGCTCATTCGAACAATGTTACGATTCAATACTTTCTGTGTAATTTTTATTATATATACATTATTTTTAAGCCATCTTATTTTGCAATCAATAGGAGTCACGACGAACCCAAAGATGGCGTTTCGACTTTTCCACCAACGATTATCATGTATGTAGAACTGTACAAACTAAAATCAAACGTTCTCTTGTAGATGTGACAAAGTTTGGAGACGGCTCATGTATTAAGATTCAATATGTTAAGATTAGTTTTAAAATAAGAGTAATTTCAAACCGGGAAGTTATTTTAATTAAACAGACTTTCCGATTTATTATCATTTTGAGAAATTAAACGAAAATCTGTTAAAAGGAGAAGTGTGATGTTTCCTATAATCTAAACAAAATGAAAAGGACGCATTAACTCAAAAATACAAAATTATCTTGATGAAAACTTAACCACATTTTCTTTATTTTTTGAATCTATTTAATTTTTATTTTGTTTGTTTATTCATTTTTTGACTAGGCAAATTAATACATTGAGCTTTTTATTTGCCAAGTAAAATATTGAATTTTATATCAATTGAAAAAAAAAAACCCATCAAGATAATTTCATCTTATATGATTATGATCAAATTATTTTTAATTTGTATTTTCTTCTTTCTAAACAAGCACAAGATCTGACAAAACGTCGCCAAGAGATAGAAAAAATAAATCTGATATATTTCGAAAATATTTATAAAATGTCTTAAATATTTAAATCTTGTGTTCTTAATCTTAAGTGTATTTAAATCTTAAGTGTTAAATCTTTACTATTTCCTTCCTTTAACCCACAAAATATATGTTCTAAAGAAAAGTCTTCTTGTCTTCATTAACAATTACGGATGTAACTTTTGATTGTGGCAAATACGTCTGATCAACACTTCTTTTAAAATTATAATTTTTGAAGAATTCAGATTTATCCTCAATTAAGGAAATCTTCTAGTGTAGTCGACTCTAGAAAATGTGGATCGCTGGAATTAGTGGACAAAGACAGTGGGCTTTAAAATAAGAAAAAATATGAAGTTTTATTTCTGTCGTTTCATCATCAAAATATATGTTTATAATCAACTAAAATAGTGTCATAAAATCATTGTTCAATAAAATAAATATTTGGAGGTCATATAGAAAAAATGTACATTTTAATGACTTTTCTTAAAAAGTTATTGTAATTAGATTTCGATATCTTTGAAATGTTCCAGGTGTCTTAATTTTTGAAGAAATTAAAAAGAATTGATTATAAAGATTTTGTTTAAACATTTTAAAAAAAACAGGGTATGCATTTTATATTTCGAGTTTTTTAGATAGTTAAAAGTCAATTTTTGTTCTGAAAAGCAAACTTTTATAAAAATTCAGCATGAACTAAAATATATCAAAAAAAATTAGCGTTTGTTTGGTATTTATAAAATATATACATTTACACAGTTTTGTTCCAAATAAATTTATGTTGGGTAATAAGGAAAAACAATAGAAAAATAAAAAATTAAGCTGTGTGGATTGTTTTGAAATTTTAAGAAATTATATGCCTTTCACTTTTTAAAAATAATATACGCCATTAAAAAATTTTAAAAGAAATTTGACGCATTTTTATTTTTAATACATATGTATAAAAAATTTCATAGCCCTAAATGGATAATTCGCAAAAGTGCCTAATAGAGTTTACCATTACTTACACTAGAAATTTAAATAATAGAAATATTAAATGATGGTTCTGAAATTCCTTTAAAATCGAATTTACAAACAGAGGACATAAACCAGTAAATAGTTGTGAATCTGATTTCTATTTGCTTGGATTATCTTTACACATTTTGCACTAGTTAGCTTGATATATATATTCTTCTTTATGATATGTTTCTAAATAGTTTTGTATTCTTTCTTAAAATTTACATTTAAATATTGAAATTTGCTGCAAAATTCAATATTTATTATTTAATTATAAAAATTTGCTGCAAAATTAAATTTATGCAGTTTGATCAACTTTATGTAAAATAAGAAAGAGCAAATCAGAAGAGTAATTAAATTTTAGTTATTATACTAAACATTATCTTTAGCTGGGCTTTAGAAAAAAATTCACCCGAAAGATGAGAGAATTTTCAGAAAATTAAATATTTTTTAAAATTATTATTAGAACCAAACCTCTGCTCAAACAATCAAAATGCAGTGAAATTTGGCAATTTAAAACTAAAAAGGGTCTAAAAATAAGTACAGCAAAAGAAAAAGTCAACTTTTAAACTAAAAATAGAAACAGAATTTTTAAAAAAAATATCTGACAGTATTTTAGTAATAGACAATTAATAAATAAATAGCAATTAAATTTAATGAATAAAATGGTAATTGTTACAGATTTTTTTTTAAATTATAGTTTAAAATACAATAATTCCAATAATAAAGTTAGTAACTTTAATAAATAGTACTCAAGCAACATTTTAATTTATATCTTAATATAAAGCAACTTTTCTATAAAATTTTGAAAATAATATTATAATTCCCATTCCTAAAATATCAACGATTGCTTTTTTAAACTGAGAAATTATGATTAATTTTTTATAGAATATAATGTATAGCGGTTAAGTTTTCAAATGAATCAAAGGCCTTAAAAGTTATTCACTGACGATACGATCACTGAAGATACAATATACGGAAGTATTTAATTAATTTTAAAAATTAAAAATAATACAATTTTTAGTTTTTAATCCAAAGGATCTAAAATAAATTTGAGTTTTAGAGGATATCTTAATATTATAATAGTCGGAAATTTAAGTGACAAGACAGAAATTCGTATCCGAAATGTCCAAATTAGCAAAATTCCATTGTATTTTATCCCATTTTATGAGTTTTAGTGCATTATTAATCGCGAAAGTTCTAGATGAACCAAGTTTCTAAATTGACACCGAAACTACCAAGGTAATCAAAAATAATGATTATTTTATGAAGGCAAAAACCTTTGACATCAATCACTGGATTTACAGTTCATCATTTCATGTCCTTACAATTTAGTTTCAGTTTTAAGAATCAAGCTGCTACTGAGCCAAATACAAGAAAGTAGAAGGTTCCTGTGAAATAAAATTCCCAGTTTGCTACTCAAAACAACCATTTTTGAATGCCGATGCTGATCTGTATAACGAGATATGGCTTGCAGACTATAAATGTACTCAAAACGATCTATACGTCAGAAAATGATACAGATTTATTACAGTACTCCAGAAAGCTCTCCATTACGAAATGAAACACATTTCCCTTACTTCCCCCTCAATAAATACTCATCGATCCGTTAATCATATTACAGGGAAGCAATCAGAAGTGCTAAAGTAGTAAATTTTACTTAGTTTTCCTTTTGTAAGAAAGTAGCTCATTTTCCACGTCCATTATCTAAAAAAAGAAAAAAGAAAAGAAAATCAGGATTTTGGGCCTTCTTAACTTAATCCATAGTATATAAAAAAAAAAAAAAACCCTACATTTTCGGTGTAGGCTTTGAAAGAATATTTTTTCTGATTAAATAGCATCAAAATGCATCCATATATGCAGCAGTTTCAGATCTTACAATTTTTTTTCATGAATTTATAATTAATAGGAATCATTCGAAACAATTCCATAATTCGAAAGTTTATCTAAGTTCATCATGTTGTTTTTTAATTAAATATTGAGGTCATTAAATTAATAAATATCAATGACCTGGAATAATAAATATTTCATGACATCTGCTGTGAGTCATTAAATTAGGTACATGAATATCTAAAAATATCTTTAAATTTTGTTAATCTCAAAATTGTTGAGAAATTTTTTGGTTCCAATTATTTATCATTAATTTATATTTTAAAAAAAGATAGAAAACCTCTAAACGTGCTCAAATTTTAATGCAGCTTTAGGCGACAGTCTAAACGAAGTTTTTCAATCCGTTTTCTAGGGTGTTTTGGATGAATTTTGACAAAATTAAAGAAACAGTCAGACATAACAAAACAAATCAATTTTACATATGAGCATATAACATTAAATGTCATTTACATGCACTAGTGACCCAAGAAGAATTAAAAAGGAGTTTTAAAAAATAAGGTTTAGAAAACATGTTAAATAAACATGATACATATAAATCTTTAACCACAGCCTGTGTTCTATGTGAAAGATAAATCTTTATACTGTATTCTATGCAAGTGTGAAAACAGTTCATGTCGAGTAGAGAGTCCAGCTGGAAATTTTTAAGAGGCAAGCCCAATATTATCTACCCAATTTTTGGTAAATTGTCCCATATACAAAACAGATGCCCATCATCTCTGCAGCTAATTTTGTTTTATTTTCACTATATCCTTTTTGTAAGAAGGATTACCAGTCTTAGACAGTCACTCCAGGTAAAACAACGGTTTCGAGTCCACATCTATTTGGTTTACATTTGGATGTTACTAAATAAAATTACTTTTTTAACAAGTCTGTCCAGCTTTCGAAATTTGTTCTAATACTTTCGAACTACCCAATACACAAGTAAAGGAACCACACCTAGAAGACACAATAAAAATCCAAAAACAACAGATAACATAGTTTTGTCTTCCAATATGGATAAGTAAGATTTCCGATCCACGATTTCCCATTTCAAATGGCTTAGTTAAAAAAAACTGAATACTCCAATTCTTTCATGTTGCTTTAAAATCCTAAAGAGATTTTAAAAAAATCGTTTTAAAGTCACGGATAAATTTTATTTAACCTTATAACAGTAGTACCTGATCATGCAACACATCATTTATACGTCGAATTATCACAATTTTGAAATTTATTCTAAAATGAAATTATTCATATTGATGTCGATAAAAAAACTACCAGAAATTCATTAACATATCCAGTGTTCTATAGGCACTTAGTTGAATCAAAACGATTATATATTTCTAGAATAAAAGGTCTAATATACTTATATAGTAGAAAAAATAACACAGGTAAGAGATTAAAAATAAATTAAAGCAATTGTTTATTAGTGCATTAAACATCATTTTCTATTTTAATTATTTTCTACTTCTTAATATTGATATCTACTTTTTCTCTAATTCTCTCTCAGATGGAGGCAGTTGGTAAGGAGTCACAATTTAATTTAATTTTTCATTAAGTGATAATACATTTTTGAAAGTATTAAAAAATGTATTGTCGTCGGGGATGCAAGTGTACAAAATTTCAGTCCTTTTGCACATCTGAGAATGAGTGACAAATTGAATGAAGAAAAAGCTGATTAAATTTTTATCCCTCTGAATATATACCTTTAGATTTTAATAGGGATATTTAACGTATGACAATCACATTTACAGCTCGTGCAAGGGAATCGTAGGGATCTTTTAATTGAATTTGCTAAGCTATCTAATTTCTGTCCCTACACTTGGAGTGTGGGAAAGTAACCAGCGTTTAGCTGATGCAGCAATTTTACAAAGGTTCTGTGGAATTAATTAACTAGAACAAGTGGAATGGGTCAGGAAATAAGAGAATATTTTAGAATGAAGTTACTATGGCTAACTTAAATTGAAAATTAAGAAATTAATTTAAATTTAAATAGAGAGTTATATATACATATATGACATTTAATAACTTCTACCATCAAATAGCAATATGGTCGAATGTCTATGGATCTATTTCTGTTTCTCAACTTAGAAATCGTTGAAATATAGATTTCTCACTTTCAAATATCGCATTACTCATTATTTTGTTATCGAAATTTTATCGTAGCAGAAATATTTATGGCTTAGTGGATTCTCATATTTAAATATTACTTTTAAAGTTAATTGATCTCACTTGTTCAGATTTTCCAAAATATCTCAATCCGGTCATATAAACGTACTGTTAGAAATAGGTACTCCATGATTACTTGTCAAAGCTACTCATATCTTAAGGGATTGTAAACCATTATAATTTATTTGGGCATAATAATCATAACCTGCAAAAACAGAATTAACTGGAAGTTTGCAATAAAATATTCTTTCTTCAGTCAATAATAATGAAATATTAAAACGTCAATGTCCCAGATATATTTAGATTATGAAAAGAGATTGATTATTGTACTTTTAATCCAAATGGATACTCTATGGAGAAATAAAGAACTACCCATGTTGCCCAGGAATTAGTGTCATTTTATCAGAAAATGCTATTGCATATGAAAATATTTAGAAAATTATTTCACACGAACGTTTAAAATAACTAATATAAAACAATTTTACCATTTTCTTTTTTTAGATAAAAGGAAAGCCTTTTGACTGAGACTTTTTGAAATTCTCCTTTTGAAAGTTATCAACCGCTGTTGCCTTGTGACAATTTCAATTTTGGGACGGGGAATAGTAGATTCGAGAACTGATTCCGAGGAAGATCCATCTGGTTCATTCCAAAAGTCCATTCAAGGATAAATCGGATATTTTCATTTAAAAAATATCGAATTTATGTGAACAAGCCTACATTATAAAATGTATTACGAGAAGCACACTTTTGAAAAAGTTAGACAACTGCAGTGACATCTTAAGGGCTCATTAAAGCTACAGGAGTACATTAGGAAAATGTACTTTTTAAGTTCTAAATTAATAAAAAAATAATGCCGATAAGTTGTAATATATATTTTATTTGATAAAAAATTTATCCATAACTTAAATCTCCTAAAAAGAGTATTTCTAGTCATAAATTATCATTAATTAAAATATTTACTTAATTCTGAAATCTACAAGTAAAAATTGTCCATACTTATCTCTCGTGATTCAATTATTTACCCTTCCCAAGAAATTATTAGAAAAATATTTGTAAATAGTTGTGCCCCCTTGGAATTACCGTTACGTGGATTTTAGAACATTAATCCTGGTCAATCTTGACCAGGTTCTTTACTAGGTCAAGATTGAAATTATGGGATACGTTAAGCCTACAATAAACTAACAAAGAAAGAAATTTTTGCAACCGTTTGATGCCGCAAATATCCGAAAAAATAACTGAATTCATTTGAAAATTAATGAATTAAAAATCAATAAAAAGCATTCTTGCTTTAAATTAAGAAGAAATACTTCAGTTATTACCCCAAAAAAATTGTAAAAGATCAAACAATAATGTTGAATGCAAAAATTTATTCTTAAAATATTTCTAGAAAAACTAACTATATGGTGCGTCATAAATACCTGCAAATATGAAAAATTCACAGAAGTAATACTAGGAAAAAATTTTAGTTTGCACGAATATGATCAGAGGGACAATAGATTTTTTCCATGCATAAATAAATTAATACAAAAGTAACAGAGAAGAGGAAGTTCACACATCATACTGAGATATATTATGCAAATCTGGCAAATACAAAAAATCAATAGAATAACTCACAACAGCATGACACTGAATTTATTTTCAATTAAAAAATGTCAACATAACCACCGCGAGGTATTAAGTAAATGAAGCACATCATTTCGCCTATGATAGCTGAATAAAGCATGTTGGCGCATCTTTCAGTTCCACCAAGTGGTTAGGAAGCACCGATTCTCAAAAGACTAAATATGGCCCAATAAAAAATCTATCGGGGTCAAATCTGGAGATTGTGAAGGTTATTTAAATTCACAGGTAAAGCATGTCTTTCTTGCAATGCAGAAAAAACGAGGTTGTGCTAAAACATAACATCTTCAAAGAGAGAGGGAGAGAGAAAAAAAGAAATAAATGAAACCGCAAAGAATGGAAGATGCGGTGAAACCACCCCAAATAGTCACTTGAGAAGAATACAGAGGTTTTGTTAGGTACTCAAGAGAGTTTCATTACTCTCCGACAGGATTGTTTTGCATATTTACGTTACCATGCAGTGAAAAACGGGCTTCATCCGTCTTTCTGCAACCGCTATAGGTCATGTTCCATTTGAGTTAACTCTTGCGAAGCTAAGTTTAGACTTTCATTTGTAACTATCAGTAATAACTGATGAAATGCCTGTATCTTCCAGATCCAAGATTCTGTGCAGAATACGTCGAACGAACATATCATAAACCCATTATTCCCCCAGCTTCACGGAGGCTGCTATTCTTCGTTGATGTTTCGACTGTTACTTCTTCAATAACATTTTTTACAATATTGAATCGATCCAACTAAAGAATGGCTAGATAGACAATGTGACAACTACCGATAGACTTCCCATAGATAGAAGACTTCTGCGGTCTCCCTGACGTCACAAATTTCTTATTAAACAACTATTAATGAAATAATTAATAAGAAAATACCATCATAAGTTTAAAACCAAACACAGCCTTTCATTTAATTTTTATTCAAAGGTGACTAGTCTATTCAAATTATAAAGAGAACATGATACGAATTAAAAAAGATACATGATGATACAAATTATAAAAAGAGAGCAAACGAATTTCAAATTAATCAAATTTTTTAAATTTAAGAGAAAAAGGCAAATATTTTTTTTTCATTAAGATTGTGCATTAGCAGCAAATGAAACTAAAAAAGTTATTATGTATATAAAAATTACGAATCTTTCATAAAAAGTTTAACAGATAAAAATTAAAAAGCAATATGGAGCAGACTTGAGTTGTATTTTGAGGCTACATTGTGAACTATCAGAGGAAGAAATCTTTCAATTTGAACCCAATTTAAACAACATTTCCATTCTAAAATTTAACCATCCAGAGAGTTTTGAATTACAGTCAGATTTAATATCGGTCACGACAACTTGGTAGCAAATAAAATTTATAGTACAGTAAAACCACAAGAAGAAAATATTAAGAGATATTAGAGATACCACCATATTTCATCATAGAGATACCTTTGAAAGAAGATTCTTGCATCCCGTCATACTTATTTTTTGAAAGATTGAAAATCAAAAATCTTAATTTTATGGCCATCCCAGATTTGTTTCGTTTTTTCATCTTAATCCTACTGCTCTGTTTTCATACAGTTGACTTGAAATATTTTTTAATTACTTATGAAAAAAGATGGTATCAAGTTATTTTATAGAAATGTCATAATTTTGTTAATTATGATGTTATATTATTGCTCTGAAAAGGATTTTCTTTTATTTATGTATTTCATATATATATATATTTTGAAATGTATTAAAGTATGGTTAAAGTCAATGTGACCCACTGCTATTTCCTTTTAACTGTACCAGAAAACATTTGCACAGCATATTACGAAATCAACAAGAAAAAACAAATAAACTTCTGCAAAGTATTCGTTTTGATAATAAAACAATCGTCAAGAAAAATGTCACACAAATAAACTTTCCAATGGGCTGAAAATTCCAACAAAAACAATTTTATCTATATGAAAATTTATAACAGACAAACAATTTTTATGGCCAGTGAATAGTACATACCAAATAAACTACATAAATCTGGAATTAAATTATTGCTTTTATGTGATAACAAAACCAGTTGTTCGAATATTAATAGATTCACAATGGAAAAAAGAGTTTAAAAAAAAACAAGGCATACGATTTGTAAGAGATCTAACATATAAACTAAGAAGGCACAATGGTACATGCAATAACTTCAGTTCCCACAAATTGGATCAATTCCTTCAAGGGAATAAAACTACGTTTGGTATTATCAAAAAATAAACCAGCACTTCTTGATGAAATGACAAAGAGATACATAGCTGAAGTTTTTACTTCACAGATGATACAGTTGTTGTAGATTACAGGCCAAAAAGTACAAGAGCGTTACTTATTAACACAATGCATTATGGGAAATCCATTACAGCAGAGAATACAAAACCCCAGAAATAATATTAAATTACAAGATCAGTAAAGAAGGATATTCCTGGTCAATTTTTGAATATGCACACTTGTAAAAGAAAAATAGATAGCTTTTGCAAGATAGTGGCGGCTCGTCTATTGGGATTGCAATAATAAGCATAAAATTGCTTAAAACAGAATGCGAAAACACAGTTTAGAGGATTCTTTTGTTAAATAAAGTGTAGTAATAACGATTTACATGCGCTTATGAAATTGTGCGACATTCCCTAAAATATAGCGTTTTAATCTTAGTTGATTGAAAAAAAAATCTTGGTATATCATTGATTTAATTCCAATAAAAGACCATAAAAGCGTCCCACACCAATTTTAAGAATTTTCATTTCATAAAAGATAAAAGGAAATTTCACTTTTGTTGAAAAAAAAAGAAAAAGGGTTGCAATCATCAAAAAATTCGATCCGCAAATTTTGCGTATTTTACGGAATTCTTTAGATGTTTTAAAAGCTTGCCTGTGAACATAATTCAGAAACGCAATAAGGAATATGAATGAAATTTAATATACAATCTTCAAATCAAAAATATGAATTTCTAACAAATTTTGAACAGATTTCTCAATTTTTTTGAGAAGTTATTAGTATAACCATGAGTATGACAGTGAATTAAATAGATGGAATTCAGCAATAGGTTTTATCACAATTGTATCAATTTTTGAACCATCAATTCATTCTTATGAGAATAAGTCATAACTGCAGCAAGTTAAATGAGTGTATTTTAATATATCAGAGCTGACATTCAAATATAGAAAAGAGGTTCCCCGTGTTTTACCTTGTGCATGTGCAATACAAGAAAAAAAAAGCATGAGCAGTACTCATGTGCTAGTAATAGTTGAATAACAATATCATTAGTTTTAATGAATAAAAAAGCAAGATTCTTAAATAAGTCTGGATTTAAACAAGATGAGTTTTTAGACTTTCGAAATTAGGCTTCTTTTTTTGTATGTAACAAAATGGGAACCAAGCAGGAAAAAAAAAGTTTCTGCGATTACACGCTTGTTTCATTTTTGATGCTATGGTTACGATCTTTTATTTCGCAACGATTTTTTAATGGAATACAAAAAGAACCAAGAAACTGAAAATTCCATTTATTTTCCCGGAATTTACTGAAATTTTCAAGTTTCCCAGCATTTTCCCCGTTTTTCTAGACCATTTACAAACTTTCTGTATTTTCCTAGTTTTTCAGGTTCTCTCGGTGCCATGCCAACCTTGTAGGTGATTTTTATTCTAAAATGACAAATATATCTTTTTTTTTATTAAAGTAAGTGAATTTTGCAGCATTGCCAGAATTTTAGATGTCTGTGTGCATACAAATATAACCCAAAAACACAATAAACCCTAAACACCCAAATGAATATGTGTTTTTGAAATCAAAATTCCAAATTTTGAATTCTACATACAATGGGAAGAGTTCTAAAATGCATACTTGGTTATCATCACTTCTATCAGGTTGAACACAAAAATGTGTCAGATTGTATAGTTGAAGAAAGAATATTCACATTGTTAAGAATAGATAATGCATTTCAAGTCTTGAAAGATATGCTTTGCAGTACTAAAGACTTTGAATTGACGAGCCACCACCACAACTCATGAGATTATATTTAATATTTATTCTGGTAGATTTGTTTATAGTGAGTTCATTCTTTCCACATCATTAAACACCATATGGTAACAAATTCAGCAAAAGACTGTTTTTAGAATAGGCAATCATTAATTGATTTATATATTTAGGCGAGATAATATCACCATAGAAATGAAGAGTCACATACTATAGAACAGAGGTTACATGATAAGACAAAAATGATTTAACATCATATTCCATTATTAATCTACAATTGAATCATAAAGGTGCATGATTCAAGTTGTGATAATAAATATATTGTGCAAGAATCATTAAAAAAATTCTTTGCAAGGCACCATGAAGCAATTTTTTTGTCCCTCCCCCTAAAAAAACATAAAGGAGGTAACATTTCAAAAGTTTTCTTATTTTATATATATTAGATATATAAGATTTAGATATTTAACTGCATTACTTTCCAATCATATCAAATTTATCCGGTTAAAATAATTCTTAGTGACTTTTATACATAATTCTCTCACTTCCTTTTTGAAAGTAAAACAATACGTGCATTAGATGCCGGATCTTGTATTTAATGCCCGAATCACACTAACCCAAATATTACATTTATATAATAAATGTGAGCATGGTTTAAATGAGGGAATAAAGTTTAAAGAATTGTGAATTAACCATATTCATGAAGTTCTATGAATCTATTTAAAATAATTTATTCATATCGATTTAAAAAATCAACCAAACAAGAAATATAAATATTTTCGAAAAACCAAACCATATTGATAAATGATCATAGTTAGTTTAATAACATTTGAAATATAAAGAATTGTAAGTATATTATGAATGACATATGAAAATTTCATAAAATGCAATATCAGTCCCATATTCTTACCACAAGAGCAACAACAAAGTAAATAGTGCTTTAAAATTCATAGTGTATTAAAAACAAATTACTATATTTTTTTCATTATAAAACACACTGTAATAATAATTTTATGCCAAACTATTAGGATTTGGCAAATCAGAATAGGATGATAACCTGACAACACTAAATCTTTTGTCAAAAATCACTTATTCATACATAAAGATGTGTTTTCATACATCAGAATGAAATCAAGATATATTAGCCAAGAATCAGCGAATTTCAAACTAAAAAAAATTAAAAGCCTTTTATTCTTGCATTTATTGCTAATTTCCATTCAAATATATTATTAAATCCAATTAGTGAAAAAAATAAAATTTTTAACAATACATATTTCAAACAGAGTCGAAATTAGGACACACACACACAAAAAAAAAAGAGTTATTTCTTTTAACAAAACAATTTTCAGTCAATTCCATATAGTATTTTTTAAAAGAACCAAAAATTATTAATTGGAAACAATACTGTCTTTAATCATGAAAAATTACAAAACAATTTTACATGTCTTCATAAAAATCGCATTGAGTATAAATAAAAATTTATAAAATGTATTTCAAGAGTATTCATTAAATCAAAGTTATCTAGTAGTTCAACACCACCTCCTTCAATTTTCATCATTCTGAGTTTTCAACAAACGTCTAGCACCACGATTAGCAGGGCCTTTGGGCTTTGAAAACTTTTGCTTAAAAATATTCTGCTTTGGATGGATCTGATCTAATAAAAATTCTTCAGTAAGTTCTTGTGCGTCGTCTATTTCAATCTGAAATGAAAAAAAATTTCTTAAAATTTTATTATTCATTGAAGCCAATACGCCACTAATTATATAAATTCCTGTTACATTTAAAAATACAGAAGTTATCAAATGCAAACAGCACAGAACAGTAATTTTAAATTTATTGTAGAAAGCTTCATATATGGCAGGTAAAGAAAACTTGGGCGCATTTTTAACTTCTCAAAAAAATTTCTAAGCATTTTAATTAAAAGAGATTTCAATTTATTCAAAAACAGCTTTTTGTACCAATCTATTTCATCATTAAAGAAGTGGAATAATTAAAACTACATTACAATAACAGAAATCGCTTTTTTTATTAAATATTTTGAAACGATTTTCACTTCCCATCATGCACAATAATAATATACATTGATTTCCAAACAATTTATTTTAAAACTCTTTGCAAACTAATTCTGAAAGAAAAACACTAAACTTTTTCAATTTAAAGTTTTGCAAATTTTAATTTAAAAAGAATATCAATAGATTAGGCATATACTTTCCAAATTTTCAATAAAATACTCTTTTATTCATATTCCAATAAGCTAACATTTCAGATATCAAATTCGAAGAACTCATGCACTAGCTTTTTTCCCCTTCATACCATATAAATTCTATCGAACAGAATAAAGGAAAAAATTTTAATGATAAAACTGACAAAATTTCAAGTATGTAACAACATATGGAATTAATGGATTAATTTTCAATGGTAAATGAAAGTGCTTGATTAACCAATTATAAAATTCAGAGATTAAATGTGAAAGTTTGTATTTTGTGACAATTTTAATTGGGTTGCTGTATCAGATTATTGAACTGCTTTGAAGTTACAAGAAAGCTATTAATGCAACCATTTTAAAACCCTCATGAAAATACAATATTAAATTCATAATAAAGACAGTAAAAAAACGAATGAAAATGTAAGATTAAAATTAAATAATAAAAAAAAAATGACTCCATTCAAAACCAAACAAAATTCTATTAATAAGTTCAAAAATAGAAACCTTTGCATTTCCGCTGAATTTTAAACTAAAGACAAATAAATCTATCAGTATACAATAAACGTTAAAAGAAATAATCTAAGAACAGAAAGTGAAGGTCTTGTCTTTAAGCTATGTAAAATTACTGCTAAGCATTGCCCAAAGAGGTTGAAACTATGAATCATATTTATACGTTTTGGAAAAGAAACCAACATTTTTAGAATAATGTATTATCAAAGAGAAAGAAATCTCATGGATTCACAGGGAAATACACTATTAATTTATTACAATTAATTTTTTTAATGAACAAAATATTTAAATTTGCAAATTCACATGTGAAATTAAATACACCAGTAAATCATTCAACAAATATAAGATAAACCCCTACAAGTCAATTATTTAATTTGAAATAAAATTTCTAATGGAAAAAACTTATTATAGCTTGGAAATTTCAGAATTCCCCCACAGAGCAAAATCAAAACTCCAAAAATTGTTCATAACTTAAACTGAGATTAAAAAAGATTTTTCTTTAAGAGAAACAGCCATAAAATAAAATAAAAATATTTTAGGTTACCTTTTTGGCAAGCTCTATACCTATTCTGTTCTCTATCACATTTAGAAGAGGAGCCTTACAACTTGAATAAAGCATTCTTTCCTTAACAGAACAATTGTAACCAGGAACAGAATAAATAAAAACTGTAAAGAAAACGATGCAATGCAAAATTCCAGCACACATAAATGGATAAATTTAAGAAATATTTTTTTCAATAAAATTCATAACAAAACAAATTTTTATCCAAAACTAAATTTCAAACATAAACAATAATAATAATAAGTCGTAATTACTGTAATTGTATTTTGATTAGAAACGTGCTAAATCTGTAATCTATTAAGCCAATAATTCCTAAAACAGAAAGCAAATTCCAATTGAGTCATTGTCTAATATGCTCTAGTTCAACAGCAATTTTAAAAAAATGTGCAATTCTTTACGAAAGATTACAACTAAGATAATGCATAAAAAATAATATTTGGATTTACATGTAAAGGGTCACGATTATTATTGCTAGAATTATTTTTATTGATATTCAAATTAAATCTGTAGTCAAATCGAAAATCACTTTTTACGTGCAAGCATAAAAAGGAAAGATGAAATAAAGGTAGGCTTTCAGCAAATATTATAGACAACTTCATTGTTGCATAAATAATTAAAATAACAATGAATTTAAATTTGTCTAGCAGTGGTAAAGATGAAAATGAGAAATAAATGAAAAAATATTATCCAGGTTACCAAGTATTAGGTCAGCAATTTTTTATAACATAAAGTATAATAACGATAAAAATTTCTTTAAGCTATAGCAATTTTTTTTATATTAAAAATGATTTGTGAATTTTCCCATTAATAAGAAAATAATGAAATATATATTTATATTAACAAACAGAAGCACAACATCTTCTGTTATAAACCAAATTTTTAATTTTGACAAAAACATTATATATATATATATATATATATATATATATATATATATAAAATTAACAATAAAAATTGGAGATTTTTAAAAAACAATTCTTAAAATTAAGAAATTACTAATTAACTTTGATGGATACACCGTATCTAAAATTATTGACAACAATATAGAAATATTACCAAAATTTTAATTAAAACGTGTAGGACCAAAAATTTTGTATTTCATTTTATATGTGCAGCTATAAATATCCAACAAGGGTGGATGGAAAGTACAAATTTTCTCCAATGCTAGCTTGCAATATTTGGCGATTTAGAACATTTTATTTACAGCTTTATGGGGCTAAGAACTAAAGCATTCCGAGATGGGTACTGTACCATCCTGCTACTCATTTAAAGGTAAGTCGCTCTAGAGTCGATTTTTTTTAACTCTTCAGCTTCAATGGGAATTGAACTGAAGTGAGAAATCACCGTCAGAAGAAAGAGAAGGGGTGAGATGGGGGAGAGGAGACTTTTAGTTTTTTATGTGTGTGATGGCTGGATCTTGAAATAGTCTTGTGTTGAAAACTTAGGAAGATTTTAAGACGTTAAACCTGCTTTTCTTTTAAATGTTAATTGTTGTCTATGTCTATAATTAAATGTCTAGTGCGTTTATAAAACTATGTTTTCATTCTCAAGACATTACAGGCATATACATTTAATGGCAGCAGGTGAAATAATTCGATCCACAATATCTTTGTTGTAGTGTTCGGATGGTTGCTATGACTTAATCATCTTTGGGTAAGTCAATTTGCCAGGCAGTATTCTTATGTAACTGTTAATTTGAAATATCTCTTGGTGAAATTTTAGCATGCATGTTTAGAAATGCTTATAAATTGTGATACTTGTAAACAATACTAAATAATTTTGATATATCTGTGTACCTTGCGTAGTGATATTTATTCTAGTTGCTAGTAAAACTTAAATAGCAAAGAATTTTTATACTGTGGTATACTCTGTATAGCATTGTTTATCCTGGTTGCTGGTAAAACTTAGCAAAGAATTTCGATAGCGCGGTGTAGTTTATGTATCATTATCTGTTGTAACTGTTTTGTCTGAAAGTAAATGTAAAATAGATTTTCAATTGCTGGCTCTTCGGTTAATTAAATAGCTTAATTCTAGTTATCTTGTTTACAATGCATAATATAGTATTGCTTTGAATTATATATGTGTCTTATAACGTCAAGCATGCTGTGGCAATAATTTTGAATGGAATAACTATTTTATTTTGCAGTGAATTGAATTCTGTTAAATTAAATGATAGGCATAAAATTATATTTGAATTGTAATAAAATTTATCTAGGAGTTTTTAAAGAATTCTTTGTTAGCATAAATCTAGGAAACAAAGAGTTATTGTTTTATTTAATTCCGGTAAATCACTCATCTAAGAATAAGGATTTAAAAAAATTTATTATTATTACTTTGGTGTATTTCAGTAGTAGGGATATTTTGTTTCTAAAACTATGAAAAAAAGTTTACGAAACTTGCGAAGTTGTTTCCGGTAGTCTGAGTCGTTTCAAATATTTTCTCATTTTTTATACAATGTGTGCATTATTTATTAGAATTTCTTTTTAAGCTGTTATTTGAAAGAGTGTAGGAAATCGTGAAAATAAATTTAAGACCATTGTTTTTAGTAGATTTATTAACAAAGAAATTTCGAGCTGATATTTCCGGTATATTGGAATCAAATTTCAATGTATATATGCTTTTTAATTTTGTAGTGTATAAAATTGTGACTTTATTTCTTTGCATTTAAAGAAATATCTGTCACATCTTTTAAGAATTCGTAATGAAAACAAGTTAATTATTCTAAAAGTATAAAAATTTTGAACTCATAAGAAATTTCCTTAATAATGTTTATCCTTGTAACTCTTTATTTAATTTCTGCATATAAAACTGCAAGAGAGTAGGGATCACTGAAAGTAAATAATAAATTCATTGAATCATATTTTGACAAGATAGCTTTTTTAAGGAAGTCCTTAAAGGCTGATTTACAAAATTTAGCTGAAAATCTAGGAGTTGTGGTTCGAGCTTTTTCAACAGTCCATGGTATTAAAACAGTCATCCAGGAAATGCCTAATTTTGAGAAAGAGGTTGATTATATTAAAGAATTACTGGATGCTCTTAGAACAGCAAGACCGGAAGAGGAAAGACGACTTCAAGTAGAAAAACAGCTTGCAGAGAAAAATGCCTTTCAGCTAAAAAAAATTACAACTAGAATCAGAAAATGGATCAAGACCAAGTGAAACAATACCAGTGGCAAAACCAAGGTTGGAAATGAAACATCTGATGCAGAAATTTGATCCAAAGGCAGGTGATATAAGTCTGTATCTCGTCCTGTTTGAGAGAAAGGCTAAACGGGTGGAAATTAATGAGGATTTGTTGGTGTCTCATATGATTAAGATTTTTTTACCCTACGAGATGTCACAACTAATTGCGAGGGAGTCGGAAGAAATTTCAAACGACTATGCGCATATTAAGAAGTTGCTCAAGATATGCAAATTTTCGCTGCAAAAATTTAGGCAGAAATTTCATAACCATAAAAGAAGCGCTGATGGTAATTGTACAGATTTTTTTAATTAATCAAAGAACTACTTTGAGGAATGGTTGAAAGAACTAGAAGTAAAATCTATTGCTGCACTCTGTGATTTAATGGTGACTGAGCAGATGAAAAGAAAGTTCCTTGGGGGATTAAAGAACACTTCACAGATGAACAGGCAGAGATAAAATGCCCAGAAGCACTTGCTAACAGGTTAGATGAATATGAAAATGTCCAAAGTTTGTGGACAAGAAAACCTAACATTGGTTCTTGGAAGAAAAAACTTCCAAATTAGAGAAGTAAAGCTCAAACTGAAAGCAAGGTATCTTTTCCAGTTAAGAAAGGAGAAAGAGAAGATAAGAAGTTGAGTGCAGATTTTGATGACATCGGAAAGAGAGAGAGAGAGAAAGAGATTTACGTTGTTATAAATGTGGATCTAGGGAGCATTTAGGCCCACTTGTCCATTGAGGAATATGAAGAATTCCACAACAGTGAATCATCTGTCTGGGACTGTTGAAGGCAAGATAATGGTACCTTATACCTCAATAGGCTCTTTGCTCTTAAATAGATTCTCTATGGATTCTCTCTTTTATGGATTCTCTAAGTAAATGGATTCTCTATGCCTATTTTGAGAGATCTCAATGCTTAAGGGATCGAGTATTGATATCATCTTCCTGAAGATGATAAAAACGTGAAATGCTTACTGGTGAGTATGTCTGGGTGCAACAGCCATTGGATGAAGGTCCAATCTGTTTACCATTGGCTGAAGTATAAATGAAAGAGGATGTCGGGCATTTAAATACAAAAGCGGCCGTAGTATGCAAGAAGGAGGATAAAGGAAAATACCTGCTGGGGAACAGAACCGCAGCAATTTTAGAGAAGTCGAATGATTTTCCGGTCCCACAACAGGTTAATGCAATCCAGACCCGATCTCGGAAGCGTCTAGAAGAGCAAAGAGCTTACACATGCAAAGGAGAGGGATCCCGTAACTCCAGAAGCAACCGAACTGGCGATTGCGGAGGACATAGAAATCGATGGCGATGATCTTTTCTCTTTCCATCCAAAAGAAGAATTTGAGGGCTTAATACTGTTGAAGAATGTCTCTAAAACCTTTATTACTGTTCAACAGAGCTGTAAGAAATTGCCGTCATTGACACAAATATATTGGAAAAGAATGATGCAGAAAAAGAGTTCACAATCCTTCCCAAAAGAAATTCAGCATGATTAAGGGACATCCATCAAGAGCGAATTAACGACGGAATTCTTTGAGAGCTTTGGAAATAAAGTGGTTTATAGTTCCGCTAATCCTCAAAGTAATTCAGTGGAGAGATCCCATTGAACACTTGGACGAATACCTCGTCTTGTGTTCTGAAGAGGGTCCAGACTGGGAAAAACATGTGCACGCTGCTTTATTCGCTTTGAGAACAAAAAACTTATGAATCTAAAGGATTTAGCACAGCGGAATTGGTGCATGGAAAGAACCTTAGAACACTTCTAACTAATATTATGAAAATTGGCTTTAACTGGCAGAGGAACAGACCCCAGTGACTGAGTACGTGTTCACTTTACTGAATAGACTGAAGCGGTTTCAAGACCTTGCTGTTAAAGAAATGGAAAAGTCTCAACAGAAAAATAAAACTTGGTATGAGAAGAAAGCCATCTAACGAGAATTTCAAGAAGGAGACTTGGTGCACATATTCTCTAACAGTCGAGCTAACAAACTTAGCCCACGATGAACTGGATCTGGTACTATTATGAAGAGGCTCTCGGAAACCAATTATGTGGTATCGTTATCTCCTGAAAAGTATAAGTCTCAGGTTTACCATGTGAATATGTTGAAGCCATATTATAAAAGACCAGAGCAAATAAATTACCTTTCATTGGAGACGAAGGAAGGAATGGGAGTAGAGGAATTGGAAATTCCACATATCGAACCAACTCCAGATGTTCTTGATGTATCAGAAATCGTTCCAAAACCGATCGGAAGTACATTAATTGAAGATCACTGTTAATAACTGTGGACTATTATCTGGAAATATCGAGATCGTTTTTCAAATGTTCCAGGAAGGACTGATCTTGTCACTCATGACATTGAGCAAATGTCGGTTGAGCCAGTGTTGTCGAAACCTTACCGAACATCACCCAGGCAAAATGAAATCCTGCGGAAGGAGATACAGAAAATGCTTGCCGTGAAAATTATTGAAGTGGAATATTCCGATTATACTTCACCTATAGTGCTAGTTGAAGCACCAGGAAAAGAACCTCGACCATGTATATATTATCGAAATCTAAACAGGATCATGAAAACCAAATTTTACTCATTTCCCAACATAGAAGAAAGTATAGAAACCGTCTCATCTGCTAAATTCATTACAGTTTTGGACTTATCAAAAGGGTACTGGCAGATTCCCATGTAAAAAAAAAAAAAAAAAAAAAAAAAAAAAAAAAAAAAAAAAAAAAAAACACTCAGCGCTAGTCTGCTTTTGTTTCAAACTTTGACACTTATATATCATTGCGTATGCCATTTTTATTGAAAAATGCTCCATATGAATTTAGTCGAATGACCGCACAGTTGCTTGAGGCCAGTGAAAGTTTTGCTGTGCCCTATCTCGATGACATTGTGGTTTTCTCTGCCTCGTTCCAGGACATATCAGGCATCCATATTGCAGAGAGTAACAACAGGCGGGTTTAACTATTAAACCGTCCAAATGCAGGTTTGCAGAAAGTCGGGTTCCAATACTTAGGACATGTGGTGGGATAAGGTTGCAAGAGGACGTTAGAGTTGAAGATAGAAGCCGTCGTGAATTTTCCTACCCCCCGAATTAAAACAGATAAGAGCAATTTTGGGTTTAGCGGGATATTACTCGCATTACATCCCAATGTTTTCTTCCGTCGCGGTACCTTTCACAGCTTCTCTCTAAAAAGAAAGTGCCGGAAAGGATCGGTGGAATGCGCAGAAGATTGCGAAAAGCCTTAGATGCACTGAAGAAACCTCTCTCAAATAAACCAGTTCTTCATTCTCCAGACAATAATCGACCATTTATTTTGCAGACGGATGCCTCTGACAACAGAATGGGAGTTGTTCTATCTCAAACAACTGGGGATAAATAAGAACATCCAATCATTTACCTTAGCCAAAAACTGTTAGAGGTGGAAAAAAATATTGCATTCATGAAAAGGAATGTCCCGCCATTATATTTGAAATTCAACGACTGAAACATAATTTTGGATGGTCATACCTCCACTATTGTCACCGATCACAATCCACTGATTTGGCTAAAAATGAATGCCACTAGAAATTCTCGAATTTTGAGGTCACTTGCGCCCCAACCCTATAATTTTACTATAACTTATCTAAAAGGACCTCAGAATAAAATTGCAGCATGATCCCTACTTGTATGTAATATTTTAGGGGTACTGTTGGCGGGCTTGAAAGGGTACATAAAATTTAATATGAAAATGATACTGTTTTTAAAGGTGTTTTGATGTAGTCTATGTTCATCTATCATATATAGGTTTTCAAAATTGCAATATTGTGTGTGTGTGGTGGTGGGGGTTGTGTGTACACGCGTGTGTGTGCTTTGTCTATTTTAAGGTTTTTTTGATGTTCTGCGAAAATCTTCGGAAAGGGGGGAGTGACTATACTATCCTGCTAATCATTTAAAGGCAAGTCGCTCTGGAGCCGATTTTTTCTTTTTTGGAACTCTTCAGCTTTACTAGGAGTTGAACTAAAGTGAGAAATCGGCGTTGGCAGAAAGAAAAATGATGATACGGGAGGGGGGAGAATTGGTTTTTTAAGTATGTGATGACCGGATTCTGAACTCTCGGATCCGTTCGGTTTTGAAAACTTAGGAGGATTTTAAGATGTTAAACCTGCTTTTCTTTTCTTTTAAATGTTAATTGTTGTCTATGCCTGCAAATAAATGTCTTGTGTGTTTATAAAACTATGTTTTCATTCTTAAGACATTAAGGTACCATCATAAGATTAGGAAAATCGCTAAAAAATTAACGGTAAAACAAAGCCTGTTCCGAGTTTTTATAGATGAAATTTTTTTCATCATAAAAGAACAATAGTGTTTGCTGTTGTTCAGCCTATAAAAAGGTTTAAATAAATATCTTTAACTGAAAACCTATCGCTTCAATTTAAAATTTCATCATACTAGACTAACATAATTACACACAGCAATTGCGCAAAAGATTAACATAATTACACACAGCAATAAATTTCAATTCAATACAAAACGGTAATATTCCTTTACATAGGTTATCCGAGAGATTTCTGCAAAACAACACACCGATGAGAACAATGACTGAATGTGCAATGAAATAAGAGTCTTCAGTGTGTTCTAGAGCAAGTTCGATATACCTCTTTCAAGTAACACATAAAAAGGTTAAACATACACTTAATAGGCGTTGCTAAACCAAATTCTTTACCAACTTTGAATTCCACTGAAGTTCGAACGTTTTTAGGAGGTACAAAGAAGCATTTTGTACTGTCCTTACGGGATAACCTTCTCAATATTTCAATAAACAACATGTGCATTGCTAAAGAGGAAGTGAAGAAAAAAAATAATAAGTATTATCTTAATACCTATAGGCATCCCTCAAAAAGTTTTTCCTGCACTTCTCGAGAAAATTAAACGCTTCTTAAGAACCTTTTTACAAAACTAAGCACTTTTAATTTTCATAATGCAATGCATTCTGTGTAATAAACAGAAAAGAAATACAAGTTACATTAAGCTTTGATAGAACAAAGGACAAATATTACTGCTAACATAAAACTCAGCAAAGCGAAGTTTTCCTTATACTAAATGATTTTTTTTAATGTTTGAGAAAAGAAAAATTGAAGACAATCAGAATCTTCATTGCAGTCATTTTCAAATGACTGCAAATGCAATGGCCAGGTTTGTTTTTTTAGATGTCTGAAAGCCATAATAATAATAAATTTTTAAAAAAACTGTAGAGAACCTAATGAATTTATTATCAAAAGTTATGCAGAAACAAGGTTCATTTTTTGAAAAAATTAGCGCGAAGATTCTTCATATTGTGAATCAATACTAGCTCTTCAAAGAAAGGTGTTACAAATGATGGATGTGAGACGGTTTATAATAGAGTTAACAATTTTTTGAAAATCCTCATTATTCTGGAATTGTTTGAATTTGTTTTAAATCAAAGAATATAGAAAGGAAATTTCTTAACAGCCACCCTACAAAGTTGCAATTTTAACAGCTTGGTTGGCCAGCACATTGTCTAGGATTCCATCATCTGTTTTTTTTATCCCATTCCTTCAAACAGCTTGATCAATGTGTTAAACACAATATATTGTGACTATCTTCTAATCTTGACTCCCCCTTCATGGTGAATACAGCTTAGAGCAGAATAATTTTCATTGCTTATCTAAATTCAAGAACTGGCTAGGATACCAAAACAACATTTCCAGACCAATGAGGTTCAAAGGGCATTCTCACTTCACAAGCAGAATTGTTTCTCGAAAAAGGGACATTTCCAATCAATAGGCCAAGAGTTATTAATATGATAATGTTCAAATCACACAAATGCTGTAATTATGTTTTAAAAAAACCCATGACAGTAGATGATTTTTGGTGCACTCTTTTGATGTCTTTTCTTTTTTAAATAATCCATTAAAACTTGGGGGGGGGGGGAAACAGGCTCTTGCACCATAAATTGATGCAATTACATGTTTAACTGGACATTATAGATCCTCGCTAATTTATCCCATCCAAGGAGGGAGCATTTTAAATAAGAGGATAAGAAGTTTCACATAAGGTAGTTGTATATTACTTCCCTTACAAGAACAACAATAGTGACAGTGCAATGTAGATGCACTGCAAAATGATGGTTCCAACTTTTGTAAAGAAGTAAGTGCAAAAATTTTTAATAATGAGGCCCATTTTACATGGATCACAAAATAAAAGGCCAAGTTTTGTTATTCACAATGGCCTGTTATTCAGATTTCACAAATGTTGCATTGTGCCAGATCGGGAAGTTCTTTCATGAATTATGAAAAAATTGTTCAACTCTCAAGCAGTAATTCAAGGGAGAAATCTTAACTTTTTCATAAAAGGGAGGGGGGAGAGCTCAGAGGAACCTACTTTGTTTATATCGATTTTTTAAGGATACTGCAGTTGTAGGTGTAAATTAAACAAGGTGTCAATTTACATTTTAAGAGAAGCAAAGTTGATAAACTGCTTTGATTTAGAGACAAAATGAAGATGCATGAATACTTTAATATCTGAAAAGCTAAATTTTATTAAAACAAACAATAAATTAGAAATCAGAATCCTTTTAGTAAATTATTTCAAATGATTTTTATGAAACACCCAAACACAGCGTAAACTACTTATTAAAACTTATTTTACAAATGCAGTATTAATTTTTAAGTATTACAATAATTTTAAATGGTCAAGTTTTGCAGTTTAAGAGTGCAAGCCAAAACTTACCAATACTGTTTAGTTGATCACCTTCATATGAGTGAGGTAAACAAAATAAATGATATCTGGCATGATCAGAAGGGATCTTTTCAGGCAGAGAATTGGTATCGATATTTAATCTTTCTTCTAGATTGATCTCTTCTTTATCCATGTCAATACTCTAAAATAAATATATTTAAAAACTTTAAAATGAAATAGGTAGAGAAATGATAATAGATAATGAACTTAAAGTTGATTACAATCCAAAAGGTACAATTTTGATTACCTCAAGCCCATATTCAAATCAAAGCAAAAGATAACACTGGAAATACATTCCTTTAACAGACAGAAATATTCATTTATTAGCACAATTGACTAGAAGAGGTCAAAATACAAGTGGTAGTTAAGTGGTCAACATAAAGCTAATTATAAACATACCTTTGATAAATTTTATAAATATATCGATGAAAGTGATACAATTTGTCAAGATTAAATTAACTATCTGGAAGCATTTAATAACAATTTTCACTGTGATATAACACTGAACACTCATATCTAGCTTGTTATATGAAAACACAATGCAAGGTACTTACAACATTAAATGTTGAATACTAAAATGTCTTGAAAGGTTTCTCATAAGTAAAGAAACACACAAGTTGTTTTCAGGAGAACAAATGGGAATATTTCAATCTTTATACATCATTTTCTAAAATATGACTAGTTATATTCATAAAAAAAACACTACTAACTCCACAATATTGTCAAGTGCATACATCAATTATTCAAAATCAGGGAAAAAAATAATGATTCAAGGAAGACTTTAAAAAAACTTAGTATATTTAAAGAACAGTTCATAAAGGAAAACCATGTAATTTAAGGTGGGAGGAAGCTTCAAATTCTATTTTTTTCCTCCTGAAATGCAAATGACTAAAAAATTATTCAACCATTTTTATAACTAAGTATTTAAGCAAATAATCTAGATATATTTATAACGTAGTTACATGCTTGGAATTTTAGAGAAAAACTTAAAATCTGCACATAATATGCGGAAAAGGCGGAAAATTTGAGCTATAAAATTAGCTCAATTAGTAAAAAAATTAATTAAGGATATCAATAAAATAAAATAATATAGTTATTAATAATAATTTCATTAATTTAAAATTAATATATGAAAAAATTCAAATCATATGTTTTTTTCTTAAAAATAATTTTTTTAATGTAAATGTTAGTATTTTTAAGTTGTATGATATGTGGAAATACATGGAAATTTGACAAGAAAATTTGCTTTTATACAAAAGCAATCTGAATTCAAAATTCTTTTTAAAGAATAGTAATTCAAGGGGGGGGGGTCATTTTAACAATGCTCAGTTTTGAAAGTTACCCATTTGTAATACTGCAAATGCAAACATGAACTTTTTAACTAAAATTAATTTTTTTAACACTAACCAAAATTATTATCTCGTCATAAGTAGTAGATAATGAGTCTCTAGCCATGCTCCAGCTGAACTGTTTTCTACGAAATTTCTAAAAGTTGTTAATACAATATATATATATATATATATA
>JAOUZG010016587.1:15298313-15352664 GCA_026289955.1 Argiope argentata | reverse complement strand
AATCAGATTACACATTTATTGCAATGAAGAATACTTATTCAAATAAAATTACACTTATAGTTTTAAAAAAGCAGGGGGGAGAGAAAATTCTTAAATTTTATGAGAAACACAGTGTTGTCTATATCATAGAAAATTTTTTAAAAAAAACATTAATACTTTCTTTATTAAATAAAAGCATTTTCACTTCAAATGCGTAATGATATCAAAAGAAGCCTCAAGGGTATTGGAATAGTTTTCTTTACAAGACATATTTTAAAAATTTGAATTCATGAACAATTTATTTAAACATTTTGAATATTTCAAAAATTAACAGAGCAAGTTTTTAAATTTCAAATAGAGAAATTTAAATTCATGAAAAAATGCACCTTCTCTAACAAGAAAGGGGGGGATATATGTTTTATAATTGCTTTCCGATTCCATTAATTACTGATCTAAGAACAGATTTAGAATTCTAACCTTTTTTCTCTTACTAATTTTATAGATGATTGTTTCGCAATTTTTCATTATATATATATATATATATATATATGGAAAAACTGCGAGGAAAACAGTAAAAACGACGGTTTTCTTACTTTCCCACAAACAAATCTTCATTTCCCCGTCGCCAAATTAATAACATTTCAGTTTGTTTCCCCCCATGCTAATAAGGTTAGACTTAACATGTTTCAGACGGATAATTTCAAACAATTTATCGGATTTATTTTGAAGTACTTTTGAAATAAAATAAAACAGAATAAAGGAAATTAAAAATCTATTTAACAATTTTCGTTACCCCAACTAGCGTAGAAAATTCACGCATTTGCTTAAAAAATAATAAGGGAAAATAAAAAAAGGGAGTGTAGAAAGAAAAAAGTAGGAAGAAAACACAGTAAAGAAAAAGGAGAAAAAAATGTAGAAAAAAGAAAAGACAAAAAAGGGGGGGTGTCATTATTACCTCCTTTGAGAGCGCATTTCCTTCCCTGTTTTTAAATTTTTGCTTCTCTCGAAAACCAATTGTGTGCTTATTTGTTCAGCGTGTTTACATTTAGACCCATGCTACCTATAAGACGCGGGCGTAGCAATTTGGGGAGAAGAACTAGAAATGCAACAAACTAAGCTAATTTTCAATATAATCGAACAGCACAGCAACGTGAAGAACGAAATGAAATTGAAAGGATTAGGATATTACAATCATGTGCAACGCGTCGCGTTCAAGCTGCTTTCAATGTTTCACGAGCGGCATTCAATTACAAAGTTTCAACTGATTACCAATGCGTTGCTATTGGATCTATGAACTTAGTTTGCTCACATTGTAAGGCATTGAAATACAAAAATGAAGCCAACGAATTGTGTTGCAAATAGCAAAGAATCCGTGGAATTTTTGTGGAATAATTTTTTTGGGATTATTTAATCATGAAAATTATTTTGTAGTGCAAAGAAGATTTCAATGACTAAAGACTCTGCTTTCACTTCTCATACTTTTTATTTAAAGACAAGCCCGGATTCAAAAAGAAAATGTCTTTATATCAATTTCAGTTAATCGTTTCCACTTTAATTTAAAATTAAAATTTAGTGGCACGAATAAGAAAAGAGATATTAGTAGTACAATGAACAGAACATATTAAGGCCTATATAATAGTATGAGTTAATTATATGACTATCAAAATTTGAAACATAAAAATATTTTGCGGAAAAACCTGTTATGAGTCCAAGTTACATAAAATATTAATTGAACATTTTAGCAAGCATTAATAGCGGCAAACCGACTGGTCGCCGAAAGCGGCTAGCAAACAATAAGCAAAGCACTTACCATTTGTACATAAGTTATACGATAGTCTTTTAAATCACAAAAAGCATTAATGAGATCATCCGACACGGGGAAGGAAACGCCTTGCATTGTTTGATGCTTGGCATCAATACCTCCTGCTGCCTAAAATGGAAGCACAAATAAAATATGCAATTTAGAAAAATGTACAGTAAATTTCCTTTTTTTTTTTCAGTTTGTTAAATATCAAAATTTTACACAGTTAGAAATCTAACTAGTAGCCTTTTAGAGTTGAAAAAATAAAGTTTACACAAAGAACAGGATCCATATCAACGTTAAATATAAAAACCCAACAATGAAAAAAAAAAAAAACTTTGTTTATCCAACACTGCTTTTGTTCTCACTTGAGAATAGTTAACTTCTCATTTCTAGGTCTATAATGATCATATTCTATTTTTTTCTTTTTGGCTTTTTTACACAAGTTAACATGTTTTCCCAAACTCAGCCAAACGCCATCGATTAGCCAGATTTTGAAGATTCCCCCAATTTGTTAATTTAAAAGGCAATGCATAGATATCGAAAACAGACATAATTTTTTTTAATTCTTTCAGTACATTTTAATATACAGGGTCATCATAATTAAAGTACCCTACTTTAAAATTGTCTACAAGCGGAAACATTTATCAGAAGAATCTGAAATTTTGCGGAAGACATAGTCGAGGGATGAGAACTTTTTTCCAAGAAAAAAAAGTTACCAATGTCGCCATCAGAGGGCGTTTTATTAATAAATGGCATACGTATTTACAAAAGTTTAATAATTTTTAAGCAATTACACATTTTATCAATTTTTTTCCACAGAATTAGTAAATTTGCTATCAATTTTTCAAATGTTACAATTTTTTAATTATAAGGACACATGTTTCACATGATGGCCATCATTTTCAGAAAACATGTGAAATCGCAGGATGCTATATTTCACAGTTGACCGAAATGTGTTTTGAGAAATGTTCCGCTCGTGAAGTGAAATGCTGTCTTTAAGATGGGGTAACGTTCTGGGGTTTTCGCGACTTACTAAATGTTTCAAATGCCCCCAAAGCCAAAAATCACATGGATTCAAGTCAGGAGATCGGGAAAGCCGCACATGGCTGATAACACGTTCTTCTGTAAAATGTGTTTTAAGAACGTTCTTAACCCACAGTGCAATGAGAGGAGGAGATCCATCTTGCATAAAAATTGTGAGGTCAAGGCAGTGACGTTGTTATAGAGCTGGAATAATTTCTTTTAGCAACATCGATGCATAGCGCCGCCCAGTGATGGAGCATGTTACTGGACCTACAGACGTTAACTTCTCGAAGAAATAAGGACCCAGAATAAATGATGCAGAAAATCCCCACCATACCGCCACTTTTGGTAAATGTAACGTCAACGACAAACTGTGGATTTTGAGATTCCCAAATGCGGCAGTTGTGCGAGTTCACTGCATCGTCTAAAGTGAAAATGGGCTTCGTCTGACCAGAGGATATTTCATGGCCATTCTGCGTCAATCTCAGAGCAAACACTAAATTCAAGTGAAAATCTGTGTCGGGCGTTAAAATCATCCGGAAATAACTGTTGCACAAATGAAAGTTTATAAGGATAGTAGCGGAGGATATTCCGCAAGATCTTATAGACAGTTGAATAGGGCTTATTCAATACATCTGCCACACGTTGGACACTAGTGTTACTGTGAGCATTTGATGCTCTATCTTCTTCGAACATAAGCGCAACTTCCCCCACTGCATCTGAAGAAATGGGTTTTCTTCCTCTCCCAAGACGAACAGACAATGATCCTATTTCTTCAAATTTCGTAATCATTTAAGGAAGGATCTTTTCATTCATTGGACCATTCCGAATCTCCTAACAACTCCGAAGTTTCCGAAGAGCAACTACAGAGGAATTACAGTTTCGGTAGAATAGTTTCACTAATAACGCGCGATCTTGCAGACTTAACGTCATTGTGAATAGCAAGCGCCTTACAAACAAGATCTTTTAAGAGTTCATTTATCGAGGCGCCTAGCCCCGGCAGGGGCTTATCCTCGGGCATGGCAGATGTTGACAAGAGCGCGGCTTTAGATGAACTGTCATAGACTTTGGTTCGGTTTGGTGTCCCCAGAGAGGTGGGGGCGTGGAGAGAGAAGGAGCAGAGTTTCTATTGGCTGCTGGTAGTGACTATAAGACTTGGCAAGAAATTTTGGACTTTAGTTTATGGGCTGACTGGCTTACAGACAGCATTGAATAAAACTAGAAATTTTGCTGTAGGGTCGATATTATTTTTAATTTGCTTCAATTAGGTTTGGAAACATGAGAAAATGTGTTTAATTTCTTGGATGGCTTCTATCATATCTTTAAGTTCATCATTAAAAGGCAGAGTAGATTGGGAAGGTTCTATGTGGGTTGTGCTTTTTTGTGGTGGCAGGTTATTTTTAAGTGAATTAGCATAGGTAAAATTTTGTCTACGGAAGTTGGAATTAAAATGGTTAATTCTATTTTGTTGGGGGGTATGAATTCTAGGAAACTTAGGGCACCCTCGGTATGCGACAGTATGCCCGAGCTCACCACAATTTATACATTTTGGCGTCTCGACTTTTTCTTTATGGTCGCAATTCCTTGCTTGGTGTGAAGCACCACACTTCAGACATCTGGATTGCATAGAGCAATTACTAGCTACGTGCCCAAATAAATTGCAGTTAAAACAATGTGAGACGGAATTCCGTCCCCTGTAGCTCTGAATTACAATTTTTAAATATCCTTTTTCTTTGAGATTAAAAATCTCATCCACTATTTCATTTTTATTTAACTCAGATAGATGGGTAGTGGTTTTCGAGTTTTGTACAGGGTCAGCATGGTTATCTTATTTACACTAAATCCACGGGCATTGAGATCATTTTCAATTCCTTCCGTTTCATAGTCAATGGGTAGTCCTTTTATGACAATTTTAACCGGCCTTTTGGTTTGGGGGGGGATGATATAAAATTCTAGTGCTTTTCCTCGCAGAATTTCCTGATGTCCCTATCCATATTTTCATTTTCGGGAAATATTTTAATAAAGCCATTTGTTAGGATATTTTTTCTGATCCCGAATTTCTCATTAATTTCACTTAATATTTTGCTGTAATTCTTCTTTACATACTTCAACATTATGGGGGAGGGGATTTTGGGAGGTTTATCAGTGCTATTAGTTTCAACTGGGTTCTCATCATCATTAACCATTTATACGTCATTAAGAGCCTCAAATCTATTTTTTAGACTAATTGGAGCAGTAGGCGGGGTTGGTTCTTTAATTTTAGCAGCTTTTCTCTTAGGGGACAGTTTAAAGTTTGTTTCCTGTCTATTTAAGAAGCCAACAGAGATAGCAGAATTCAGCTCACCCTGGAATCTGCAGGTCAATCTTGCACCGCTCCAGCATATTCTGGTCTGCTATGAGTTCGGCTCTTCGTCTATTATCGTCTCGGCAATCTTGAACTAGATTTGCGAATTTTTCTACCAGTTCCTTTATAGATTGCCCGAGTTGCCCATGCTCACGGACTTTTTTGCACTTATTACAAGTACAATTGCTGATTTTGGGATCTAGATTGCCTTCCAAGTTCTTAACAACTTCCTGATAAACTCTCTTATTAGAATCACCCACTTCAACGGTCCCCTTCCACAACAAATCCTCAGAAGGACGAGTCGGGGATGACGCTGAAGCACTCTGCACTAGCTCTGAAGTAAAAGAACTCCTCACTCTAAGAGTAGGATTCACGGGGCACCTAGCCCCGCAGGAGCTTATCCCCGGTCATGAATGTTCTTTAGCGGAATGGCAAAACGTATCTTAACTTGGCACTCTTCGTCTCAGTCTGGATGGTATGGAAAATGACAAACAAGATCTTTCCAAATGTTTCTTCCTTTTATAATAACTGCTACGTGACGTCGAAACACATTTACATTTTTACAACAGGTTTTCAAAGTTCATCGCCCTATGGGGGCGACATTGGTAAAAAAAAATTTCCCGCGGAAAAAATCCCCTCGGTTTTGAAAAATCGCAGAAAAATTCCATCAGCTTTGGAGCACATTCCTATGTGCTCCACAAAATTTCAGATTTTTTCCGATAAATGTTTCCGCTTGTAGACAATTTTAAAGTAGGGCACTTTAATTATGACCCTGTATAATTATTTTCTACCAAGTTTTGACTAATTTTTCTTTCTTGTATGGTTAAGATTGAAATTTTTCTTCACAATCATATCAATGTTTTTTCTCTCCATAATTTAAAACAATTTTACTAATATTTACACATAAAATTAAACCTGGTATTAATGAATTAAATTATACTTCAAGGTTCATTTTTAATAAGAAAGAGCCTTTAGAATTAAAAAAAAACTATAAATAGGGTTAATATTCAATATTTGATATTAAACAAAATCCCACGTTTTCTCTGGATAAGTATATTTAAAATAAGAGGAAATGCACTCGTGTATGAGTTATAATGTAATAAGATTTTAAATCAGGAATCAGATGAAATAAAATACAAAACAATTTTGTTATCATAATACAAATAATTTAATGACTACTTGACAAGGGGAAAAAACACTAAAAAGATTTTGCAAATTCTTGTATTTGCGCATAAATTTCTGCAGATTTTTCAACCATCACTTTCATGAACATAAACCTTAACAAATAGGGTAACAAATTTTTTCGGCCTAATAGACAAAGATAGCTATTTCACTTTCAGCGAAAATATTTTCTTATATCATTGAATGCATTAAAAGACGAATGCGACGCAACAAGTTTTAATGCCCATAAAATGATGGGTAGTATGTCTCACAGACAATGCAATACAGTCCGAACAATGAATAGGCATGCTGAGTATCAAATTATCAATGTTCTCGGGAATATTACACCACCCATCAAGCAACGCTCTTCGAATTTATGGTATATAACAAGTGGGCATATAACAAGTGGTTGACGGGCTGCAACCTGTCAGCCAAGCATGTCCAACACATGCTATACTGGATTCAAGTCCGATGAGAATGCTGGCCAGTTCATGCGGGTGATATTCTCCGATCGAAGGCATTCGTCTCCGATGTTTGCCCAGTGGGGATGGACGTTGCCATCCATAAACACGAATTATTCACGCCTAGAAATAAACGTACATGTTGTTCCAGAATGACGTCCCAATAGATTTGTTTTGCCATATCAAGAACCGTGACAGGCAAAATCTATTGGAAACCCAGAATAATTCCTACCCAAATGAGCAATCCTGCACCACAGAAACGGTGACGTTTTATGATGTTCTCTTGGTGGTAACGGCTGAGAATATCACCTGGCACTTTCCATATGAAAATCCGGTGAGAATCAGCATGAAAGCTAAACCTGGACACTTCGGAAAACATTACAGAAGCTCAATGTTGCGGTGTCCACAATGCTTGCTCTCTACTCCAGGCTAGCCGCAGGTGGTGGCAGTGAGTTGCAGTAAGCGGAACACATCCGACAGGCCTACAAGCATACAGACTAATCTGCCCTAAGAGTCTGTACACGGTCTGCCTTAAAACTGTCGTAGCAGTGGTTGAAGAAAGATCATGAGACAGGTCTAATGATGTGCTCCGATTGTTTCTTTTGACATAGCTGTCAATTAACGGTCCTAATTCGGTGTTGTAACTCGACGACGGCCTCTATTGTAACACATAGTCACATTACCATAATCCCGGAATCGTTGTCAAAGTCTGGATGTGACACTCAGGGTGATTTATAGTTCCTCGGATACTTCCAGTTGAGCACGCCCCTATTCCAGTCCGCCAATAATTCTATCACGTGAAAAAAAAAACACAACCAAATGCATCCTTTGTTTCATAACTATGCGGTTATTGCACTTAAAAGCTTATAAAGCTCTTGCGAACAATTTTACTTCTTTGCCTGTATTCCTTATACATCCCTCTCTCACACTGTCGTCATTGTGACGTACTATTGGTATCAGCTGGTGGCGTCCTGCAATTAGTATATGATTATTGAAGATTATGTAGTCATTTTACGGGTGATATATGTATTTTAGAGTTGAATTCCAGCGTGATTCTGAATTATCCTTAATTTATGGACATGCGGGTAGAAACATTTTGGCTATTTTTTAGAATATATCCAAAATGAAATCGCAATTGCAGATATTCTTATAATGACTTGTTAACAAAAAAAGTTGAAATATTTTATGGAAAATTACTAATTTCGTTTTTTAATGTCTACATATATTTATGTTTCATGTGTTTAATATTACAATTGATAGAAAAATGTATCACTCATAGAAAAAGTGCGTTAGAATGAATGGAGCAAATTATTTTTTTGGAATAGTTTTGCGTAGATGGGTATCTACGCAATGTCATCCCCTGCTTCCCTCAATCTAACAACAACAACAACAATAATACATTGATAATATTTCTAAGGGAGTTAGGAGATTTTTAGATATTAAAAGCAAAAATATAATAAACGAAACTAACTTCATCCTTTTTTATTTGTTGCAAAATGACTTCTGACGAACTAAAAGGCTGAGGAGCTTTTTCACTTTCTACATGTTTTTTATAGCCTTTCAAATTAACATCTTCCTATAAAAAACAATAAACAAACATATATAATAAAAGATAAAGATGCTCTAAAATATTTATGAAGAAACTGTATGAAGAAATTGCATTCATGATGAGAAAACATTAATCGGTTTATTAAAGACTTGAAATTACAGATTTACTTTTCTGATAATTTAGTGAGTCTGGACCATTCGCATTGATAAAAAAAATGTAACAAAGCTTTACCACCGATAATTTCAGAAAAGAGGGGGGGAGAGAGAGCAAAAAGTTAAATTGGCAATTAATATTAACTCCAAAAGTAGATTCACTGATGACAGTTAAAGTGACATGTATTAGATTATAAGAAGAATAGGAAACCAATTCAACTCAGAAATTAAAAGTATTTTAAGTTGAATTAAAATGGTTAAAAAGAGAAATTAAAGAATCCAGATTAACTTAGACATATATAAATTTCAAAAACTCAAAGAGGAAATTCAGTTTTTCAAACAAATAGCACACTATCAGGCAAAAACAATGTTAGTCATGAAATAAAAAAGCCGTAATGTATGTTAATTTTCAAAATATTCTAATTAGAATTTATAAATCAAAATTATATATATAATTTCAACACAAATAAGCGGATAAAAAAATCTCTTACCCGTTGTGTTCCAAACAGTTCATCCTTAATCTGACCACCTCCAAATTCTTTTTTAAGTGTTGCTTTCGTTGATGCATACAACATTTTCTGCCTTACCTAGAGATAATATGTTTAGCTGCTGTAGATCCATTAATTATTCAATAATTCACTTCATTGTAATAATTTATGTCATATAAATTAACCATATTTTTAGATTTTTCCTGAAAAAATTTAAAAATCCACAATCAAATTCTTCTGAGATAAATTACTTACTAAAAAAATAAGAGTATAATTACCGATGAAATATCAGGAGACCAACTGATAAACAACCATTCATAACCAGATTCATTTTGACTATCTAAACGATAAAACACATAACAAGGTTGCTGATGTTCCAATAGAGGCAAAACTAGTTTGTCATAATTTGTATTTTGTCAAGGATATAAAATGAAAAAGTAAAATCTGCAACATAAAATTCTACTTTCATTAACTGCATAGTTGCTGTTTTTAATTTTCAATTTTTTGGTAATTAAAAATGTATAAATAAAACACTTGAAATTTATTCAAGATTAATTTATTTTACATATAAAATAACAATTTTTTCATAACAATAAGCTTTAAAAAATTAGGCTTCAATTTTACACTAATAAAAACATACATTAATACAAAGACAAGATTAAAATTATTTTATGAAAACTTAATTTTGAATTTTATTCAGTTATTATACCCTCTCGTTTGAAAATATAATCAGTGCAAAATAAAGATTGAAACTTACAAGATCAATAATTAAATACATGTTGATTCATTTCTCTTCTGAATAATTTATGAAATATTTTTAGCCATTTAAAATGCTGAATATCAATTAAAATAATTTAAATCAAATTAATAGCAATATCAAAATTTTTAAACAAATTACGATTATCTTAATATTAAATGACGATATTTTAATAAGCTGTAGGACTTTCTTTTTCTTTTCTTTTCATTACCCTCTTATCTCGCTCCCGTGAAAATTGCTGGCTGGGATTTCGACCTCCATTTCTCGCGCCCGTGATATTGCCGGACTGGGGTATTCAATAGTAACGCGACAAAACGATTAAAACCAATCCACTTCTTTTGCCTGGAAGTCATTTTATTTCTCATTTTATGCACCAGATGGCAGTAGTAGTCTATTTTAAATGTAATTGCAGATTATTTTCAGTCAGGTAGTAGCATTAATCGAATATGTGCACTTGTGATATGTATTTTACAATCTTAGCCCAGAGCCCACCCAGTTACTTCGTTACACGTGGCACAGCTGAATACGCGTGGTTTGTGTTCTGTGTTAAAAAATATTTTTTAATATTGTGTTCATTATGGAGTGCAAAATTTGATGTTCCAGTACAGACGAAAACAATAAGAGATGCTGGAAGGAAACTCAGTACTACTGTCCAGATTCTGAAGTTGGACTCTGTATCTCATGGTTTGAAATTTACCATACAAGAAAAATTAACTAATCTTTATTTATATTAAACTAAGCTTAATAAAAATGTCTTTTTTATGTTTAAAAGACGCATTTCTTAAATTTTTTCTGCTTGCTGGAAAGTCAATATTTAGTCAAAATAAGCCTAAATGTTGGCTTTTCATAAAATTTTAATCTGAAAAATATCGAAAATTAAAAATTGAATTCATATGTTGATCGTACACTTATTTTCATATAATTTTCTTAAATAAAAACAATCGACTTTTTTATGACGGTTTTCTTGAAAATTATTCGATCGTTAAGGGGTTAACAAAGAGAGCAGATGAGCAATCTCGGAGATTTTACAAGCAATCAGAAGTTATACAAGAGCCATTAATGCTTGAATTTAAGCTTCAGAAATGTTAAATGTTTAATACATACACACTTTGAAAGAACTTTGCAAACAAGAAAATTTTATGCTTGTAAAAAATGAATAGATATAACTTTGACGGAACATTTAAATGTTCTGGCATGAAAATAAATAAATAATTCATTTTTGAGCAATCTGCATATTTCTATTAGTTTGTGGTGAAAGATATCCTCTTCTTGCAGCTGTTGACGTTTGCGTCATCGCAAGTAATGGAGGCGTCAGGCGAGAGCCGATGTCAGATGGATTTCCTGTCTCAACAGAGTTCGCTCAGATGATGTAAGACGCGAGTGAAATAAAGTGTGTGGACTTTTATCGGAATGATTCCTTAGTGATTTATTTTCTGAAATTGGAATTATAACAACCTTCTGATGGAAATCAAATTATTTCCCATAAGTTGTAAGAGAGAATCTGTTAATAAATGAATGTATAATATAAAATTATTGCTGAAGCATAATAAAAGGATATCTTGATCCCATGTTCCTTTACTTTCACAGCTTTTCTCCAGAACTAACTCTTCTGAAAATAGAAACAAATTTCCTTATATTTCAAACTTTAAAATAACTAATAATACATATAGTAAACATTTTAATTAAAACATATGGTAAACAATTTAACAGCTAAAGTGCATAGTAAAGTAATTCAAGGAATATAAGTAACCTACAAGAACAAACTTAAGATATTGGGGGGGGACCCCAGAGAATCTGAAATTACTGAATTTTTTTATGTCTGGCCTATCTGCTAAACAATGACATTTTATGACCTCCCCTCCCGCCTTATGTAAAAGATTTCTAGCAAAACATAGAGTATATATCTGAAACTTATTATAAAAAATAAACTGCAACGCTTGTCTTTTTGCCCAAAACAAAAAGTTATAATTTAAACAGTTATTTTCTTTTTTTCTAATTTAGCTTAACTCTTACTGTAGGATTTCAGTAGTTAAAATTAGCCTTCAATTTGATGAAGATAGCAGCTTCAGCCACATTATAATGAAAGTATGCAAATGTAATTTTATTATAATTGAATATAAAAGGCATTTATATTCACTATTTGAAGTAAATTTCCATTTATTAAAAAGCCATTCAAATTCAACTTAAATTTAATACATTTTTATTCATATGATTTACAGACACAGTATCTGATATTATGAAAAATTAAACATTGTTCATAAGAAAATAGTAGAGAGACAAAGCAACTAACAAAAAACCCATAATAAAATTATATACTATTTTGAATGTTGTAAGAAACAAAACCTATAGAAAAGCTTTCACTGATAATATAACTGGGTGCCGGGGCAGATTAAATTTGTTAGGGGTCATGGCACAGAAGTTTTAAAGAGACCCTTCAAAAGGGATAACATATAAATTTTAACTGTTTTAACATTATAAAATAAGAAAACTTCACTTTCTTTTAATTATGGTAACAATATTTTTAACATTTGGGCTTCATAATTTTCCCATCATTTGATTTTAATTATAATTTAATTATTGTTAATAAAGGATTTTGGGATATGGTTTGATTTATCTTCTGAAGCTGTAAAAATTGATTTTATTACATATTTATTCTTTTCTGTTTCTTCATTCACAAGTATTTAACTTTTCAGCATTCATATTGGCATCAATATATATATATATATATATATATATATATATATATATATATATATATATATATATATATAAACATATCTACCATTTTTTGGTTATTATTTTCTAAATTTCAATTTTTATTTTTACTCTTAACTAATATAAATTCATTTTGGGGAATATAGGTCAGCCCAAAAGTAAAACAAATTTTTTGGTTAATTAACATTTTAATTATTATAATTAGTAACTTACATAATATAAAATGAAGAATAACCTTAATAATAGAAACTAACATTCACAAATTACGTTTTACAAACTGAAAACACTTCTCTAGAAAAATTAATTCTTTAAAATTTATAATGTCTGCAAATTTTCACATAAATCAGTTGCTGCTTTGTTGTTCACATTCTAAAACACATCTTAGCCTATAAAATCTATTGTGCTTTTGCATTAAAAAAATGTTAATGCTTTTTTTAAAAACATTACACTGCCTTTTTAAAATAGTTTACACTAAGCGCTGCAAAACAATTAATAAACAATGTTTCATATTTGATTCATAAGTTAAATAAAAAGTATATTCTTTTTTTTTAATTATGCTATAGCACAAAGATTTTATATATTATTTTAAATTAATGCCAGAATTTTTTTTTAATTTCCTGTAAATTAAAAATTATGAACTAAAAGTTTTATGATTTTTATGAGACTAGTCAGATTTGATTGATAAGAAAAAATACAGTAATCCATTTCAAGAAAACATTTTTAACAAACATTTGAAAAGGGTTTTTAAAAAATTCTAATTACAGTTATCCGTTTGTAATGTAAGCATTAAACAGGTAATTAATTTTGAATTCTTTTTACTTTGAACTTGATTTGAAGATTTTAATTGAAGCAAGTTTTCAAAAGAAATTTTGAGCAACACTGTTTATCAAATGGCATATACTTTATGAATTCAGAGCTTTATTTTCCACAAAATTATTAAATTTTTTCAATTTCATCTACAGAAATAATTCAATACACAAAATTCACAGACACAGCCAAGTTATTATATACATATAAAAAGAGAATAGAATACTCATTCATTCTTAATGCTAAATAATTTTAACAATCGTATTTTTAAAAAATGGAAATTTTAATTTGAAAATGAAGAAAGACAGTGATATTGTTATAACTTCTATAAATTGAATACATTTTGGTTTCAAGTTTGGAGACAGATTTCTTCTCTTTTTCAGAAATTTGGAAGTTTTCTAAGAGTATTCAAAAGCCTAGCTGTAAAAGCTGATCGGTCAGTCGATATTCTGCTTACTCATGCAGACATTATTAATTTCACCTAAACAAAACTGTCAAACTCGGTTGAGAAACTAAGTTTGTTAATGAAATAACGCCCTGAATTTTTCCCAGGCAATATGAGTGAGCCAATTTGAACTGTACAAGTCTATGGATTGCTACTGATTTTATAAAATATAAATATTTAAACAGTTAGATAAATGCAAATATCTTTAAAACTATTTGGATGCCTGGTTTAAAAGCATTAGCCAAGCTTCCTAATCATATAAGATATCCAGAAATTAGAAAGGGGGGATCAATAATTTTTTAAATTCATTTTTAGGGTATTTCGAAGCTTTAATGAAAAAATAAAACAAAGGACAAAAAGAGATGGCGCAAAGACAAGAGGGAATGGAACAACATAAAGAAGACATGAAGGAAAAATTCTAAATGTCGTTTTCACAATGGTGGACGTTATTCCAAAGAAAAATGATTATGAAGTCAGTGATCACAGTGATGCTGAAGAATCTGAGCAAAAGAACATTCTTGAAGAGAGAAAATGCTGATGTAGAACCTGTGGAAGAAATTTTCCGATAGGAAGGCAAGCCATAGCTGATTGGGGCAAATAATATTTCTTTTATTTAAAGTTAGAATAGCACAGAACATGTAATTTCATGTTTATATAAAGATAATCAAAAATTAAACAGCTAATTTAATTATAATACATAATTATTTGTAATCATTAAATACTTGTATGGTCTCAGGGAAGTAAAAGCTGTATGATTAAATGGCAATTAATGACAGAAAATAAAGAATCAATTAGCCTTCTCCAATGACCAGCTGTTCGCCCACGATTTCTTTATTTTAGTAAATGACAAAATTAAAGAAACAGCCTCTAGGTATAACTACTAGGTTTCGGTTTCGACAGTTTTTATTTCTTATGAAAATTAATGAAATCATTAATGGTCTTTTGCGTTGATTCAACATCCATTTTCGAGAGAAATCTCAGAAACTACTTCACTATAAATTCTCAGTGGTGAAAGTCTTTGGCAGAATTTTCTAGTCACAGTCAAATAAAATACCTAATGTGCCGAATTCAACATTTTTTTATTTCATATGAAAGTTTATCATTCCTAAATATGTTGTTTTGGATAATCTGCTCTCTCTGTTTACGAAATATATTGCAATATAAAACTTGAACTAAAATCTGAAAAACGAATAGATACTGACAGTTAATCTTGCCACTTTGAAAGCAGAACTAAGAGTTCAAAATACTCTATAAAAGTTAATAATTTAAAACGGCTTTTTCTTTTCTTTTAATTACATATATTTCGTCAAAATTAATTGGCGCGACTATATTAATAATATTTATGAGAATAAGATTGGTTAAAATCAAAATAAAATACAATCAAATTTAATGAATTACATTTAATCACAATAAAGTTACCATAAAAGTAAAGTTACAAATATAGCAGTAAACGCTACACAATGATGGTAGAGCAATCTGAGTGGCTAGCTATTCTTCAAAGTGGCAAAACCGCACAAGTTGACAATGAATATAGGCGAAATCTGTCAAGCAGTTGAGGCTGCATCAAAGTTTCATTCTGTAATTTCCCTTAAAAAGAGGGGGGCAAACGACCATTGATGATGCATTGATTTTGAAGGTTTATAGGGCACATGAATGCTTATGATCTCTTAATACAATAATTGTGACTGGGAATTCTATCATGGTTTTACCCATAAGCAATATATCTAAGTATTTAATTGTTTTCTTTTTTAAATGACGGGTGAAGAAGAGCAGCGATCACTGGCATATATAGAGGACACTAATTTTTATACGAAATAAAAATTGGCAAAATCAGAGAAATGACATGGGTTGGGTTGCTGATTTATTCTCTTTCCTTTTTATTCTAAATATGTAAATAAAATAATATTAGATAAAATTTTATTTAACTGAATAATTATTTAATTATTATTATTATTATTATGCTCTTGATCAATTAAATTTATGCTAATTAAATTAACGCTACATGAAATGAAATCAACTGTTATATAACTTTTCAGTTGGATTGATCACCAAAAGTACAAAAACTCTCATATAGGTTTTACTTTAAAATTTTTGGAAAAGTTAGTAAATATTCATTTTAAAATAAAGTTACTACTTAATAAAAATATGCATTTTTAGTTCCACGTTTTCTTAAGTATTTATCTGAAAATTTCTAATGGTAAATATTTTTTAGCTAACTTTTTTTATTTGTTTGTTTGCTTTTAAATCCCTCAAAATAAAATAACTAAAGTTTTTTCCTTACAGAAAGAATCATAAAGAACGCAAGAAATATTCTTATGCTGAAAATTCTTCAGAAATCTTTTTAACGTTCCAATTGTTTAAAAAGATTTTTTTTTCTCATAAGTTTGGCATACATTAAAAAGGAGTTCGTTTTTCATGGATTCAGTAAAAATATAATCCAGGAAAACAAATTGAATAGTGTCCATGTATTCAGGATATTAACGTGCATCAAAGTACTTAATAGTAATAATACTAAAATTTTTTTAAGGTTCTATCAACAACTAATTAAAATAGAGCAATGAAAGTAACAATCCCTAAAAATTTTCACTCATCAGATTTCTTAACTGACCAACCTAAAAACCGTCACTCAATATCTGGCACTTGATTCATTGTATGTTATGGACTGGGCATAGATGGCGCTCTAGCCTGCTGTAAATATTCCACCCCCGAGAACAGGGACTTGTGCGGCAGGCACGGACCCCGACGGTAATGTAAACTACCATGAGCGTTTAACTTTGTTATTGTTAATTAAAAAAATCTAAAGGCTCCAAGTTTTGGAACTCCTTCAATAAGCACCTACACTGATTACAGTTGAAATATGGTGCATCAGCCGAGAATAAATCGGAATTGGATACGGGTAAGACCTTTTTAATAATTTATTTAAGCATGGATAAATTAACAAAATTAAGTGAGAAGAGAAGCAGCGTCTCGTAGCTGCTAAAAAGAACACATGTAGCTCTAGAGGAAGAAAAAAAAATGAAATAAATACTTTGGATGAATTGCTCGAACTCCTAGGAGCTAAAAAAGACATTTTAAAACAATACAACCAAGAAGTAGAAGACCTTATTACAGATCCAAATAAATTTGTCCGAACTAAAGGGATCTGAAAAATATGAGGAAAAGATAAGTAAAACTCAAACTAAGGTTTCACATGAAACAGGCTACTGTAAATACTAAGTTAGGTTACTGTTAATACTAAGTTAAGTAAGACTCGAGTTTAAACAAATAATACAGTATCAGCTCTGAAATTGTCCAAACTGGAAATTCCACTTTATTCTGGTTACTCGAATTTCATGGGATTTTTTAATTGCTATATTAGTGCTATAGGATGTAATGACTCTCTAACTAGGATAGAAAAATTTCAATATTTGAAATTGTTGCTTTCTCCTCCCATCTTTAATGCTGTAGCAGGATTCGAGTTAAATGAAAAAAATTACAAATCTTGCATTGAATCTTTAAAACAACGTTATGGGCGAAGAGATTTCATCATTAATTCCTATATATCTAAGTTATTAAATCTGCAACTCGTTAGAAGTTCATCCCACGTTAAATGCTTGCGTAAATGCCATGACGATATTGAAAGAAATGAAAGAAATTTACAATCTCGGGAAATTTCTCTTTAAACAGTGGGATCTTATGGCCGATTGTTGAATCTTTTGTTATTAAAATTATTGCCCCAAGATAAGGTTTTGGATTTTTATCGAAAGCGCAGCAAGGATAGCAATTGTGAGATTTCAGAAATAATGGATTTCTTAAGAAACGACGTTGAATCAAGGGAAATTTGTGAGTCTATCACAAATAACCTAAAAAGTTATGAAACTCGATGTACTTTTTTTCTAAATTATAACAGGCATCAAAGAAACCATTTAAGGACCAAAAATATTTCGTCCGCCGCGGCATTGCATACCCAGGTAAAAGACGCTTGTATATTTTGCGATTGCGCTTATGGTCATGATTCGACAAGTAGTAAGCTTTTGAATATCGAAGAAAAATTAAATTAACTTAAGATTGATGGTAGATGTTGGAATTGCATAAGAAAAACCATATGAGCAGATTCTGCAAAATCAAGTATTGTTAGTAAAAAAAATTTCTTCTAAATTTCACCATAAATCAGTGTGTAGGAAAAATAATAATCCTATTAAACTCTATGAGAAACGTGGCTGGAAAGAAAACTGAAATCGGAAGTAATTCTCATAATTCCTTTCCGATATTGAATAAAAAAATATAGAGAATATTTCAGCATCGCATAGTAATATTAGTGCTAAAAATAAGGCTTTTTTACAAACTTGCTGAGTCTTTGCTAGTTCAGATAAAAAGTCGGTATTAATAAGTGCAATTTTGGATAGTGCTTTTCATAAGAGTTTTATCTCGGCTAAGTTAGCTAACGCGTTAAATCTCAAACCAATAAGATACAAAAAGCTTACTATATATTCTTTTGGTCAAACCACGACTCATAAAAAACGATATCCGGTTGTATGCTTGAAGCTTGAGAATAGGCATGGTCGATCAAAATTCTTTATGCTCGAAGCTCTTGTAATAGAAATCCTTTCCAATTTGTCTTTAAATATTCCGGACGACTATTTTGAGCGAGTTGAAGACAAAAAACATACAACTTGCTGACTCATTTGACAAAGCGATGCCGGTGGCAATTCTAGAAGGAAGAGACTCCTTTTGGGAAGTCGTTTATGACCAACGAGAAAGGGTCAATCAGAACACCTGGGTCATAGATTCAGTCTTCGGGTGGCTGATAGGAGGTTTCGTAGTGTTACTTCTTTCCAAGGATCAGGGACGAAAATTCAAAGAATGATTTGTCATCTCGGAGAAAACCAAGATTTGTTTAGGTTTCAAGAACACCATTCTAAAGTGTAACATTATAAATCCATATCTTTATTTTCTGTTATTTTTGTGTTTGTATATAGCATTTATTTGTATTTTTTGTGTTGTTCTTTTTTAATTTTTATTTCTGTTGTCGTCTCTAATTTTTCTTTTATATTTTTAGAAGATTTTTTCAGAATTTTGTAATCACAAACAAACCATAAGTCTGTTTATGTGAATTAGCATAAGTCTTCAGTTTCTCTCCGATAGTTAACTTAATAAGACAAAGCCACTTCCGGTTTAAATTTCAAACAGCTCACTGCTTTCGGCATTCTTTCATTCAATATTAAAATCCTTTACCAAATTTTAACAAATAAATGTCAAACGTCGAACAATAGTCGCAGGAGTGTATAGAACAGGGCTGTATTTCAATGTATCTTCCATTTCATGCTCATTACACTGTTTAAATAACCAGTTGGTTATAGTTGCAGGGGCATGAAGCGGTGCGATACGGGGTGTCAGAAAGAGGAACCATTCGACTGAAAGTTGTGAAAATCTTTGTTTGGTAATGGATTCTTTTTCTATTTTGTTTGAGCTGAATAAATTATGGGAGATAGAGGAATTTCCTAGCGAAATGAGAGGTCTTTCTGAGAGGGATGATCAATTGATTAAAACCTAAAATAATTTGGATTTTAATGGAGAACGGTATGTTTGTAAATTAATGTGGAAGGATAATTTTGGACCCTTGGTTGAATTGGATTCTAATTTTGAAGTAGTGGAAAGGAGCTTTGATTCATTGTAAAGGAAATTAAATACCCCCCTCCCCCCGAAATTGCGGACCAATACAAAGAAATTGTAAAGAATCCACTAGAATGGGATAATGTCGAAAAATGTGTTTATGAAGACATAAGAACAGGATATTATATGTCTCACAGAGCGGTTATTCGAGATGATAAAGCTATGATTCAAGTTTGAATAGTTTATGATTTTAGTAGTAAGTAAGGAGAAAATAAATCTTTGAATGACTTGCTTGAGATAGGAGTTAATAATAATGCCAATTTATTGGATGACATTCTTAAATTTCGGAGGAATCAAATTGCGTTTAATGGGGATTTTAAAAAAAAAACATTTTTTATGATAGAGATTTCAGAGGAAGATAGGAAGTATCTTAAAATTTTATGGTTTCCGGAAGATACAGGAGGCTCAAAGCAAGTACTTCATCTTAATCATCTTCCCTTTGGTTGAATTACATCTCCCTTTGCTTTGGCTTGCATTTTAAAAGTTCATAGAAGTAAATTTAGAGATAAATAAATGTTGTGAAATGTTAAATTATCTCTAAGCCGATGACCTACATTATGCAGCAGGTACAGCTCAGGATGCTTATTAGTTAATTTCTGATATAGATATACTACGCTCCGCTGGGTTTAATTTAAGGATATTAAGAACTAATTGTGTCTAGCTAAATAAACCTTGGCATGAGAATGGGTATGAAGAAAATACTGATCATGTACAAGGATCAGGATTCTTAGGATTCAATTGGGATCCAATTAAGGGTAAAATTAAGTTGAATTTAAGGGATGTTAGGAATTCCTTGCAATTTGGAATCGCCAATGACACTTCTAAAAGACATGTGCTGAGAATGATCTCTCGAATTTTCGGCCCTTGTAGACTAATTAACAATTTTGTAATCATTAAAATTCTCATTCAAGGATTATGGATAAGAGGCAACGAATGGGATAAACAGCTACCACAAGAATTGGAGAAAAATGAAACCCTTGAAGCTCTGAATTGTCTGCTATAGATAACTAGGGGATTGAACGTAAACTGTTCCCGAAATTAAGAACGAATGACATTTCTCTTCACACCTTCTGTGACGCTAGTCCTAAAGCCTATGGTGCTGTGGCATATTTCCAATACATCACAGAAAAAGGAAGTGCTAAGGTGTGCTTTATTATTTCTAAAAGTAAGGTTGCTCCCTTGAAAACCTTAACCCTTGCAAAATTGGAACTGACAGCAACTCTCATTGATGTTCGCTCAGCGAAATATTTTCAGGACACCTTTCCATCTTTCACTAAAAGAATTTGTTTGTGGAGTGACTCGGAAATTGTTATCCATTGGGTGAAAGGATCGGCAAAAATATGGAAACACTTTGTGTGTAACAGAATAACTCAGGTACAGTCATTTACTTCTCGGCACTTTTGGAACCACTGTAGTCAGAGCCTGACTAAGGCAGGGGCATACGGGGCAGTTGCCCCGGGCCCCCGCATAAGTAAGGGCCCCCAAATCGAATAGAAATTTTATTTTACGTTTCCCTCTTTAATGAATGTTCTTCATTACTACAGTAGTAAAGCAGAGGGGGGTCAAAGAAGTTTTTGCCCAGGGCCCCAATTAGGCTAAGTCGGGCCCTGACTGTAGTGGATCGGAAAACCCCGCTGATTTGGTTACGAGAGGGGATTCGGCGAAAGGATTTCTTTCAAGTTCTCTCTGGTGGACGGGACCTGAGTGGCTGTCTCGGCTGGTACAGTCGTGGCCTGTGCAATGTTCGTCAATTCTCTCCAATTCCATTTGAGATAAAGAAATATTTTTATCAGAGCGACGGATAAATGAAACAGTCAACACAATGATTGTTGATACCAATGTTGACGACAGTATTTCAAGCTTTATTAACATCGATAAATACAGTCATCTTTGCAAGCTTTTGCGTGCTACAGATTTTGTGAAAAGGTTTATGAACAATTCTGTCTGCCTCTTTAAAATTGAGTGGAACTCTTAGTGCTTTTGAACTTCAGGAAGCCTTACATTCTTGGATTAAGGTAACTCAACATAAACATTTCGGAGCTGAAATTCACCAACTTCTTTCTAAGAGTGTCACCTCTAAAGGTTCGCGAGTATATAATTTGAACTCTGAGTTCAATGAAAATAATCTGCTTCAATTGAAGGGTCGTCTGGAATTCTCAAGTGGTGACATGTGGGCGAAGCATCCTTGACTTCTCCCATCCGACGATAAATTTGCAAAACTTCTGATATTGGGGGGCTCGTTTCAAAATGGGCAATTTAGGTGTTGATGGTACTTTAACTTACTTGTGTGAGAAATTCTGGATAATCAAAGGTAGAAAACCTCAGTGAATGTCTCATATTTAGACGTTTTAATGTAAAGACAGGTCCTAGCTCCACTACCTCTTGATATAATTCTAGAACATTCACCATTTGATGTAACTGGGTAGACATTGCAGGACTTTTTTTTGTGAATAACTCTAATGATAAGTGTTATTTAATAATATTTACTTGTGCTGTAGTAAGAGCTGTTCATTTAGAAGTAGTTCATAATATGAGTATTGATTCGTTTTTATTAGCTGTTAGGAGATTCATTTCTCGTAGAGGTTTGTATTCTGTGATATATTCTGATAATGCTAAAAGATTTAAAAAGGTAAGTTCTGAGTTAAGTAAATGGTGGTAATACATTTATAATCCTGAAGTTAAAAATGTATTTGCCTCCAAAGTTATTGTTTGGACATTTATTGTTGAGGAGTACATGGTTGGGACGTTATTGAGAAAGGTAGAGACGTACGAATAAAACATTTTTAAAGAAAATTATTGGCAATCAAATCTTTTTTTAAGGAATTAGAATTTTTTTTTTTTTTTTAGAAATTGAAGCTATTATTAATTTTAGGCCTATCACGTATCTGTACAATGAGCCTTCCTTACTTTCACTGCTCACTCCTCATTTTCTAATTGGAAAAAGATTTTATCTTTACCTGTAATACAATCTAAAATTGAGGAATTAAATGTAAATAGAAATAATTTAACAAAAAGGATTAAATACCAACAGACAATTTTGAATCATTTCTGGAATAGGTGTAGAAATGAATACTTACTAAATTTGAGATCAGGATATGTTTCTCCACAGACAGGTAAGATTTGTCCATTTAAAGTAGATAATGTTTTAATTAAAGGTGAACGTTATCCAAGAAATATGTGGACAATAGGAAGAATTTTGGAGTTGTGTCCAGGACGAGATGGATAAGTCCGTTTCCTTCTCATCAAAACTCCCAGGGGAAACATAAAACGCTCCGTTTAACTTGTTTGCAATTTAGAGATAAATCCTTAAATATATATTGTTACAAGCAGGCGAGTGGCACCAAAGATGGCGACGTTTGGCGAAGAGCCTCGCGCCAGCTTGATTGGTTTGGCGAAAGGAATAGTTTAGTAGCCGCTGGATTGCGAGCGTTGTTTTGGGGAAGTTTCACGAGTTTCGGGCCACGCGCTTTTTCGGCTATATAAGGGACGAGTACTGCAACCGAACTCACCCTCCCCACCGGAGCTGCAAGCCCATTGGACGACAGCACCACCACCTCTTCCTCCCTTCCACCCCGACAGGGGCAGACTGCTTACATCCTCATTTCATCGCCAGTACAGAGGAGGAACCTGACAAGAGCTCCATAAGACCAAGACACTCAACTGAGCCATGTTCACATCATCACTTCCCGCAACTACAGGAGATAGCTTCTAATTGAAGCGGGCTCTCCTTAAACGGCACCAGTCTTCGAGTGAGTGAATTAGTTGAGAATTTTCTCCCGGAAGAGAAACGTCTCGCTAGACTAGAGGATTAGTGAGCTGTGTTTACGTTTGCTGCTAACGTTGTATTATTGAGCTCGCTGCGATTTACTGTTTGCTGTGCTATACGATAGCTGTTTTGCAGACTGTGTTTTATTGTGCGTAAGACTTTCATTTACGCTGTAAGTGACTGTTGACTGCTGGATTGTATTTATCTGAAATTTTTACTTTATCAATTATCCTGTAAATAAATTTGTTTGTGCTGTCCTCAAGTAAAGTCCATTCAATCTGAACCCGCTACGCTAAAAAAAGTAACAATAAGTTCAATTTATTATGGAATTGTTTGTGTATTGAAATTTAATTCATTTAATTTTTTTCATTAATCGGAAGAATATTTTACATTGTTCTAATGTTATGATTCAAGTATTTATATTTTCTCAATGTTTATTCTTAAATTTGTTATATGAAAAATGAACTTATGTAAGTTCAGGTGGGGAGTGTTGCGGATTGTGCATAGATGACACTCCAACCTGTTGTAAACATTCCACCCCCGAGAACGGGGGATTGCGTGGCAGCCACGGACCTCAACGGTAATGGAATTTACCATGAACTTTCAACTTTGTTATTGTTAATAAAAAAATATCTCTTCCGCATCGAGTTTTGAAACTCTTTCAATAAGCACCTACACTGATCACAGTTGCAATATTGTCATCATATTGGTGATTCTGAAAAATGTAGTACAAATTACAGTCTAAACGAACATAATCAGATGTCTTTTGTAAATGTCGTCAACCAATTTAATACAATCGACAAAATTGCAAAATCGGATTGATGTCAATTATTTTGACATATGTAGTAAAAATTTCGATTTCTAAGCCCAACAATTACAAACAGTCAATACAATATCGGATTTACTGGTCATCAGCTGGTTATTCTATCAATTTAACACAAACTACAGGCTGAATGGATAATAACAGAATCCGATATCTGAAATTCTGTGATTTAACCATTGTTAACCAGTTGTTGGTTTCAGGAACTTCATAATCAGATTTAAATTAACAAATACTTAGAGATAGTGCCATATACATTCCCTTCCCAAATGATAAAATATTTTACCAACAAAACCTTTAATTTAGGGGACAAGCAGTTTCTGAAAGGATGGTGATTGCCTCCCCCATCACCTTTTCTCCTAATGTCACTGCTGTGTTCAGACGAAAAGAAACCTACTAAAGAAAAATTCATCAGGCAATGAAAGTTTCATCGAAGGCAAAAATGATCAAAGTAGTATTCGTGTTGGCTCTGATGATGACAGTAAAAGTGATTATGAAGATGACAGTTATAAATATGGTGATAAGAGAGGAAATCCCAATAGTGCTTCATTCCCTATGAGAAGAAAGAAGCTAGTGGATCCAAAGACGCCTGATAGAGACGTTGAGGATGATAATAAATAGACAAAGATGCAAAAAGTGAAGGATATGAGATAGGAAGTTTTATAGCTGATACATTTGATGAGAATAGTAACGAATTTAAGAGTTTTAACGAAAATGCTGTTACTGAATAAAGATCAAAAGATAGTGCTGGGAAAGAGAAAAAGAAAGACAGGAATTATGTCCAATTCCAAGGAGAAATAAAAAATTAAAACATATGGTATTTTTGAAAATGTTCTTGAGTCACAACTAAAAATAATGTGCAGGAAGAATAACAAAGGAAAAAAGAAGAGTAAGTTAGAAGTTGAAGATTAAAAAAAAAAAGTGAGAGAGAGAAACTTCATATCAGATTTTGATTCAATGCTAATGAAAAAAAATTAATGAATAAAAGAAAACAGCAATCAAGAAATTAAAGATTTTATGTATAGTTACGAAGAAACTGAAAAAATAAGTTCTGAAAGTAGCATTTTTAGGACAAGAACTTTTAAATGTTATTGCTGGATGGTTTGCATCTCTCCCAAGAAGCTTAATACATGATTTAGGGAAGGGATATTAAGGTATTTGCTTTATTTTCCAAGTTTTGAGCCTAGTCCTTGATATCTAATGATACTGAAGAAACTTTAATGTCTTTTTATAAACATCATTAAAGAAACAAAGAAAAATTGTGCAAGTGATAGGAGACTCCTAGCAGATCTGGGTTGACTTGTATTTAATGTTACTGCAAGCTATCATTCATTAACTAAAGAAAACAATGAGACTGAGCATTTATCAAAACATGTGCACACAGAAAAGCACTAACAATCTAAACTTAAGTGCTGGTGAAAATGCACTAGCACAATCTAAAGAAAAAAAATCAATGTTTTTTAAATTTCTCCAGAAAAAAGAAATTTTAAGGTGCAAAGTCTCCAAATATGCAACAAAATAAGAAACCAAACATCTGACTAAGAAACCAGAATACATCCAATTTACAAAATTCATTATATTATGCAGCACTGTATTTAACAAAACTGCATAAGTGGTGTTAAATGTATATAAACATGAAAAGATGCAGAATTTTATTTCTTTTCTGGAGTTTAATAAGTTTAAGTAATTCAACTTAATATTCACTATTAAATATTAAGAATTATCATGATTTCAGTATTGAAAGTTACTATTAATATCTATAATGCTGTTATGGAATTTAGCACACTTTTGTTTCAGCATGAAGCAACTCAGATAGTCTGCCTCCCACCTTTAATTTTATTCTTACAAAGCACAAATAAAATTAAGCATGAATGATACATTTTTTAAAAAGTTGTGAACTACATGTATTAGAAATATTTTTTTTATTCTGGGTAGTTGAAAAAAGTCCTTAAGCTGTGGCCTGCAATTTGTATTATGTGAGTCTGCATTTTATCTAAAACAAAATTTGGAAATATTTATAACAATTTTATTAAATATAGTAAAGGACTTGATAAAAAATACACAGAAAATATCCAATTGGTAAAAATGTTATTAGATTGCTATTCCATGTTAGAATTCATTATCATTTCATTGGGCATTTAGAATTTATTGCTATTCTTTTCCTTAAACTGTAGTTTTTTAATTTTGCCTTTTCCATTAGTGGATCAATATTTCACTCTGCTTTTAATGATTAATTTTATTTTTCATGAATATTATAAATAGAGAAGATCTTACTACAAGGAAATGAAACTTTTAATATTTCTATACATAGACATCTAAAATAGACTACAAATAATACACAAATTTTGATAGTTAATCTGAAATATTATTAATGAATGGACTTTCATTAAAAAATGTATGAAGAAGGAATTGAAAGACATTGAGATAGAAGGATTTTCAAACCCTAAAGTGACCAATAGTTTTAAAAAAAGAAGACTTTTATTAACTAAAATACTTCTTAAGTATTGAAGAATACTGATATATAAAGGCAAGAAAAGCTGATAGGTTACTCTGATATTTGAAATGACAGTAGCGGAATGGATAAAATGTTTTCATTACAAATATTAGCTATCTTTCTCAAGCCTAGGGAAATGAATGGCTGATAATCTGAAATATTATAGAAATTTGAATTTTACATATTTAGGTTGAAATAATTTATCATGAAATTTAAAAATAAAATCAACTAATTCATTTTGGAACACCTGGTACATCTTATTTTTGATCTGTACCTGTCTCAATAAGCATATGAAAATATGCAATTTTAAAATCATTAATTTAGCCCTTCATAATATAGATAAATAAATCCTCAAGTTTATTACATTAGCAATAAAAATAAATAAATAAGGGCAAATTATATCAATTTTTATTTTAAAAATAAAAGAAGATGTGAAAAAGTTCATTATTTACTAATTAATCATATTAGGATATTTGCAAACTAAAATATAAATAAGATATTTTAATTTATTCATTCATTCATTATAATACTTGCATCATTTCTATTTCATAATATAAGGTAATATTATAAGAACATTATGCAATTGCAGAAATGTTTTTGTCACCTGAAATCAAACCAAAACTGGTATCACTTTTCTGCCTATAACTTTAAACTATTCTGTGTTAAACATCTTGCAACTAAATTATCTTTCAATTTTCACACATGAAATGTGTAATTTTTTTTTTTTTTTAATTTTACTATGATCTAAAATTTTAAAGTCTTCCCTCATATGCAAAAGCAACTGTAACTAAGAAAAATTAAGATTAAGAAATAAATTTTTTAATAACAGTAAATAAAAATATTTTAACTGTCAGGCATGATCTAAAAACAAGAAGGTTTACCATCTTTGATAGCAACTTTAAAGGCTCGAATTGTACCATCTTTGCACTTGCTGAAAAATTCTTTTAATTCAGCACTTCCTGAAAAATACAAGCAACATGCATATGCACATACAAGTGACAATTGCTTAGAAACAACTAAAACTACAAAATCATAAAATTTTGAAATGGATTGTATAATGTATTCTTTTCCTCCTATAACAACTTCAAAAAAATTTTCTTCTATAGTAAGAAATTATTTTTAGCATCTCAAACATCTATAATAAACAATTAATTAAATAGAAAATCTTTATTTCTCACAATAAATTGCAAAATAGATTTATAAACCAATAATGAACACATTTTATCTAATACCAAGCAAAAAAAACCCTCTTAAATTAATGCACATTTTAAATACTTTGGAAAATTGTAGAATTTTAAGTAATTTTGAATAATAAACTTTAATATAACTTTTTTTTAAAATAGGACATATATACATATATTCACATTGTTATTGCCATATAAAATTGTTTTAAGTCAAAAATTGACACACAATAAAACATACGAAATTCTGGTGTAACTTTATTCTGTGACCATAAATATAAATTTGAGAGATGTTGCAAATCTATATGTATTATTCTCTTAAATGGTTGTATATTAAATCGGGAGGAGTTAAATGATATGCAGCAGTTGTAGTCTTATGCACCAGCTTAGTGTAGAGAGAAACAATGTTAAAAGTGCTTCGGATAAATAGAACATTTTAGCAAATTCATTGTACAATCTTTTGTAATAACAGAGAGAGTAATAATGAAAAAATGCTTAGAATATTAATTATAGATTTAATCTGAATATAATTTTAATAGCCCAAGGTGCACACATAATATGACATTCAATAAAAACGATTATAAATTATTTTTATTACAACTCAGCAACAGAATTTTTTAACCATGTTTACTTTATTCTCTGACTAAGTTACAGGACACATTACAAAGGTTGAAACATTTTTCCATCATAGTAGATAAAATTTTACTTTTAAAATAATTGCAAAAAAGCATTAATATTTTAATATATAATATAAATCTTAATCATCTTTTGTAACCTATCATCATATACAATTATTGCATCTTAATACCTTCATGCATTAATAAATAAAAACAAATATATAATATCCAGCAATTTTTGAAAAATTTTCAAGCAGAAACTAGATTATTTATTTAACTGATTTTCTTAATTACTTAGAATGAACTTCGTACAGTAAAAATTAAAGAGGTCAGAATAAATATCTTTCAATCCAAATATTTCTTAATGCATAGATTTAAAACAATATAGTTTGTGAAAAACAGGTCATCTCAAACAATATAGAAATTTATAATCAGTATACATGAGCATTCAATACAGTAGCAAATTTGTCTTTTCAAACATGTCTGAGTGGCCTGCTGGATCAGCATCATTGGACGCGATCTGGGTAGGTAAAAAAGAAACGAATAGGAATAGTAATGTTAAATAACACGATTCATTCGTTTGCTATTTTTGAAAGTAAATACTTAAATAATTTCATCATAGAATACAATATGCTAAATTACAATATGAGCATATTCCAACTCGAGTTCCGTAAATTAACTCCGATGTTATTATACAATGGATGAAAGACGCCTCTTCCTCAAATAATAATACGTAATCAAACATAGAATTTTACACAAAACACAAAAAATTATAATCTGATTGATGACAGAACTAACCTTGTATTCCAGTTTGATGGGACATCTCTGCCTCGCGATGCTGATCACCAGAGTAAATAACAAGCGACAAAATCAAAACGGATACCACCTCTACTACAAGACTGTTGCCAAATTCAGTATTTTTATATTAGAAGAATTTTGGGAGCAATGCACAAATGTCGTAGCTTATTAGCAGAGCAACAAATCACAAAATATTGTAAACGGTTTTAAGTAACAATATTATAACTACAGATGTGTAAAAATTTCTAAATATTATCCTGTATAATTTCAATTTCTTTTTCAGAGCTCAATTATTTTTTTGATAATGGTTTCAAGAAGTTTGAGTCATTTGAAGTAAAACCCACTTATTTTGCATATTTCTCGAAATTGAAGAAATGAAATGAAATAGAGCATTAAACTTAAGTGCTGTTGCATAATTCGTTCTCGATTTCTTATAATTCTTTTTTTCTTGTATATAAAAGCTGGAACAAACAACTGTTTAAAGGATTAAAGTAGGTTTCATTCAGTCTTCTATACAAAAAGTATATTTATAATTTTATGTATCTCTTTTTAGCAGCTTTAGTGGATACCTTTTCTACTGAGTTCCTGTTTCGTAAAATGAAAGGAAGTGTTATTCTTCTGACATTTTTTCAATCAGAAAAGTTGTAAAAGTCGTCTTAATAAAATTAGTTGGTTAAAAAGTAGTTTTTAAGTCTCACTTGCATCAGACATTTAACATTTCGTATTCAATTTCATGTTGTTTCATAAAACATCTTGTTTGTAATCGGTTTCGTCGTAAATATATAACCAGAAAGAGACAGATATCAAAGAATTTAATTTCTTCAATTTTGCATTTTATTGTTAAAAGTGGCAAGCTCTCTCTAAAGGAAGAAATGTTATGTAATGATACAGAGAGTGAGTTTATAATATATCTCAATATGTTATCTGTAATTAATATTATGAATCCCTATGTTTCTGTACTTAAAAAAAAACTTAATCAAATTAAGATATTTTGAAAAAATATATACATATGTTTTACTAGAATTAGTTTACATTTATATTTTTAATTTAACCAAGGGCTGAAGTGTATAAAAATAGAAAATTACTGTTTTACATTCCATATATGGTCTTATCTTTTTCCTTTTTTCATCAATATATTCATGTTTCAATACAGCTAACCTATTTTCAACTGTGATTTTATGTTGAAATGCATCTTATTTTACTATCCTTTAATTTTTTAAATATAATATGGAGAATTTTCATTTTTCTTAAGCAGTATCCTTTTCAATTTTTAGTAGTTTTTATCCACCTTCCTCTTTTTTAAATTAAGTTTCTTCTTCAGTAACTCTGCTCTCTTGCTAATTATAGCTGTAAAACATATTTGATTGGAGTTGAAATTGAAATTTTTATATTTTACTAAATACATATAGCCTTGATTATTTTATTTTTAAAGTATTTTTAATTGTACTAATATATTTTAATATATTTTTTAAAAGATGAAAAACTTAAATATATGCTTTAAGCATATATATATATATATATATATATATATATATATATATATATATATATGATTTCCTTTAAATTTAAAACAGAAAATTAAATTCTGATAAATAATTGTTTTTAAAAATGTTTGGTTATGTAATTCATTTTCTTACTGTCATTTTTTTTTGGGGGGGGGGAGACTTCATGTTGTAAATGAAAAATACTGTGCAAGTTTTATAAACTATGCACATGTGTATTATGAATTCAATTATGTTTATATAAGTTCATCTGTTTCTTCATTGCATTTGAAATATTGCTCACTTATATATTATAAATCATCTTCTTTTGCATTTTATTAAACAGTAGAAAATATACCTGATTATTCTAATGTTATTTTTGTGATATATATTTTACTTATTTTTTTAACAACCCTATTTTAAGTTCTTTTATTCTATTTTGAGTACCTCAAATACTGATTCAGGCAGCATTATTAAGTCTTTAAAATCCTAATTTATTAAATTATTATAAGTAGTGCTGACCATGAAACAGGGTTTTTTTTTTTTTTTTTTTTTTTTTTTTTTTTTTTTTGTAAAAAATGTCTGCTCCCCTCTTCCTCCCATTTAATTGTGAGAAGGACTGCTTCTGTTCTTTTTGTCAATTGTTGTTAAAATGGCCATTAATGAAATACTTAGAACTTTAAGCCTACAATTTACTTGTTTTAAGTTACTTAAGGTATTTATTCGTAATAATAAGGTACTATTGGAAGGGTTAGATATTTACAATATTATATATATAATGAAGATGAATCTTAAAATATATCGTTGAAGAACTATTTTGTGTAGGTTTCACAGTGATTACAGCTCATATCTAAATATGATCAACCCCCAAAAGCATGGACATAATAGAAATAAAGTAAGATAAAGAAAAAGAAAAACCTAATTTTATCTAAAATGCAATATTAAGAGTAAATTGTTAAGAGAATTTGTGATGGATTCTGGCTGTAGTGAAAACTCATAAACAAAATAGCTATAAAAAATTTTAAACTTTGAACATCTAGTTCATATAAAATATTTAATTCACATTAGTATTACATTGATATCTACAATAATCTCATTGTATGAATTTTGAAAATGCAATTCTTTTTTTATATATTATGTTATTAAATTTCAGAACTCTTTCATTATTTAAACTGACATTTGAGTATCATATAAATAAAAATTCTACAATTATTTTTTTATTTTTGAAACTGAAACTATTCAATTTAGATTTAGTGTATTTCTAGGATTTTTTGTGTTGTAAAATTACATTTTAGTAAGTACTAAAATGGGATTTGAAATTTAAAGGAATTTTTCGTTCAACCTGACATCAAGTGGAATTTCTGAGCTCTGAAATATCTTGCTTTTTATACAGAAGTCCCCTTTCCCCCCCCCCAAAAAAATGAAACTAGCATTTATTTTTGTAAACAATACACTTAGACATATACTTCCAATTACAAGAATACACTTAGATATATACTTTCAATTACAAGGTCACATCTGTGGAGGCTGATAATAAAAAGCTAAAAAATAAAAAAATGTGTGGCTCCATATTGTTTTAATGTCTCAATTTGTAAAAAGTTACTTTTACATTCATCTATGCACCTGCATATTTTACAGAAATATGCTTATTTTAAAATTCAAATCATTCAGCAATATATCTATAATTAAAATGGAAACATTTATTATATTCATATCTTGATAAAAATATTTATTGTATCAAAATTTGAGAAATAGAGTATTCAAGATGTCTCGCAGAAGTAGTGGAATACCAAAAATGAAAAGATAATTCTGTACTTACGATTGTGTATGTGACATTAAATTTTCCAAATGAACATTTCCATATTTGAGTAAAACATTTTGAAATGTGTATAGTTTATATTACATATAATCATAATGCCAATCTAGCAGCAGAAGAATACTAATGTTGTATTCCAAGTTTACGGTATCCTTTTAGAAAAAATATTTAAGTTATTTTCTAAGTGTAAATTAAAGAATTCTAAATTCCTTAGGGGAAAACAGTCATATAGAAAATGGCATTTAAATTTATTTCTTTTCTAAATTACCCTCTTGCTAGTATATGAACAGTGTATTCAGAAATAATTTCAAACATGCGTATGCAAAGAATACTTTAACAAAATTACTATAAATGTGTGGTATATCATGTTTAAAAACTCTTTGGTTGATTCCTATTTTGTATGAAAGAATATTAAATATAGTGGCTGTTATATTCAGTTTTAAATAGTATTATCACTGTTGTTGTTTTTTCTTTTGATGGTTCTACAAATGTAGCCACAAGTAGATGATTCTTCTCTACACCATTCATCATTAGTAAGATTATAATGGAATGCTGCATTCCTTGATAGATGAATTAATATATATATATATATATATATACATGTTAAGTTTATTTATTAGACTCTTAAATAATTTGATACTTCTTGATGATTATTTACGAGATTTTTTACGTTTTCCACTAATAATGCATCTCCTGTGGATGTGATAAATCAGAGAGATGTAATAAATGAATTCAAGGAGCTTTTCTTAATGTCATAAGTGATGAACTGCATCATGTGTACAGAAGTATTGCTATAATGCTATTTTGTATAGGTGTCAAAGATGCTCATTTTAATAAAAAATTTAAAGCACTTCATTTGTATTGCCTTCCCACTTTTCAAAAATAATGAAAGCTGAAAAATGTATCATTATGTTAATGCTGCTCTTTTTGTAACCTTTTGTGTTATGAATTTTATATCTAAAAAACTGCAGAAGACTCGTTCAAATACCAGTTTGATGCATATAAAAACAATATAAATCAATACATTTTTCTTTCAATATCTCAGAAAATTTTAAATATAGAAAAATGAAAGTTTGTGTACTTACAGATGAGTGTAAGAAACACGTTTATATATTGACATTTTTTCCTTACATGGAGATGTGTAAAAATTTAATTTTTGTAACTTTTTATTCTTAGCCTCTTAAAACCAGACTATTTTCATATATATGAATATCTTATTTCAATGAAACTTTGAATTTAAAAATATATATCCATTTGCAATAGTTAAGGAAATAAACAGTTATTTTACTTTTTTGGGATGCCCTGTATATATGTGTGCAAATTGTATTTTTTATACTTGTAAATGAAACAGGTGAGGGTTTTTCTAACATTCTTTCTTATCTTTATGATGTTAAAAAAAAACTCTTTTTGATATTCTTTTTAAAAGATCTTTCTCGGAACTATGATCAGGCAGTAGCAAATGCTGAACAGGATTGCAGTAAGTAATTAGAAGAGGGTATGAAAATGCTTTCAGAGTATATATAGCTTCTAAAGGAGATTTTCAATTAATTTAGCTAAACTAACATGTATTTAAGGATAATAAAAACAAAAACACTTTCAACTTAGAAATTAAAGAGGAGTTTGAATTCAAGTAATCAGAAAATAATTCATTTTAAGAATACAATTAAATTGAAATTATTGCATACACACATATATATAGGGATGGAGAGACAAGCTTGGTTTTAAGAATACAAACTCATTTCTTAAAATATAATCAGACATTTAATATCATTGAATTTTTCTTGCAGCAAAAATGCCGTCTGTAATGGCAGATCTTATATCTCTCATTGATCATCATATTCCTGAAGGTCAACAGTCTTTGTTAGATAGTCATTCAAACTTGGAGAAGGTGGCTGAATATTGTGAAGCTAACTATTTTCAAGTATGAATGTTTCTTTGATGAAACATGTATTGCTTACAAATATTTTTCATCTAACTGATAGTATTGCTGATATATTATATTAGTATTATAAAATTATTTTCTTGTTTTCCTCACATGAAATATTAGCTGTTTAGTTAAATGCCAAAAAACTTTACTGAAACCTTGCTTATAATTCAGATATTGTAAGTAAAATATGAGGTATTTTTTACAAATATTTAAAGTAAAGTTTTACATAAGATTGGATGTTTAAAACAATAGTTTAAATGTTGTATTAAAAAAGCAGATTTAATATTAACAGTTTTCAGATTCCCAATGTAAGCATAAACAAGACTTATAAATATGTATATTTTTAATGTAAAATATTATTTCATATGAATATTCTAACTCAAAATATATTCAAAATCTTATTATGAATTACAAATGTTCTTCTGTTTATTTTTTTAATAGAGATTATATTTAGTAGTTTTTTTTAAAAAAAACTTGTAGGTTATTCCAAACAAATTTTAAAAAAATATAGAAACTGATTTTTATCATAAATTATTCGTAATTTATGAGCCATGTTAAAAATTTGGTTAAACATAGCCCAAATAATAAATATATGCTGAACTTGCCTTTCAGTATATGTTTACTGTTTGGGCTACTAAGGTGATAATTTAGTTTCTATTTGCTGTTTAAAAAAAACATGTAATCTGGTTTTGAATAAATCTTACTTGAATATCTTTCCCCAATATTTTGCCTAATTTAAATTCAATGTGCTTAAGAAATCTTAGATGTCACCATGTTATTGACTTTTGACATATAGTGTGTACACAATAAATACATAATTTCTAGTTTTAAAGACATTAACTGAATAATTAATTGCCAAGAAATCTTCACTATGACTTCCTTATTTTTCATAAAAAAATTTTTTAAAGTTGTAGAAAATATACCCTGTTTATATTTCTGTGTAAAAAAAACATTTTAATTGTATTTTTATACAGAAAAGCTACAAATTGTTACAATATTGAATATCTTATTTCACAGATATAAAATTGAAAATCATAAATTCACCAATATGATGAATAAAGAATATGAAAGGTTATATTGAAATATTTTTGGTCTAATCAACCTTCATTATTATTATTATGAACCAAAGTTAGTTTTTATCTTATTATCGATTGTGACGTGGTTCATTTTAAGATATAAATTGTCACATTCGTACTATATGGAATAATTAAGAATTTTTAAACTTCTGTAATGCTAGCATTGCTTTAGCCTCTGTTATTCCCAAATGTAATTGCTTTAATATTTATATTAAATGTTGCTGTTGATCTTTCTTGATAAAATTTTAACAATTGGCATGAAACCTAGCCTGTGTAGATATGGCTTGGGGGTGCTTCAGATTCTTGCTAAAATATCCCATCTTTTTAAGAAATTTATCCTATAACTAGAATATGTAGCCATCAAACAATAAATCTGTATTTAGTGTATCCTGCTTGTAATATTCTGCCCTGATTTTTATGTCTGTATTAATCCAGAACTCACAGAACATCATTAAAAAAGTCCTTAAAAGCTGCTTATTTTGACTGGTTCTATATAAGGTCCGAAAAGTGTTTTTTTTTTTTTTTTTCCCCTCCAAGTGTTTATTTTTGCTCATTTTTTAAGGGAGGAGTGGCATTTAAATGTGCAATAGAATAAACTTGGATCTACTGAATTAAATGTGTTTTTCATTTTCTGATTTATTATTATTATTATTTTAATTTTATTTTCAATGTGTAATAGACGTGATTGCATCAAGAGGTCAACAGAAAATATCTTATCTCAGCTTGGGAAAGTATTGATAATATAGGGAAAATATATCCTTATCATTTACTTGACTATTCTTTTGCCTACTTTTATTTGGTTAGATAAGGGAAAAGTTCTTAATTGAATCTACTAATGAAAAATTGCATGAATTAATTTTTAATATTAACTTCAGCTTATCATTGCTTTTCTGTACATGATAACTTTTTTGTAAAATCTTTGCTAGTTATATTTCAACATAATTTAGTGAATTATTTAAAAAATTTTACTTAAGTAATTTTGGGGCAAAACCTTAGAACATTTGAATAATATGTTGGAAAATGTGTATTTAATTCATTGTAAAATTCCAAAAGTAAATTTTCCAAAATTAATGATAGATCATATGTTAGTCTTGAAACTAAATTAATGCCGATAAAATTATTATTTTTATTTAATTTAGAATTTAAAAGTCAGGAAAATGAAATCTTTTACATGCTTTCTCTGTAGACTATAAGTTAAAAAAAGAAAGAAAAGGTGGGGAAATGTAAATAGTTTTTTTTTTTTTAATTTCATTTTATAAGTTAAAAAAGAAAAAAAAAACTTTGGATAGTTTTGAAAATCATTTTCATTCCTTCTCTTGATCAAGCATATATTGAAAGAGGTTTTGGTATTAATAAAAATATTGGTAGAAATTTGAATGAATAGTGTCATATGCTTTACAATTTTTAGTTTGTCACCCTTCTGTAAACATTGCTAAAGACTCGAAAGTATTAACAACACTACAGCATTCAAAATGTCGCCAAGTTTTGGGTGGAACAATTGGTGAAAAAAATCGTTGTTAATAGCATGAAGAAAATTAAGACTCAGATTTCTTGATGTCTTCAAGAAACAAAAAATTTCTCTTAGAAAAGGAAATTTCTAAAATTGAATATAATGCTAATGTACTTCATTACTTCTCATGAACAATCATATATTGAAAGAAGTTTCAGTATTAATAAAAATATCTATTTATCAATCTAAGTTGATTGTAAAATATTAATTGACAGGTTTAATGAGTAATTTAAATGGATTTGAAGAGTTTGAAAAAATCTCCATGAAAGGAAAAACTTTTTACGCATTTAATAAAATTAGTATGATTTTTATATTCTAAATTTGCAAATGCTGTATATGTATTCTTAATTTTTTTTCTTGAAATTCAAATGTTAATGAAGTAGCAATTTAAATTCTTTCTTAATCCCTCTACCATCATATAATTAATTAATTTAAGATAGACAGAAATGAGACTTACATTTAGAAAAGCATTACAAATAACAATATTAATATGTGTAAAAAATGTTCTGTAATTACTTGTATTAATTTAGGTTTATATTTGTATAAAACTAGATACTTAATTAGTTCTCAACAGTTTAAATTAATGAATTCATAGTTGTTTTTAATTTTTTATTAATATCAGCTTGGTTCTTGGAGACAGCACATTTATTAAACAGACAAAAAAAAAAGTATATTGATGGTTACACACGCAGCATCATGGTAAGAAGTTTGTGGTTAGAATCCGCTGTAACAAAGGCAGAAGAGTAATCACACAGATATTCCTACATAAGAAAAGTAGTTCACTCATCCCAACACACACACACCTCCTGCGAGTGATATTTTTCGAGCATTTATAATAGTACACATAAAATTAAATTCACACAAAAATACAAAAATTACATATACATACAAAAATTAGATTAAGAAATTAATGAATATTTTAACTTTTCATCACTTACAGCTTTTGTAAGAAAATCTGCAATCAACCATTCTGTTTGAACATATTTTAATTTAATTACATTGTCTGCCAACAAAAATCTTTCACAAAATGTAAACATAAGTTCATATGTCTTGATTTGTTTGAAGACCTAGTGAATTTAATCCATTAAATTGCTGCTTGACTATCTGAGTTTAAGGTTACAGTATCATTTAGTAATTGTTTACAATTTATAAATGACTTTTTTACTCAGTTTATAAGTTTACAGTCTAAATAATGACTTGACATATCTCTGAAATAGCAAATAACTCAGCTTCACATATTGACAGACTGACACTTTTTTTGTGTATGACATTTTCAAGAAATTAATGAATTACCTAATAAAATTACACCACCAGAGAATCATTTGTCATTTTCTGCATTCCTCCAACTAGAATTAAGAAAACCAAATTTACTGTTATAAAACAATTTTTTATCTTTGGAACCTATTAAATATCTTAGTACTCTTTTAGACAAATTATAGTGCTTTTTTTCTGTTTTATGATTAAATTGTTACAAATGATAATTCAGGTTGTGCTTTATTAGCTAATTATAAAAGTTCATCAATTTATTCTTGATACATCGTGATTGCAATCAGTTAATTTGTGAAAGGGAAACTCTTTATCTTCTTCTTTCACAATTGGAATTTTAACACTTTTACATTTTTCTTGATCAGGTTTAACCAGTAATGATTCAATGTATTCAGACTGACATAAACTAATATCATTTTCATGTTTAACAATTTCTATATCTAAAAACTTTTCTTTTTCATTCTCAATCACTTCAAATATGCTTTTGATGTTATTTACAATCTCTTGATACATTTCATCATTATTAGTAAAAAAATTCTAAACCATCTACACACATACATAACATAAAAATATTTTTACCAAAAGTTTTAATGAACACACAATTGTCAGAAGCCAGTTGCATCAATACAAGTTTTTCTAATTTACCTTTTAAAGTCATATATCAGTTTCTACCAGATTGTAGTAAGCTATAGATATTCTTTCGTAACTTACAAACTTTTTCACTCCAATTAATTTTTCATGACCAGATGGAGGTAACATATATACAGTTTCTTCAATTTCACTTTTTAAATATGCAGTTTTAACATCAAAGAACTTAAAAAATAAATTTAATTTCTATGGAGATACCATTAACATTCTGAAAGATCCGATGTTTACAACCGGTGAATAAGACTCAAAATAATCTTTATTTTTTATTTGATTAAAACCTGCTTCTACAAGTCTCGCTTCATATTTTGTTTCATCAGAGTTATCTTGTTTTAAAGAATATACCCATTTGCTCTTTATTAATTTTAATTTTGTAGTCTTATTTACTGTTTCCCAAAATTTTGTGTTTATTTAAGGAATCCAATTCATTTTTCATATCTATTCCCCAGTTCTTCCAAGCGGCGCTACTTTTCGCCTCTATGTATGTATTTGGAATATTATGAGCTACATTAGCTAACATTTGTTTAGATTTGAGCCTTTCAGAACGTCTGATTGGGATCTGATTTACGATATTATTACTACTAGACTCAACATCTGGTGTTTCGTTTTCATCTTCTATAGCGGCGTCTGTCCTGCGCGAAGTTCCGCTATGGTATAGAATTGGTGAACCTCTATTCTTAATCTCTGCCGATTCGCCAGAAATTTCTAAATTAGATTTTTTTATTTATCTCACAATTCGCTAGAGAAGTTTCAAGCTGTGAATTAATATCCCAAGTTTCTGTTTTAGTTTTCCTCAAATAAGTTTTACCTTTTAAAGATTCATTGAATTTGACTGATCCCTCTTCTTTTATATTTTAGCTTTTAATGTCATCAATTCGATAACTCTTTCTTTCTCTAGCATATCCTAGCATTATACCATGTCTTTTTGGAGTTTCAAATGTATTTCTCATTACTTTCGGAACGTGAAAATAAGCCACACAGGCGAATTTTTTTAATATCGTTTAATTTCGGTTTTCTACCTGTCCAAATTTCAAGGGGTATTTTTTCTTCATGTGGGGCTACTTTAGACACATGTGTGCTACAATTAACGGCTTCGGCCCAAAATTTTAATGGAAGTTAACTTTCGTTTAATAAAGGTCTAGCCCTTTCTTTCACTAGTGTATGGAATAGTTTTTTCATGAAATATTTCTGAATTAGCAAGATAATTGTCAAGCTCTTCATTCACAAATTCTAAGCCATTGTCAGTTCTTAATTTTTTGTATTCTTTTATCAGTTAAATTTTCATGATTGGCTTTAAACTGCAAAATTATATTAAATACTTCATTTTTATTTTTTAAGAAATAAGTAAAATACATGCCAAAAAAATCATCCACGAATATCATGAAATATTTTGCACCACCAAATGATTCACAGATCAGTATGAATCAACTCAAGAATTTCAGAGCTTTGATATACGTCTACATTAAGATGAGTTTTTCTGGTTATCTCACTTATATCACAGGTTTCTCATCTAAAATCATTTATATCATTAATACCAATATAATCTTTCATTTTAAAAATATACTTAGGATTTAAATGGCATAATCTGTAATGCAAAATCTCATAATTACTCGTAAATTGCTTAGAAAAGTAACACTCTGAATTATACAATAGTTCCTAATATAATTCTAACCTATTGTTATTTTTAAATGCTTTAGTTACTAAATTGTTATATTTATCATAATCAAAATACAATTATTATACGATTTAATTTTACCGTTCTTATTCGTCAAACAAGTTACTGACAATAAATTATGTAATAGCTCAGGAACATAGCTAACATTAATAATTGTTAAATTTGTAACATTATTACTTACAGTTTTTGTATTAACTGTTCCGATTCCCTCTCACAAAATTTAATCTTTGCCTTGTAAATAAATATCCTTTGTTTCAGGGATTATTTCTTCAAACCACATACTATCCTTGGCTACTGTCCAACAACCATATTTTATCACTTAGGCTTTCTTGTTGATGAGAAGTAGTAAACACATTATCACTAACACTGCGCTGCTTTGTTGATTGTTTGACCTGGTGTTGTGTATTTCGCCTTTGAGTATTTTAATTACATGGAGCAGTTCTTGGCGATATAATTTGGACGTCTGAGGATGTAACATAGCCTAACACCTGATTTTTTTCCCTAGAATAAAACACTTCCGCTTTGATTCCTTCAGTGGAAGTACTCGTCGGTGAATAGCAGGTATTTTCTTCTTCACATAAAATTTCTAAAACTTCATCCATTGTCTTGTCACCTGGATTTTGAGAATTTCTCATACTTACGAGAAGTTTCCTTTCAGTCCGCGCACTGTATAATAAACAAGCTCCCTAGGTGTGACACCTAGCCCTAAAGAATGACACTTCGTAACAATTCCTCTTGCTCTGGCAACATAATCTTTTGCCGATTCATTACTTCTCATTTGAAGATTTTTCATTTTAGTGCCGGCATCTATTTTGCGGTCTTCTGCTTGACCAGTAAATGATGACTTTATTATATTCCAAAGAATTTTTGCCTTTTCCTCTGCTGCGCACTGTGGAGCCTGTTCGTCCAACAATGATAATTTAATATTAGCAAAGACGTCAGAATTATTCTGACTCCATTCTGCTGCATATTTTTCACTTAGATTGTCTGATTTTACCGCAGATATCACAGAGTCCAATCTTCTCAAACGTGGCGCTGCCTGTATTTTCAATGCCTAAATGAAGTAATTTGTGCCATTTAGTTCAGGAAGATTTTATTTATCTGTACTGATAATTTCGTTTCTGGCAGTTTTGCTTTAGTCACATAGTTCACTTAGAATTTTAACGAAATATAAACCACGTTTAGTTTACCACTTGCCAGAACTACAGTACTGCTACCACTTTGTTGTTAATTTTCACTAAATATCAGCATTGTTCTTGGAGACAACATTATTAGATAGAGATAAGAAAAAAACACATATTGATGATTACTCACACAGCACCATGTTAAGAAGTTTGCGGGTGGAATGCGCCGGGACGGCAGAAGTGTAATCACACAGATATTCCTAATGAGAAATATAGTCCGCTCGCTTCATCCCAACAATAGTTTTATAATCAAAGATACTGTGCTAAGGTGGGTTCTTAATTTTTCTCTAAAAGTATTTATAAAGTACTTAATTTTTTAAATGAAATTTGCGCACCCTGAGTCAGTTTTCTATTATTTGACACTTCAACCCCAACCATCGTAGAATTCTTGTACTGAAAGCATTTAACAATTTGGAAGTTTTCAGCTTTGATGCTTGTTGAATGTATGACATTGTTTTTAGCATCAGAGTATTGTGAAGAGTTAAATAATTCTCATTGAAATACATTATTAAAAATACATTTTCTTTTCACACCATTCAGTAGTTTCTGCTGTCTTAGTGATAATTTTATTTCTTAGATTTCAATCAAGCTTAAACTTCTCATTTGCAATAAGAATAAAAACTCTGGTTTTCATTTATATAAATTTGCATAATTCTATGTCTCTTCCCTTCTGCAGCCATTTTATTTGCAAAACGTTGTGGATTTCTGTGTACCTTTTCATGAATTTTTTAATGCATTTTTTCCCGTGAATTGAGGGTTGACATCTAAACTTCAATCTTTGCAAATATTATATTCCAATACTCAATTTATAGTTCATCAATATGTATCCTATTTTAAAACCAAGGTATCTTAATTGCTTAAACATTTTACTTTCAGGAAATATGTAATTGAAGATCTCTGAATCATTTGTGGATGGGAAGAATCTTTAAATAATTGTAACTTTTTGCTTTATAAAGGGAATTTATCTGTATTATTATTAAACTGTCTTACTGAAATAGAAAGAAAGATACATTATTTTTACCAAACTATTTAAGTTAATTCTTATTATATGGAATGTCAAAATATTTAGTAGCCACTCTATGGCTAATTTGGCATTTAAAATAACATCACATAAATATTATTATGTTTTTTACTTATTTCAATTTTAGTAAACATTATTTCATTGCTTTCCTTTCCACTTCATTTTGTATATATTTTTAAATAATATTTACTTTACATGGTGCAAGAAATATGCAGGAGTTTAATCTTAGATTTTTTTCCCCCTCCCTTAAGGCTGAAAATAAGAGATTAGCTCTAGAAGAAACCAAAAACTACACTACTCAGTCTCTTGCTAGTGTTGCTTATCAGTTAAACACTTTAGCCTACAACTTATTACATATGCTTGATTTACAAACAACACAGCTAGCAGAAATGGAATCCCAGATTAACCATATATCAGAAGTAAGAATAATTTAAATATTCTTTAATTGTTTTTGATTTATTATTATTGCCTTTTTTTATATATTTTAATGTGATTTTTAATTTTTAGTACCTTTCATTCTTCATTAATACTGAAATTTTTCAAAATATTTAATTACTTTATTTCAGACTGTCATGATTCACAAAGAAAAAATTGCTAGAAGAGAAATTGGCGTTTTAACTACAAATAAAAATACAGTGAGACATCATAAAATATTAGCTCCTGCTAATCAAGAGCGCCCTGTTAAATATGTTAGAAAACCAATTGACTACACAATTCTGGACAATGTTGGTCATGGGGTTAAATCAACTGGAAATGCACCTTGGTCAAGAAATACTCTTGCTTCTGTTTCTCAGAGTACACTTAATGGGTGTAGTGCTGGACCAGCTCCAACCAGTAAACCACCTACTCCTCCACAACCTGTTCGGCCTGGTGGTAGTTTATCTCGGGGTACCAAAGAATACCGAACTCCTGTTCCACCAATTGCACCACCTCAAGTACCTAGTGATTATGCTCCTAATTATCCAATAGGTCATCCTCGAGCACAAGAAACAAAAAGAACCTCAGGATATTCAACTTTGCCAATGGCTTTCTCTTCTTCACAATCATCTCAGGGTATGATTTCTTCAAAACCACAAATAGGTATGGTTCATCCAATGACTCATACCCTTCATTCCAATACAATTGGATCTTCTTCTATGATTCCTCCTCCTCCACCACCACCACCAGACTTGAATGATAAATTTCCAGGTATTAATTTATATTTAACTTATGTGTTTCTTGAGAGACTTTTTACAATGTTTTTATCACAATGTTTACATTCATTGTATCTAGAACTTTTCTTTGTTAGTCATTGAGAATAAAAATTTTTAATGAATATAATTTTTTTGAATGAATTAGAATTAGGTTTTGTCCATGGTTTAAATATTGGTTTAAGAAAACAACATAAAATGAATTCATTTATTCTTAAAGAATGTCCATCCTCTTCCAAAAGTATTTTAAAAAATAGTAAGACAGGTGTACATGTCCATTTTTTCTATTTAAATATGTTTTATTAAAGTTAAATATGGGCTCAAAGTGAAAACTAAAAAATGATTTGCTCCTTATCTAAATGAAATTTTAACTCCCTTTGTATATTTTATTATATGGTGTCATTTGAAATGTCTGTTGCTTTATTTCAAGGGAAGTAATTAAAACTTCTTATATTTCCTGTTTCAATTATAAATTGCATTGTTCTTTTAAAAATTCATTTCTATTTATCTGATTCAAAAGCTTTTTGATTTTAAAAAAGATATTTTGAATCTGTATATCACTTTGGAATAGTCATGTATGGTTATTAAAAGAATGACAACTTTTATATTAGTTAAGCAAATGCTTAACATATTAGCTTCTAAAAATAAGTTCATGTTTTTAAGAATTTAAAATATTAATATGAAAACATTATGATGATTATTACTTTGCTTCTACTTAAATTACTTTCTGCTCTTAGAACCCCCTGCTTCTATTTCAAGAGATTTTGATCATCCTAGAAACGGTAAGTTCTTTGAATTGTTCATTCATATTTCTGTTAATCAGACTGAAAGTTATGTACTTATATTTTTTCATGTAATCTAAATACCATTTGCGTTTCTTAGAGAGTGCAGTAAGATCAGTCTTTAGTTATTTAATTCTAAAAATTTGTCTTCATCTTAATTTAAGAAATTTTTTAATTTTTTGCTTCCTAATTTTTTATATTCCTTGATATTTAAGACATTTCATTTAGTGTATTTTTTGGGAAAATTTCAATTCTAAGGGTGATAAGGAAGAAATTGGACATCTGTTGCTGCTTAAAAGAAACTTTGCTTTTAATTGATGTCTCCTCCACCAAATGGATGAAGCATAATATCATATTTGCTACTGTAAATTTGTTTAGTTGTAAACATATATGAGAATAAATATTTAAAAGATTATTTTATAATAGCAAAAGTGAGTAACTACTCATATTTTCAATGCAAATCTTCAGACCCTCTCTTTGTTGCTAACATAATTGTTTTTAATGCTTTATAGATTGAATAATATATCATTTGTGAATGAATAGTTTAGCCCTAAGGCCCCATGTTTGTTATAAAAAGCCAGTTTTTTAAATGTCACATTCATCATAGGATATCTGTGACCAAATAATTATGCTGATTGCATACAAATTTTTGACCTTTTACATTTGTAAAGTTTTGTTTGAAATTGAAATACGTAACAAATAAAATAATTATATTTTGCAAGTTAAAAGAGAATTTAATTTTTTTTTCTTCATATGACAAAATTTTTTCATAAGTCTGACTTCTTTTGTAAAACATATATGAAATAAAAAAGAAATCTGGGCAGTTTTGTACTCGTAGACTATTTATCAAAGCCGATTATTGGCCTTCATTATTTATATTTGTGTCTATGCTATCATATGCTTTAGTTTTTTTCCTGAGCTATATATTACTTAAGCATTTAATTTATATTTGACCTATGAGGAAGAGAAAAATAAAAGAGCAATTATTCTTATTGATGCTCCTTAAAAAGATGAAATTGAAATAGGTACTAAGGAAAACATTCAAAAAAGAAAAATAGATGTCAAAATGACAGAAAAAGCAATGTTTCAGATTTATAAATCCGATGATAGATTATCACTTTTTTCTCTTCTTGACACATCTTGTGAAAGCTTTGATAGTATTACAAATGAGCAGGAAAGTATTCAAGGAGTGAATTGGATAAAAGTGATCAAAATATAAGTTTAATTTATTTTATCTTGGTTCAATTTTTAACAAAAAAGAAATCTGTAATTCACGATATTGAAAGAGTTGAGAGAAAATGTGAGGGAGACTTGAATAATTTTAAGATATTATTTAAGAGGAATAAAAAAAATGAAATTTTATTTTCCCACAAGAAACTGTCTGTTATGACATTGATGAACTAGACATATTTGCAACATTGCATTTGGATGCAATGAAGAAGAGCAACTGAGGCACTAGTCAATAGCTAGATAAAAGTACATTTTTTATTTGATTTCGTTTTTATGATGCCTAATATAAAATAAAACAAATGTTGCAATTTACTATAAGCTTTAGCTATGTAAGTACCTTTATCAACATTTTGAAAATTAAATCTGGATTTTCATTTCGAAAAACATGCTATTATCCTTCTCTCATGTGAAGGACATTTTTCTTGCTAATGTAATTGTTTATTATCCAAATATTTTAACTATAGCTGCCAAAGGTTTATGTTTTTTTAATATGTTTAAAAAAATATTTCAAAATGTTATTCTGAAAATTCTTGTTTTGTTCCTGTGGGACGTAATTTATGGGAAATATTTTTATTAAAATTGTGCCATATCTTCCTTATATATTCCTCATAATATAATTATTTTTTAACTAGAGAAATAGTATCACCTTTGGTATCTCATTTATTCAATTAAATGATATTTACTCCCAACTAAAATACTTTTGTATTTAAAAGAAAGATTTAGGAAAGAAGGAGTTTTTATTTTTAGAAAAGTTTTTATTCTGCATTTCTTATTTTTTCTACAAGTTTTTGTACACAAAATCCAAATATTTGTTCTTTTTCTAATTATCAGGGTAGAATTTTGTCTCTTAATCTAATTCAGTTTTATTGTTGTTGTTTTCTAAGCATGCTACTTTTTCTATTTTTGACTTTTTTTGAAAATGCACTTGCTTTATATTAGCTTTTTCTTCTGATCATTATTTAATTATGAATATCCTTTATTATGTTCAGCTCTATAATTTTACATCTAAACTAAATAAGATTTCATAAAGTTTCTTAAGTTCAAAATTTCCATCATTCTTATTATGTTACTTTATTTTAAAACATTGTTATTTAGAAATGCTACTGTCTATTTTATATTTAAATGGCTTATGAATTTGGCATTTTATTTTATTTTTGATAAAGTATATTTTAGGTTTAAGCATTACTCAGATTCTGCAATATGTTGTATTGGAACAAGCTAGCTGTTGTTGATAATTGGCACTGCAGAATAAAATGATGAATAAAAGGTCTATATAGCTTAGATAAGTTTAATTATACAGTAAGTGATTTATCCTAAAATTAAAATAAATAATCGCTATTCTGTTTTTTTAATCTTGAAATTAGCACTCAATTAAGGAGAATTTCAAAATGAATTTCTAACTTTTTAATTAAAAATAACTCATAACTTCATAAAATCATGTGTCTGATGATATTTTATTTCTGTTAATATTTGAAAATTCTCCTGCATCCTTTTGAATACCCTTCTTATGGCTATATGATCATAAAACTGTTGTAGCACATGCTTCATTCTAAACTACAGCTTCACTTACAGTGCAACCTTTTGATAAATGAGTTATTTCTAGTGCATCATATTACCTTACTGCTGCTCATTATCTCATACAACATCACTGACATTTTGCTGTCCAGCACTTTTTTTCTTCTTTTTTTCAATAAAACCTTATGTCATTTCAAACATGCATGTCACTTTTTACTTCTCTACCATCTGTACATCCATATTCTGTAAATTATTGAATTTCAAATATTAATGAACTTTAGAATCCCCTGGTATATCTGTCTTTGAGATGCTGTTTTATTTGCAATCTCTTTCTCTTAATAAAATTTAAATTCTCTTATTTGTTTTAAAGTGTTTAATATGATATATTATCCAAATATTTCCCCCTGTTGCTACAGTAAAAACTTTATGATTGTTATTTGTCAAACTATTATAATTTTGTTGCATGCATGCATACATATATATGTTAATGTACTTTTTCAGCCTCTCCTCCTTTACCTCCACCACCTCCTGAAGATGATAGTTTGTATAGTCAAAATTATAATCCTCCATCTCCCCCATTTCTGCACCGAAGTCATGATCCTGATTGGGTTCCAAAGAACTATCTTGAAAAGGGTAATAGCTTTTTTACATTGCTTGAAATCAGCAGTGTTATTTTTAAAAGTCTTTGTTTAGAGATTTGGAGCTAAAGATATATATTTTTCATTTAAATTAACATCCATTCATTTTTCATATTATTTAAAAATAATGTTTAAATAGGATATTTTCTATACCAAACGTTTTTATATTTGCTTTATACACTTTAATTAAGAGACAGTGACCTACAAATTTCAAAATTTTTAGAGCTTATTGTATAATTTTGAAATTTTTGATGATTACTCTCACAACTCTGCCTTTTCTTGTTGCTGATTTAGATTTCTAAATTTTTATTGAAAAGGAAGTAGAAAAATACTAACTTTATGTTTGCTTAACGATGTTTACTAATAATTTCCTTGCCAAATATCATTCCCACATCTTCAAATGTAAGTATTAAAGTGAAGAATTTTTGAAATGTATCATGAAAAGTTTTTTTTAATAATGTAAATTAAAAAAAAAAAAAACTTTCTACTGTTTCTCATTTTTGACCTCAGTTTTATCTAACATTTGTTGCCTTTTATTTGCAAATATAATTTAAGATAATCTTCATTTTTGTACTTTTTAAATATAGTATTAAAATATAATGTACAATTCATAACTTTTACAATCAATCTGCAATGATTAGTACTTTGGAAAAAAAGAAAGATATGAGTCTGTGGTGTAACTAGGATGGGGTAAGCAGGGCTCCTGCCCTATGTGCAATTGCAAGGAGGTGCAAAATTAAAAAATCAATTTGTTATATTTGAAAGAAATTTTTCTTGTAAGCTCCTGTACCTAAGATTTTCAAAATTTAAAATGTCTTCAACAAAATGACAGAAAATTAAAATCTTTCAAAGGCGATAGGCATCTGTAATCGAAAAAAATCTTATTAGAAATATATTGTTATTAGATTAGGGCTTAGAGCTTATAATTATTTTATTTCTTAAGCAGAAAAAAATGATAACAAAACTCATAATAGATCATTCTTTTTTTGTTTTGAAAGAAAAGCAAAGGAGTAGAGGTTTTAAATCTTTTGGGTTTATATGAAAGGATTTTTTTTTCGCGAAAGCAGCGGACACTAAACAAAGGCATGACTAAAAATAGTATAAATTTCAAAAGCTTTCAACGGGAGTATTGTATGCTTTTCAGGAACAAGTTGTTTTTCACATGTGTGAACAATAAAACAAATTATCGGAAACCACCTTCTTAAAAATCGAATCATAAATATTAAAAAGTATATTCATTATTGATATGACCATGATATATATTTCTAAACGTGATGAATGAGACGTAGTCATAATAAAATGAACTTTTTAAAATTTCCCAACTTTTCCTATTTGGAATATCGAAAGAAAACTTGGGAAAGACAACATTAATTTTCATTTATTGAAACTTCTATCATTCAATAAAAAAAATATCAGTGGTATTCTGTACGACTGAACTTGTGGAATTTGGACCAATGTTCTGAGTGTGAAAATCCGGACATAATTTTCATAATATATGCAAGGGCTTATCATGAAAAATAACATAACATATCATAAACAACAAAAATCTATATTACGATTTAAGATGCTGTAGATATAATTACTAAATATCAATCTGATATTTTTTATCACATAAGCACATCTATAAATTTATTTCTTTGTATTTTATAATAGACAGCTGTGCTGATACTTTTGATTATAAAAATATCGAGTTCAAACTGCAAAAGATCTTTTAATCTGCGTAAGACTTTTAATTTGTTGTAAATTTCACAGTATAAGTACAACAAAAAATAGAAAAGGATTATGATTATTTTTTTTTAGTATAAACTGATTTCAACGAAATCATAAATACTTTCGCACCGATAAAAACATGAAAGCTGAATTTATAAAATTTCCGAAACTTAAAACCTTCAGAATTTCCAGAAGTAATATACTCCATAACAAACAAACAAAAAAAATCGATGCACCAAGAAGCAATCATCCGATTGCTTTGAAGTTTCGTGAGCATGAGTGTTTTGACCAGGTATGCAAATGATTAAATTTTGGTGTCCAATGAATGAATAGTTTGATCTCCAGCGCATCGAAACTGCGTATCCAGCAGATGTATATAAGGAACAGTTCTTCAACGGTTGTTAAAACTTTCGGTTTGATTGCGATTCAGATTACCTTTCTACAACTTAAAAAATGCCTCGCCACAGGGTTCATGCTCATTTGAGCAACTGTCAGAGTTTGACAGAGGTCGTATCATTTGATTGAAAGAGGCCTATTGGACAAATCGGAGAATCGCTCGTCACTTGAGTCGAAGCGATGCGATGATTCGAAGATGCTGGCAAAGATGTGTGGAAAATGGCAGAGTTCAGTGTCAGGATGGTACCGGTCGACATAAGGCCACAACAAATCGTGAAGATATAGTTATTATCCGATCAGCTATCACAGCGCTTTCTTCATCTCTATCAACCATCAGACTTTCAACCCAAACACCAGTGTCCACCATGACCATTCACAGACTACTGAGACAGCGAAATCTACGCTCGCTCCGACCGTTACGCCACCTGCCCCTCACGCTTGCACACTGCCAAGCTAGATTACAGTGGCGCATGGCTGGATCAGGTTGGAAAGATGCCGACTGAGGACGTATAGTCTTTAGCGACGAATCCCGCTTCCAACTGTGTCCTGACGATCATCGAAGACGTTTTTTCAGACACCCAGGTCAGAGGGGGGATCCTGCTTTCACTATTGCACGTGACACCGGCCCTCACCGAGGCATTATGGTCATCGAAGACGTGTTTTCAGACACCCAGGTCAGAGGGGGGATTCTGCTTTCACTATTGCACGTCACACCGGCCCTCACCGAGGCATTATGGTCTGGGGTGCCATTTCCTTTGATACCCGGACCCCTTTGGTCGTCATTAGAGGTACGGTTACTGCACTGTGACAAGTCGACGACATCCTAAGACCTGTTTTGCTACCGTTATTTTTGCCGGTGCCCTCGGCGGGTTTTTCACTGGACAATGCGATACCACATACGGTACGTGTTGCTATGAACTGTCTGCAAGCTTGCCAAAAACTTCCTTGGCTTTCCATATCGCTAGATTTTTCTCCCATCGGGCATGTCTGGGATTTGATGGGAAGGCGATTGCCTCTGCCACGTAATGTTGATGACCTCGTTCGACAATTGGAGCGAAATTGGCAGGAAATACCGCAGGACACCATCCGGAAGCTTTATTGGTCTATGCCACGCCGTGTGGCAGCTTATATCCAGGCTAGAGGTGGGTCAACACCTTATTGAAGTTACTATAACTCAGAAATAAATTATTTAATTGTTCTGAAATTGTGATCATTTACTATTCTGTATATTGTCTCCCTATCCACCAATTTTCTTCTCAATCGGACAACTTCTTGGTGCGTCGATTTTTTTTTTTTTTTTTTTGTTATAGAGTGTACATCCCTTTTTATATGTAAGATAATTTTTACTAAAATTATAACAAAGTGCAATTTTATGTATTATAGGTAATTTAATCATTCATCATTAAATCAGATCTTTGATATTGTTACGAATAATTCTCACACAAGAAAGATGCAAAAAAGAATTTATTTTCTATGAAAACGCGCATTAAATATTCACAACACAAGCTACAATTTCACAGAGAATTAACTCTCTTTAATCCGCTAATCTCGGTTAACAGCAAAGCTATCGAATACACGTCAACGAGAGATAAGACGCTCTCTCAAGCTAAGCCAACCAACGTAGCTCGTTTTCCGAACCCATCTGATTTCCCACCTTTAAGGCGCACCCCTAAATAGCATCTAACTAAAGTGGGCGGGACAGCCGTTGAAAGCGCTCACTCTTTTTAAAGTCTGGAAATTTTCCCAATATTCTGTTAGAACATATCTTTATTTCTTAGCTTCTACTACACATTTTAGCATGTAGTAAAAACCGTTAGCGACCTCATTATATCGCCAACGAACCTATATTGCCAAATCGGTCAAGTATGGGTATCTTTTGTTGCAAATCCCCTTAGAACGGTCTTTTCTCGCTGACGTGTGGTTCCATTACAATTAATTTTATACAATTAAACTATTTATTAATATTTACAATATATGCACAACAATTCATAAATATTTATATTTAATTTGCACAAAATTCATAACATTATCCCCTCCTTAAAGACTGCACTTCCCGGCCAGTGCACTCCTCAAGAAGAGGAAGCTAATTATCACCGTAATAAGACACCAAACGATTGTAGTGTACAACCTTAGATTTACTTGACAGAGTTCGTTGAATCATGACCACGCCGTGGTTTATCTGTTTTACCAAAAGGTACGGTCCTTCCCAGCAAATTTTTGAAAATTCAGGAAGAGTCCTTTCCGACATTTAGGATTCCAAAGCCACACTTTTCCGTCTTCGGTGAAAGTTCAGTGTGTTCCCTTGGCGTCGTATGGAGTCTTCATGCTTTTCGTTGCGATATTGATCTTGTCTCGGGAAAATTGCTGAATGCTCTCTAACCGCACCTGTAAGTCATCAGGATACTGCTCAGGTAAAGAAGGGGCATTCGGTAGTCGTCAGAAGAGCAGGTTGCATGGTAAGTGTTCACTCATTACTCGTCCAAGCATGATCTGCGATGGAGTGTAACCGGTACTCTCGTGAGTTGCTCTCCGGTATGCCAGAAGGAGCTACGGCAATTTCTGGTCCCAATCTTGTTGGTTTCGGGATGCAAACAGGGCCAGGTGATTTAGGATGGTTTTGTTGAATCTTTCCACCATTGCATTTGGGCTGCTATGAAGCTCCTCTAAGACACTGGAGACTCCAGTGGAAGTGACAACACCATTTGCCACTTACAATTTTTCCCATCGTCGGATTCACATTTTCAGAAAAGTACTCCGTTCCTGAGGTACGGGGAATCCCACATGGCCCAATATTTCTTCACCTCAAGATCGTAATGTGCCACATCTTGCCACGTTGGTTTTCCATTGGAATCCTCCATGAGGTCTATAATAAGTTTCAGATCTTTGTCTTCGATTTGGCTTTTGAGGAAATTTCCATCATTCCATGGATCATCGTCCGATGTTGAATGGATCAATGTTACTTGTCGGATAGCAGGTGCAATAACTGAACTTTTCTTTCGCCTTGATACACCACTTGCAATTCTCAGGGAAAGGTATCCTTGAAAGTGCGTCAGCATTACCTTGTTATGTCCTTTTTCGGTGTTGAATATCCTTGTCATACTCCTGTAGTATAGTAACGAAATCTGATAAGCACTTAGAGGGGCATCCTCTGTACATGGCAACCTCATCCGCTCGAAATTACCGCATGCTAGTTTTAACGAGTTCTCTGCGGCAGAGACCCCATTTCGTTTTGACAGTTTCAGCTGTAGTGCCCCATCTTTCTTGTAAGTCCAGCAGCTGATTTTCGATTCCTTGGACTTCCGTATAGAGGTCTCATCTCGTTCGAATTCTCTTCTCTAAGTCTTCTGTAGTGACCTGGACAGCGACGGTACGGATGGGACGGCAATCTTCCCGGAGGCTAGGTGAGCTGCCTCGACCTTCATAGAAAACATCAAAGAGCTCTTTAGGTCCTTTGCATCCGAAAGTCTTATTCTTGTCTGTATATCTGGGTCTCAAATCGCATCCACAAAGTACTTCAGAGCTAATATATCTCTGATGTCGGCTGGACAGTCAGGGAAGGCAGTGAGAGAGCGGCACTAGATATCCGACGTCAGCTCCGGCAGCGACTCGACCCATCTCTGCCTCCTGAACTTAAGCTCAGTTCTAGTGTAATCTTTCAGGTGTTGATTGCCAAACTTGAGTTCTAGGGAGGTCGTCAGGGTATATCCCCACCTATCTCCATGTATCGTCAGCAGGACGCTGGCTACTTCACCGCGAAGAGATGCAGCAAGATTGTAGGGTTTTGTGATATCGCTCCACCCGTTTGCCGTCGCGAACATGTCGAATTACGCCTTGAACACGTTCTCAATTATGATTACGTCGTCTAAGTAAACGAAGCAGGTGTCTCAGGACAGTTCCTTCAAAACGATCTCCATGAGCCGTTCGAACGTGGCTAGAGCGTTGCACAAGCCGAAGGGCATCACTTTGAACTGCCAGTAGTCCTAGTCCAGTAGTGAAGGCGGTTTTCTCGCGGTAGTCTGGATGGATCTCGACCTGCCAATAACCGCCTTTCAAGTCCAGAGTTAAGCACCACTTGTTCCTGGACAAGGTGTCGTCGATTTTGAGGAGATGGTAACCGTCTTTCTACCTCATTACCACAATAGTAGAAGCCCAGGGACTGGAAGAAGGCTCGATAACATCATTTTCTTCCATCCCCTTAAGCAATTTTTCGACGTCTTCATGCTTTGATATAGAAAGCCTTCGGGGATGCCATTTGATCGATGGATGGGTTCCAGTG
>JAOUZG010016587.1:15283790-15297913 GCA_026289955.1 Argiope argentata | reverse complement strand
TTAATGGATTAAGAGACTCACTATATATTTTTTTAAAGTATGATATAAATATAGAAATCTTTTTTGATTTTTCTTATGCATCAAAACTTCTGCTCTAACAATTTTTTTTATTTGAAGCTTATTTGAATTATTAGAATTTGTGTGGAGAAAATTCTATGTTAAGTTTAGCATTAAACTTCAGAAATAATTTTATGAAATTTGTTTCATGTACATTTAAAATAAAAAATACATGATATATTTTATTATCAAGGGCTATCGGTGTATAACGATCATTTTGAAGTTATTTGTTGAAATCATACCAATTACAAAATCTTTTAGATATTATTATTTTGGTTTAGTTGCACTTTCAATCAACATTCCTTTATTTAAAGAATATAAAAAATGAATGTGTTCAAATTTATAAATTTATATATAAGCAAGGGCATAGTTATATGTAGGTACGCCACTGATGATAGCGCAGAAATCTTGAGATTAAATGATTTGTTAGAGAATACCTTGTAAAACAAATGTAAAATGTTTCTTAGGTGCAACTCCTATTAAAATCTTGCCAAATCTGTCCTATACTTTTATTTTGAAAAATGTGTTTTACTTTTTTTGTATAATTATTTAGATTCTATGTCATTGATGAGACTATAACAGCCCACAAACCAAATATATAATCCTTTAAATATTTAAAAATAATAGCATAGTAATTTGAAAAAAAAACTCACCTTGATTTGGGTCAGATCATGAGGAACTTTTATGAATGTTTCATGCAACTAGCAATGTTAAAGAATTTGTTAAAACCCTACTTTTGTTGTCCTTTTTAGATTTTATAACAAACTATATTGACTTAAAAATTAATATATTGTCAATTTTTTATTTTCTTTTGGAAGAGAATATGTTCTTAAAAAACATTTCATCTCTCTTCTTTTGTATTTATCTTGTGAAGTAGTGTGCACAAGATCTATTGTACATGCATTTAAAGGACTAGGTCACCTTTTGCAGATTTTAATTCATCTGAAAACTATATTAAGTGAAAATCTAGATGGAAACTTGGCAATGCTTTTTTAAATCGTGTACAGGCTTTCAACTGCAAAAGAGAAATATAATGTAATGGGTATTTCATATTTATATGAATATAGGCAAGTGGCTCAAGCTACAATGAATTCTTTACAAAAAGGGATCTTTACTTCTTCTAAAAATGATTGTAGTTTCAAATTTCTGTATATGACTAAGATATCTATTCTTGAGAAATTTTATTGTTAAATCAATTCAAAATGCCAATCGTCTTTACTTTTTAATGGTGTTAATTATTAATTTTTTCAGTTGTGGCTATTTATGATTATGCAGCTGATAAAGAAGATGAGCTTTCTTTCTCTGAGAATTCAATTATTTATGTTCTGAAGAAAAATGATGATGGATGGTATGAAGGTGTAATGAATGGAGTAACAGGTCTTTTTCCTGGAAATTATGTTGAACCATGTTTATAAAAATATGGATATAATGGAGTGTTTTTTAAATGATGAAATTGGAGAAACTTCTAAATACCAAATGAACGTTTGCATATATCTGAACAAGAACATTTGAATTTGAAAAATTATATATTACTCTACATATATAATTTTAATAGTAAGTTTATATATTAATAGTAAGTTTACATATTATTCAAAGAATAAGACATATAATAATTCATACTATTTTCATTTACAGACTTATGAATAAATCATTCATAAACTGCCTCACAGTTTGGATATTTAAGTTGTCTAAAATAATTTGAAAATTTTCGTATTGGTTGACTTTAATATACTATATCATCTTTCAGATTGGCACTTTTCTTGATAATATAAAAAATGAGTAATTCTGAGATTACTTGAAAAGTAATATCTTGATTAATTGTGATTGTAAATTTATGTAATGTTCAAAACATTTTATTTTCAAACAGATACTTTTCCATGTTTGGGAATGTTTCAAAGGAAGATTTCTCTGAAATTCAACTTCATTTCACTTCTCTAATATCCCTTGAACGATTAAAAATCTGCATTATATTTCAGTATGTCATTTTTCCGTTTCATCAAAGCTTTTAGTTTTTTTTTCAATTAATTGGTTTTTAATGTATATAAAACAAATGTATATGAATATTTTACAAATCATGTTTGTACAGTTTTAAATCCTTCATTATGGATATTGTTTCACTATGGATATTCTTCGAACCTTTCGGGTCAATTTTTTAAAGAAATCGATGATATTGGAGATAATGCGCCAGTAACGTAATTACGAGTTTTCATATTCATTTCTCTTTACATTCTGTTGCTAATTTCCTTTGAAACCTTATTTTTAATGCACAAACAAAGTTACTAGTTCTCTTCTCTCGGGACTAACAAAGCCACAGAATGTTATTTTTTAAGTTAAAAAAATTTTGTCCAATGCTGGCAGAACAGAATTATAATTATTTTTACAAAGACGAGTGCATTTAGTTCATAGAAATTCTTAAAACCTAATTAAGATAAAGAGATATCTAATCTTTCCATTTCAGTAATATCATCATCCAGCTATATGAGATAATTGGTTCCGTTTTTGAGGAGAAGGAGCCATTTCTCTGGTAAGGGACAGGATTCGCAAAACAGAAATTTGAACTTCCTCTTGATATCTAGAGGAAATTTCATTAGTATACCAAACATTTAACAGCATATGTATCGTGTGGCTTTTATTGGGGATCTAAATTAAGAAAAAGAAGTATCTGCATATTTTTATTTCAGTGCTATCATCGTCCTAAATGAAAATGATTGGTTCAGTTTTTGAAAGGAAGAAGCCATTTCTTTGATAAGGAACAGGATTTGCAACACAGATATTCAGACCTTTACTTGCTATTTTGAGGGCTTTTCAAATGCATGTAAACTATTAAACAGCATACATATCGTGCGGCATCTATTGTGGATTTAAATCAAGAAAGAGCGATATCTGGACATTCCCAGTTCAGTGATATCAACATCCAAGTAAAAATTATTGGTTCAGTTTTTGAAAAGAAAAGCCATTTTTCTGGTAAAGAACAGGATTTGCAAAACAGAAATTCAGATCTTCTCTTAATGTGCCGAGGGTTTCACAAATGTGTCTAAATATTTATTTCATCCGATTGGGTTCGGAATCTTTTTTTTTTCTATATATGCTTCAAATTCTTGTTTTTATTCGAGTTTTAGCTTGGATATCTTACAAAATACTGAAAAATATTCAAAATTAAAACTTTATTTTACTAACATTTTGAAAGAAAAAAATGATAAATGTAGAGAAAAAACATCAAAATTAATTGTTATGTCAACAGTCGTAGAGAAAAAAAATTACAAGCAGGTATTGAAAATATTTTAGGAGAACGTTGTGATATCCAATATTCATTCTATAAGGTAAAATTTTTTGAATATATTGAATGTCTGCTGAAATATGGCTAAAGCAAGATATCAACATCCAAGTGAAAAATGATTGGTCCAGTTTTTGAAAAGAAGAAGCTATTTTTCGGGTAAGGAACAGGATTCGTAAAACAGAAATTCAGACCTTCTCTTGATGTCTATAGGGCTTCACAAATGTATGCTAAATATTTATGGTATCCAACTGGGTTCGGAATCTTTTTTTTTTCTGTATATGCTTCAAATTCTTGTTATCATTCTAGGTTTTCCCATTTCAGGGATATCATCATTCAAGTGAAAATTGATTGGTTAAGTTTTTAGGTAGAAAAAATCTAAATCTAAACCTAAATCTAACCTAACCTTTTAGTCAGTTTTCTCGTAGGGAACAGATTTCGCAAAACAGGAATTCGAGCTTTCCCTCGAAATCTCGAGGAAATTTTATTAGTAGGCCAAACATTTAACATACGTGAAACGGAAGGGCAATTGCAATAAATAAATTTTTAAAAGGCAGAACGGGAGATAATTCTTTACATTTAACGTTTAAAAATTTCAAAAAATATATTTTTTTGGTAAAATTAAAAATTTTGTCAGATTTTAAGTTATTTTTAACTGATTTGCCGTACAGTTTGTTATAATCCCTCCCCTCTGGTTTTTTTTTTTTTTTTTTTTTTTTTCTTCTTTCTTTCTCTGTTTAGCGATATAAGGTAGTGCGAAGAAGTGAATTTCAGTTAATTTGTGTTCATCATTACTTCATAAGTACTTTTTTTAAAAAAGAAAGGATTTAAGAAAAATGTTTTTTTTTTAAACTTATTGAAGTTAGTTTACTATGTTGTAAGGGGAAAAAAGAACATAGTTAATATAAGAAAATATCTAGTTGTACTTGTATATATTTGTATTTATATTTATTCTTAGTTTTCTTTACCAGTTTTGTATTTTTACGCATATTTTAGTTTTTTTAGTTTGAATGAAATGTCCAATGTCGATATTTATATATATGTATATAAACTGAACCATATATATCTTGCGAATTAATGTTTCAATTTGCTTTAAAAATCATAGTATTTTACGCCGCCAGAAATAGCATGCTAAAGTTTCTTTTTATGTTGAAATTGGTAGTCTTTTCTTGGTGGTTACTTACAGTTATGAAATTTGAGTATAAATGAAAGAATTTGTAACCATCAATTCTTATACTTTATTTAATTTTAAGTTGTCTGAATGCTATATGCGACTGAAGTAACAGAGAAAAATAACTCTACAAAATAAAAGCTGAAATCACCGGCAATTTAACATAAAATAGTAATCAGAGTGCTGAATGCCTTTTCTGTTACATTAATTTTGAAACCGAACTTTTTTAATTGAATAATTTTTAGACATCTATCATAAAATGTTTTTCTGAAAGTAATTTTTAATAGATTTATTGTTAGAAATTTTCAAAACTGCAGTTTGTTCATTGAATTTTAATCATCTCCCATTTAGTAGTTGCAGATGAAAATCAAATTAATGTAGAATAATCTTAATTCTGAAGAATTCGATTAATAATACTTTCTTTTGAAATTTTGTTTCTGATTAAGAAATATCTTATTCATATTTAAGATATAAAATATTTTTATTTAATTAAAATGGATGTCACTTTATGTATTGTATTTTGGGAAATATGTTAGTGAATTCTATATATTGTTCCCATAATTACAATTGTCTATGTGTTTTTTTTTGCTTGTTTTTTTAGCAAAAACTTCAGCTTGAATTTTTTTAAATCAACCTCCGATTACTATTTGTATCCGTATTATAATATTGAATAATAATAATCAATTTTAATGCTTATAATAATTGTAATATTAATTGTGCAGCTTTTTTTTCTATTCAATTTTGAAGAAAATATTTTGCTGTCATCTAAAAAGGGTTTGAAGCATATGTATTATTATTGTCCTTTCGCAGCTATATGTAGGCCATGCAATTTCTTATAAATATACCTATATTTATATTGCTGTGAAGATATGAAATATAGGTAATGATAGTCTATGCTTACTGTATAAATGAAAATTCAAATAAAAAAAGTAGTCTTGCCTATTGTTTGTTTCATGATTTTTAAGGTGTTTTGTCTGAAACTTAAATATATTTTATTTTTATATTGACTAATATTTCCATGTTTTTTCCTAAAGCAAACTTAAAAAAATATTATCATTGAAATTACAAAAGCATTTTATATGAGCATTACTTGTAGATTTCGTGTGTAGAAATATTTTTAATCCTTTGTTTTTGAATCATTAAAAATTATAAAATATATGATGTAGAGTTTCTGAAAATAAGCTTTGGTAACACTATTAATAAGTTTTGCTGTTTGAAGCCATATACTCTAATACTGAACTTTATAATTTTATTCTAAAAATCTCTAAATGATTGTTATGAAATCGTAAGCATTAAACTGTTTTCAACAGACTTTTCATTATTTTGCTTCATACAGTTAATTATATGTGCAAATAACTTTTTTGTGTTATACATGTTCAATGTTTTGATGGCTTATTGGATTATCAGTTAAGGTAACATAAATGTGTTTCGTAGCAACAATACACTTGATTCAAAATCAAAATATCAGGAGCGTTTCCGAGTATAAAATTCATAGCATTTTGTTGATATTTATAGGGAATTCATTCCTTTTAGTGTAATTTTATTTAAATAAATTTGTGTAAAAAATTGTTATGGTTAGTATGCTAATCTTTTGTTACTTTTATTGTATATCATCATTGATATACTAGCTGTACTAATGGTCGATTATGTTTAAGCATTCATTCATCAAACAGATTTGCTAGCTTACTTCATCTATCATTATAGTTTAGTTTCCTGTTGTATTCTCTGTAGCTGAGTTTATTTTTTTCTTATAACGATAGTACAATGTTTGTATTCAAAAAATATTTTAATGCAATGAATAAGTTGAATATGAATACAACACTTTATAAAATGACATTTACATTTGAGTTTCATTGTTGCTATCATCATCTATAACAGTGCCGGTCGCTCTACCAAATCCAGGCTGTTTCTTCTGCTTTGCTAAGTTTCGAAAAGAATATTGTGCTGAGGAAAGGGAACTTCTTCGCCTTGAATCTGCATAACAGTCTCGAATTTCAATGCTAATTCTATTAACATTAGTACTTTCCAGTTCTCCTCTGCATAAGTGATGAATGATTCCTGCTCCAAATGCATCACCCAAAACATTTATTGAAGTCCTTACTCTGTCCCTATTTTTAAAAAAATAAAAGTCGAAAATTATTAGCAACTATATAAATGGCGTGCATAATGTCATGTAAATTTTGAGTGCATCGAAATTTGAGGGAGAAAACCATATACGTATATAAATGTAAATAATTACAACTCAATAAAAGGAGCGAATTAGGCAGCTCGGAGTATCCTGGCGTTATATTTCTTTGGGGCCTTCTTGAAGTGTAACTAACACATATTGTATATTTCGATTTCCCACTCATTACATTCTATAATAATACAGTTTTTTGTTAATTTTTATTTGATGAGTAATTATTTTTTTTTATTATTAATAATTTATTTTCTGATTGTGGCATCATGTAATTTTTAATTAGTTTTTAATTTTGATGCTTTAAATTGATATAATTATTATCGAAAGAAATTGTAGAACTCTAGGAGATAAAATGTAAAGTTATTTTTCTTTGTAAAAATGCTTTGAGTATTATTATTGTATTATTTACTAATAAATTTTCCATTAAGCATTCAGAAAGGTAGTAAGTTCAAATGAAAATTAATACATATCTTAATATTACAATATTATGGGATGTAAATGAAAAAAAATAATGAAAGTTATTTTTAATATTCGAACTAATGTAATTTACTTTCATTTTCCTGATTTTGCGAAAACCAGTTTTTTACAAATTATTTTATATTTTAATCTTGCAACTTAAAGGAAAAAGCTTTAAGATGAGAGTTCAAGTCTTTAGTGGAAATGTTCCGAATAATATTTCAAAGCGATACTTTTAAAATGAATATCGACATCAAATCAGTCTCATACTGAAATTTTTTCTGATTTCTTAATTCAACTAAAGTATAGAGTCAGATAACTTATTAACCGTTGAGTTAAAGGTTCCTTCCGTCAGCATCTAAACTTTAAATTCGAGATTTAAAAAAAACTTGGAACAGTATTTGAATAGAACATGAATGTGACTTTAATAAAAAAAAATATACAAATCATGAAAGGTATATAGATAGATACTTGAATTAAACAATCTTGATTATATACATTTGTAACTATAACACAATGTTTAAGCAAACCCGAAAAATTAATGTTGATTAATTTTAAATCGTTCAGAATTTGTTATAGTTTAAGAAATGATCTCATAATTTAGAGTCCTTATCAGATGTTGTAGAAGATACATTAGTCGGTACCCATTCTTCTCCAACTTCAGTGCCCCACCAGTGGGAGGTCATCTCATTATATTTGACTGCTTAGTGCATGAAAGAAAGCAAGTTCTTTTTTTATTGAGATGTTATTTGCTTATTTTCATTAAAGTAATTTTTTACAATTAAACATTGGAATAAATATAGAAGTAGGCTTTTCAAAAACCAGTTTTAAATGGATCAAATTGTAGAATACGATCTAGAAGAAATTAATTCTATTGCAGTATTAGACAAGAATCGCTTCTATATTTGTTTACTATACGTTTATTTTGTCAACTTGTTTATGACTTTGATATCAGGAATGTAGAAATGCATATTTTTTATCTGTTTATTTTGTTATAATTTCAGAATCTTATCTTAGTCGCCCAAATTTATGAATCTCGTTGCATTTCCATCAATGAAGAGTGATTGTTCGCAATATTTTTTATTAATAATCTGATAAATATCAATCTGAAAAGCGTCTTTCAAAATCTCTTGTATTTAGATAGCAATATACCTTATCAATGTAAAGTGACATTATTTTACATCCTTATTAATCATCTCTTAAAAGACAATCTCTGATTCGCACCGTATAGAATTCCTTTAAAGAATCAGTAATTACCTGTTAAAATGGTGTTTATTCATAATCACATGATATACATGTAACTTGTTGGACACATTTTAACCTCCTTTGATTTTATTATAATACAGTGCAAGACAACGTGCACTTCAGTGTTGCCTGATGTGCACAATTATTTTGTGACATCAAGGGGATTGATTCCATTGAAATAAAAATATTAAGTGACAGAGATTGATACTAATTAATTATTAGTTTATTCTACACCATGAACTTATTTTAGTGCATGAAACTTACACTTTTTAAAAGGAAACATTTCGCCCATTTGTTTTATATTATATAGAAGCTTAGAAAATGTATAAATGGCTCCATTTTCTAATTTTAATTATTCATCGTTCTACTAAAGGTTTGCAACTTTACTTCATGCATATTTAAATGCTTTGGGCTTTATCTAATAAAATGTGTTATTAATGATTTTTATGATTTGTTTTTACATTTCGTGTATGCTTAAAAATTTTATCAGTATAATAATTTTAAATAATGTAGAAAATTATATTCACAATAACCAATCAACAGCAACAATCATGGAAATATCTTCAGTTGGTAATCCTACAGATGTAAGTACCAATAACATTGTAACCAGACCAGCGCTTGGAACACTAGCTGCACCTATGCTAGCGGCAGTCGCTGTCAAACTGAAAAAAAGGAGAAAAAAAACGTATAACTTTCTTTTATATTTTTTCAGTTTATTCTCATATACAAACCGTTATCAGCCCCTCATGTTTGTCAACGAAACTTCGTATTTTTAAATAAAAAGAATTGTCATTTATTTAATGAACATAACTTTCCTATTTATTAATTAGTTTTATTTGTTACAATGGATTTTCAATAGTGTTGGGATTCAAGCGTCACAGATTATGTCTCTTTATTATTGTACTAAACATAATGATATTTGAGGTAATATATCGTAATAATAATCTCGCAACTATTTGATAGATAATATAACGCCGGATTTAAATATAAGCTACTCAAGCTATAGTTTAAGGCACCTACCACTAAGTCCAAAAAATGTTTAAGTGGACATATGTCATATATAATAGATTTATTACTTAAATGAACTTATAAAAGACTTCATAGGATCTCGTCAAATCTAAATTTGACATTGAATGTAGATGACGATGATTTATGCAGAAATATTCCTCTACAGTGTAAATATCTGTTATATCATATTGTATAAATATCAGACGAAAAATTAAATTTTGTAGGCTTAGCTCGTGTTAGGTAGTTGTATACATTATATAAAGTAAAAGAAAAGTTGCTATTTTTCATACTTTATTTCACCCATCAATCAGATTGAAAAGTAAGCTTCTTTTCTTTCTTTCTTTTTTCCCCATGTAGAATTCAATACTTTGTAATGTATGAAAAATATTAGCTAGTTCAAAATTTCTATCTTTAACTTTCTCCAGCTTTCTTAAGATAATTCCAGCATTTATATCATCACAGATAAAGTTTTGAAGTTAATACAGGTCTAATAATATCTTTTTCCAAAGTACAGGGAAAGTACACACCAGGTAATTTTCGTTCCCTGCTTCCTAGAAAGCTAAAAAACGCTTTAAAAGGGTCATAGTCCTGTCAATTCTCAGTATTGATATCCTTAATAGTTAACTAAGTTTTTGAAATTTTGAAGGTCAAGTAGCAATTTTCCTTCTGTTTTTACCAGCTCGCCGAAACTAAATGTTGCCGATCTTGGAAAGTCCGAACGGAAGTCGTATAGTAAAACCGAAAAATGTCTACTCTGTTGGCAGAAGATACTTCCTGAGAATGACTGAACTTAAAGATTTAAATTATTGTCTTTGGTTATATCGCTGAGAGAATCTTTAATTAACTTCATTACAATATTATTAAGGCATACAATTAAAAATCATTAGATTTCTTACCTTACAGATATAACTTGCCCAGCTGTCAAGTCAATGCCATTCATCTGAGCTATAAAAATAGCAGCCACGGCTTCATAAAGGGCCGTACCATCCATATTTACTGTGGCTCCTACTGGTAAAACAAATCTAGTGACTCTCTTATCGATACCATTATTTTCTTCCAAACAGCGGAAAGTTACTGGCAGTGTTGCTGCACTAGAAAAAGAAACATGTTGATAAAATTATCAATATGAGCAACACAGATTATTTAAATAAATTGAGTGATTTTTCAATAAACTTGCCTGGAAGCCGTGCCAAGGGCAGTTGCCCATGCTTGTAACATGCCTTTAAAAAAAGTGAATGGATTTTTATGTGTTACAGCAAAATACAAAAATGGCAGTGTTACACAAGCATGAATCGCGAGTCCTGCTACAACGGTCAGCATATATAAACCTAGTTGCTCGGCAGTCTTTGCTAAATCGTTAATAGCCATTATTTTGCCAACTATCAAGGACATAATCCCAAAAGGAGAATACCTGCAAAAGAAACCATTACATTGTAATTTGTCATCACTCTTAAGAATCAGATTAGAAAGCAGTATAAATCCATTTAAGGTTTGATACAATATAAAATATTACTACCACATAATTATAATGACAATCCTCATTATAATTTCATTTAGTATGACGAAGAAACGAACCATTGGAGCTCCGAATTCCCCTAGTTGCCCACCAATTATCCCAAACGCAATGCAGAAGACAATGAGACCTACAAAACAGAAAGTCGATTGCTTTTATTAACATGTATTTCAAGCTTAAAAATATTTTAAGGTTTCTATAAGATAATATCAATTTAGTTATGTAAAATATATCCCATGCCAAATCATACAACTCTGAACTGAATTGCATTAAACCCTACTGAATTTGTCTTTTGCAGTACAAAATTTTTTGTGGGCTTGACTATTATCTGTCCTGCAAAACTTCAAAGTGAACAATTATAAAATGTAGTGGTCTATGACATAAATATAAAAGACAAAATGAAAGTTTAAATGAAAAATATTAGTAACGAATGGTAAAAATAAACAAAATGTAATCAATTTTTAACATAATATTTGGTAAATAAAATATTTTACTAGGATTAATATTTTTTTAGATGACTATGTTATTAACACACAAAAAGAAAATCACTAATCATGTACGTTTATAGTATCTGACGATTTCAAGACTGGCAAGCGAATCCCCCTAATTATGATAAATATTTACTGCAAAACTCTTACATTTCAAACATATAATTGCTATAGTTAGTGGAGGGGGGGGGGGGGAAGAAATCTACGTAAATGTATGACTCACCTAAAACATTAGTGCCGTCTTTGTATACTTGCTTTCTATCGAAATATGTGATGGTCTGGGAATCGTTTGCAATAGTAACCTCGCCATCAACATATTCCATTGGCGCCACAGTTACATTCTTAGAAATTTTTCTAAACACAGTTTCAACTTGTTGAAAACAAGCTGTCAACAAATTTTCTGGGAACATGTTTCTGGAAGATAAAAGAATCGATATACATGTGAAAAAATTACATAATTTCTAAATAGTATCATTATATAATTCGGTATCTTTTAATTCAAAATTTGAGAAAAAGATGGTAGAAAGTACTTGTAAGTGTTTCAAGTAATTAAAGGGCCCAAGAAGTTTGTACGGAGAATACGCAAATGGATTGTAATAAATATTGGTTCAACATTTTCATCATACAAGAGTTTAATTGAAATATTTTGGTTTAAGTGTATAAAAAGTACTCATACTTAAGATGGCTTTAAAAGATTCTCGAATGTTCTTAAAGTAGAATTTGTGAAATTCTGTTCATTGTTTCTTGAAAATTCGTGTACTTGGAGAAAGGAAGTATAAAACTTTTATAAATTACTTTTTCTGAATTTAATACAGATATAAATCGCATTAAGTATAAATATTTTAATTTAGTTAATTTAAGATCTCAAGTTCTTTGCAGAGGTATTAGAGAAAAAGAGGAAATCCCATCGCCAGATAGCGAAAAATTTTCTGTATCCATGAACAGTTTTTTTCCAGGGTTATAAAGTATGAAGTTATTCATATGACTAGCATAAACATGTCTTCTAATACGTAATTCTACTTCTATTTTGCTCAGGCATCAATTTATTCCCAGAAAATGCATAATGGATTCCATAATTAAATCAGCGCAGAGCATTTATGATGTAAGCATGGCTTTCCATTAAACCAGTATACATAAACAATGGCAGTCAAACAGTTTCATGTAAATAAATGTCTTTCCTTTTCGTGTACTACAAAGCACAGCGAGTTACATGTTAGTTATTCTACACCCGAATTTCTATTTACTATTATAATGAAGCAAAAGTAGAAAATCATATATAATTCAAATGAAAAGAATGTATTTTAAGCGATTAATTCTTTAATTCCTTTTTAAAACATATGAAAGGAAATTAGCATAATGTTACTGAAACGGCAGTCTACAGATATTAAACACTTTTTAAAAAATTTCAATTGATCACTTTTCTATTGTTTTATTGGATATCAAGATAAATAAAATAGCTTGAATTACTCATTTAAATCCAATTTTGAGGAAAATAACGTCAACGATTAAAGAAGTTTAAAATGTTGAAAAATTGACATGTTTCAGCAGCATTGCTTAGTTCTAAAAAGATTTTGACAAAATGAATTTTTCTTCCAAAATATGTTTTAAATCTAAAGATGTGCTATTTAGATTCGTTGCACTCACGATATGTCTGAAATTGATTGATAACGACACTCAGGGAACAGATATATCTGGGCAATCCTTAAAAAAATCTGAAATAATGAAGACAGAATATTTAACAATTGAAATATATTATTTTAAACTCCACATTATAATTTAATAGAACAACTGAAAATATAAGCATCTAAATTCTCTGGTAAAGGGAAAATTAGAGTAAACCATAAAACAACAAATAGTCATCTCTACAAACATAGAGTAAAATAGGCACAAAACTTTCTCTAATTCGAATAATTCTAGCACCATTTTTTTCTTCTTCTCATTTTTCCTCTAACACAATATTAGCCTCCACCTCCCCCTTCTAACGCAGATGAAGACTAAACTCTCAAACCTTGCTTTCTTCAATGCCTTTTATTATTTTGCAATTTATGTCAGAAAATTTTGGCATTAAGGTTCTTAATTCTTGTCTCTCGTTCGTCATTCTAAAATGATGCAAACATTTTGAACCTACTATTGAGAATAATTAGTTTCGGTAAATCACTTCACTTGACATTAAACATATAGCTGTTTCATCGGTATCGTATTTGACATTTAAGACGATAACCATGGCTATTATGCAAATATGAGAATTAAGAGATGATATAAATACGTATCGTTATGTTTATAATGTGTGTGGTGATTCTCAGGTACTATAATGACCGTCTATATATTTACAAGTTGTTGTTTTTTATAATACCTGTAAATAGTTCATCATGGGTTTTTTTTATTTCCTCTAAATAAATTGTTTGATTTAAATCTTTGATTTGTCGAACCCAATCTTTGAAGACTTTTATAAATCATCATTCCACTGCAGTCATTCTAATTACGGTTGAATTCCTAGCCGTTATATAATATCACTCTTTTTAATTGTTAATTTTTCGTAGAGCGTCAACAACGTTTTTTAATGTTCTTTAGAGGAAATTCTTGACTAAATATGGGGCATACAAGTCTATTTGATTATTTAAAACAAATATTTAAAAAGTAGAATTGTTTTCTAATAGCCGATACCATCCACCACTCCGTTAACCAGTTGTTAGACGAAACGAGAACTATATATATATATATATATATATATA
>JAOUZG010016587.1:15254065-15283017 GCA_026289955.1 Argiope argentata | reverse complement strand
ATATATATATATATATATATATATATATATATATATATATATATATAATATAATTCAAGGAAATCATAGGAACATATTAAGACATAATTATTAATTAAGTATAATAAGTAATCATTATAATTTCAAGAATTGAAAAAAAATAGACATTTGTATGCTGAAAGGAAATGGAGTGCCCTCGTATGCATTTCTTGATTGCTTGTAATAAACACTCTGACTTTAAAGCTAATTATTGAGTAGTTAAATGATATAATTTGACATTTTTAATTTTATTTCTTGCACGAACCTTATCAAATCCAAAAAGGCATCCAGGGTGGAAACATGCCTGGAATCTCCTCTGTAATCGCTCATTTCTTTTATGGTAGGATCACCAGGTTGTATAGCAAGAACCAAAAGAATACCTAGAACTGCGGCAAATATCGTTGTGGATATATAGTACAGAAGGGCCCAGGAACCCATTTTCCCACAAGCTTTTGCATCTAGTTGCGCTAAACCTTTGAAAGAAAAAATAATTGTCATAAGTCTCATGAAAAACCTAATATATTGTTTAAAAGAAGATATTTGTAATGTAAGTATATTATTAAAATCTCTTAAATAAGTTATGGGGAAAAATTATTCCTGAAATAAGCTTGTGCTCAGTAAGAATTTAAAAGAATTTGAGCCTATTACTTCAGAGAGTAATGATTCATATAAAAACTAACTGATAATTAAAACATTAGTCTGGACCATAAGTGGCACAAAATAACGTTCTAGAATTTATTTCGTCGGGTTTATTTTATGATACCCAACTCAAAAGTTATAGATTTGCAATTTTTTTCTCTCACTATTCTTTATATACCAGTACTTTAAACTCAAAACCATGATAAAGGGTAAGACTTTCTTCTTTATTCATCTGTTTTCAGCATAATGGAAAAGAAAGTATGGTTCTTATTATCACTAAGTTGTAGCAAATCAGATTCTTTGATAATGGATTTAAATTTCCCAGGATGGTTCTTTTTTTTTTAATCCATTATTAGCTTTTAGATCTACCCTCTTATTCAGATCAGGTTGTTGTTTTTGTATAATTAGCTCGCTGATTTTAAAATCCCACAAATTTGCCATTTAAATTCTTGATATCTTAATCTAAAGAAGATAAAATCAGGATTTTTTATGTATGTTTTAAAATTACTAAAGAATCTACAAAACGGAAGCAAAACCATTACCATTATGCAATAATGGTAATAGTTATTACCTATTAAACTTCCTACTAGAATCAATAAATAGCTTCTATTTATTCAATAATATAGATAGAGATGGGCCATGATCGATGGTAGAAAATAAATGAGCTATAAGTTCACGAATATTACTGAAAAATTCTTTTCCCCACATTCTGTTCGATGAACATGCTATTCCAAGAGCAGTAAAATTTTATTTTTTAATTCACAGTCCTAATATCTGAGCGCTTTCTTTTGAAACTAAATTATTTTACTCATATAAATTTTTGTGTTTCAATATTCATCTAAATTTACACTCACAAATTAAATTTCATTACTGTTTAAATCTTCAAAATTATATTGTAAATCTGAGTAAATAAGAGGTACAGGCGCAAATAAAGCTGCACTGTGCAATACATGTCTAATAAGCTGAAATTATTTCTGAGTGCACAATATTTTCTTTTCTTTTATTGCTGTAAACATTTATTTTACACGTTTTATTATCATTTTACTCAGAAAATAATTTAAAATTTTGTTAATAATATATTTTATTCGCTAATTTTTTACATCAATTTTTAAAAGATACCTCCTTTTTCCCTCTTCATTTGTCGAAAATCTATGACTGATAGAGGGAAAAAATAAACATTTTTGTGATTAGCGTTCTGATTTATAAAAAAAACATCTAACGTTCTACAAACCCTAATTTCATGCGGATCTGTGTAATCAAAACACAATCTATATTATCAAATATTTTCAGCATTCAAAGTACAATTGTACAAAGTACAATACCTTAACCGACAATGACTAGATTTCAAGTATATCCTAAGAGAGATTTTTCTTGGTTGCAGAATATGTTTCTAGAACTTACGTGTTGAGATTTTGGGATACCATAGTGAAATCTGTTGGCTCTGATTTTCGATCTAACGGCCAATTGAAATAAATAATATCGACAATCTTACAAATTATTTGTAGAATTCGTTCGTTTAATATTATATTCCAAGAAAAGAAAAAAAAATTAAACTGAATACTTAAATATCTATGCAGTGGCAGATTTAATAAAGGAAAGCAGAAAATAGACAAAAAAAAGACCGTGGAAAAGCATTCTGAACTTATGAAGCTTTCGATAAGAATTTTGCTAGGCTAGCATTTTGGTTTTAGTTCGTTTATAATATGAAGGTGGGAACAGAAAAGTCCCACAACTCAGAAAATAAGTCAAACTTTAATTCAAATAAGTAGCAATATAAGATTTTAAGGACACGGATTAATTGTAATTATTACATTATATTTATATATAATTTTAATTTATTCACCCTGTAAAAATATTTATCTTTTAATCGCTCGAATTCTAGTTTCACTTTCAATTTTCAGTTGCACGGGCTTTTATTTTTCTCGCGATGACATTGCATATGTTGAAATCAAAAATGCTTCCTCTGCGATATTCCATTCTAAGACTTTACAAGTTCGAAAAAAAAATTATATATTTCTTAATCTAGTGCAAATATTTATTGATTTCCTCATTTTTATCTTAAATTAAGCAATATTACTTTGTTATAAAATTTTCTCTTTTTTCCTGATCCGAATCTCACTTTTTTTATGCAATCTTTTTTATATATATCTTCCAAAATGTTGATGACTTTGGCAATTTCTCATGCTCCGAATGAAGAGATAAAAAAAATTGCACATAGCTATTTCTTTTAAAGTACATAAGATTCTCTTTCATAACTCCATATAATTCAAAGAAATCCTAATCAGAATTTTTTAATAAAATCATTCAAGGTAAAATTTGTATCTCTTTTGCTCTTGCTTCACGATGCGAATAGACTCTTATTCGTGCATAATTGCTTATCGCTCTCATTCGTACATAAATTGTGCAAAAGTAAGAATAAAATAAATAGTAAATAATCACGCATCTGCAAAATTATGCTCACAAACACACACTGCTTTTTTGAAGGATGCTTCCCAATGTCTCATTCGTCAGTTTTTTGCTTTCCTTTACTAACAACGCTGCTGTGTATAATTTTAATATATAGATTAGTTTTTTTTCTTAGTGTATAATATTAAATAGATGCGTTTTAGTTTTAAATAATCTATGACTATCGATATTATTCATTTTAAGTAACACCGATAGGCAGAGAAACAGGACCGATTTCACATATGGCAGTTTATATATATAATATACACTACTGGTATAATTTCGTTAAATTTTATTTTATTTCAAGACGGCTTCCTCGTGCAGAGGTGTAGCGCGTCTTCCTCGTGTTCTGGGAGTCCCGGTTCTGGCATGGTTGTTCTGTGTGCTATCTGTGAGATGTGTGACTGTGCCCCCCTGGTAAAAAGGGGCTATGCAAGCGACTGTGATGAGTGTGTAGCTAAGTCGTACTCTTGGCCCTAGTTGGTGTTTCTTGAAACAAGAGGCCCTTCTTTCGGCTTAAAATCTGCTGATATAGTCAGCGGGGGCTTGTCCATGGCAAGTGCCATAAGTAACAACAACAAATTTTATTTCACATATAAGCTAAGTCCCCTTGATTTAATATCAACGGTCAATTATTTGCAAGACATATTGTAAAATAAAATTCTGATATAACCCCTAGCTTCAACAATTAATCAAGTAACCACCATTGTTAACAAAGAATACTCAAAGTTTATTGTGCGAGTATAATTTAATATATCACTTTCGTTTATTGTGATAGGATGTAGTGCAGCAAAATTGGTTCACATAATTTATTTGATACTTTGAATATAGTAGACAAACAACTAGTTGCTAATGGCGGTTCGATTATATTATGTATAATAAATTTATAGGCCGGGATAGCCTGGTTGGTAGAGCGTTGGACTCGTACTCCTTAGGTTGCGGGTTCGAAACTTACCGTCCAAAAGATTCCCCGATTGTGTGGCGGCTGGTGCTCGTTAAATCTGTTCGTGCTTGCAAAGTCCTCCATGTCGAGAGTAATACAACTGGGGGTACTAGGTCAGAGGTGATCGTTCTCTGTTCCAGGTCTAAATTACGATCTGAGATGAATGAATGAATATGCATGAATGAAGTCCACCCCCTAAAAAGGGTTGTGGCGTGTGTGTAGCAAAGTCGTACTCTTGGCCCTAGATGGTGCTACTTTTAAAACAAGAGACGTATAACTCCGGCTTAAAATCTGCTGATGTATCAGCGGGGCTTGTCCATGGCAAGTGCCATAAGTAACAACAACGTAATAAATTTCTTTACTTCTATCTTCTCCTTCAAAAGTATTGTTCACTAACTGAACATGATCATTTGTTCACATTGTGGTTTGTTAATCTCTTAAGAAACTGCTAGTTCAATATTTTAATCTATTGCATTCCAAATAAAAGATTCTGGTTTTGTGTGAAAATTTGGAGAGAGGGTGCGATCTCAGGTGTCCTCTTCGTCATCTGATTGCGATTCACAAGTACGAAGTCCGTCCCAAAATAGCTCTAGTGTTGCTTTAAAACGGGTCGTTAATAAAACTAAACTAAAATAAATAAATAATGTACCCATTTCGAAATTGTATTAATTACTGCTCCTCCTTCTGAGATTTGACGCTCACTAGTTTCGCACCAACATTTCAAAGAAAGCATGAGCTAAATGTAATCTAAATCTTTGTTTTAAAAATTTAACCCAATATTTCCGATATTTAAAAGTGATGCAAGACCTATAATAAAAACTTAATTTTTTTTCAGTTGTTACCTTTTTGAAGTATTTTAGGCTTTAGAGACGATTAATTTTAAAAGTTATCAATACCACAATATTATATGTAGCATATATTATAAATCAATGAAAATTAACTTTTACCTGAAATCATTGAAGATATTATAAGAGGAAGAATCAACATTTTGAGCATTCGCATGAGTAATTCCCCTGGGAAAGCAACTACTGTAACTGTTTCAGTTGTATACGAGAACATCCTGGCAAAGAATCCTAATGCGATTCCCACAAGGACAGCAAGAACCGTCAGGACTAGAAGTAGATTCTTTTTCATCCACCTAGATACCTTTAAAAACAATCCAGGGCTTAGTAGATGCATAATACTTCAAAAATATAATATAGAATGTAAAAAGAAAGATTGACTTAATGTTAACAGAAGTGATAGAACATCGAAAAGTAACAAGTTGTGTAGCAAAATTCATGGGAAAAGTCAATCCAATTGCAGTACAAATAACTTTAAAAGAGGCTGTATAAATAATCAGTTTTTTAACTGCTATATTAGGGTCGATAGATCCATTCTTTTCTTTGGTCCTTCTGATCTTCGGATCTGTCCTGCCTCGACTTATTCTGATGCAAATATCTAACAAAAAACCTCATTTTTGAAACAGCTGCTTAGTCTCCTGAAGACGTTGTCACCAGAATTATTTTTGCTATTAAAGACGAATGTGACATGCCTGATATTATCCTTAGTATACAAATCACTGAATTTCTGTTCCGATGCGAGTGCAATAGTTGATGGTCGTTCATTTGAATAATTCTGAAAAATATCTACCGTTAAAATAAATTTTCGTTTTTCATGAATTGATTATTGAATGCGTTGCAGCGTCGAAATGTGACATCCTTTTTCAAAATGTATTATAATAAGTTTTACTTTTACCATGTTTTATCACTCCTTAAATCTCTAAGTCCATCTTTTCCGTTATATTTTGTATGCATTAATGCTTTATAGATTAATTGTTTTACATTATATATAATGCTAAATTGCAGGATAATTTTTTTCTGATTAAAGTAGTTAATACATTAAGGACCGTTCATGAGTTTTCTCATTTCTCAAGAATAACAAAGTTATGATGATTTTAGAACCTACAAGTTTGCCCCAAAACGTGCGCAGGGCCTAACTAAGACCGGGGCATACGGGCCAGTTGCCTCGGGTCCCCACATAATTGGGGGCCTCCAAATTGAATATAATTTTTATTTTACTCTTTCTTCTTTAAGGAATCTTCTTCATTACTAAAGTAGTGAAGCATAGGGGGCCCAAATAAGTTTTTGCCCCGGGCCTCTACTAGGCTAGGCCCTGAACGTACGGTCCTAGGCGTATGTCTTACAGATTTCTTTGCGGTCCTTAATGTGTTAAGAAGATACTTTACTGTTAGTTTCTAAAAGTATTTTCTGAAATAAAATAATAAATAATAGTACCGCATCTTTGCATTTGTTGGAGTCACTGGGGATTCTGATGACAGTTGAGTCGGGAATCATCGGCGTCCTGACATTAGTGTCTGGGGGAAGCGGGTCCATGGAAATAGCCAATCAGTGATGTTTCTAATCATAATTCATGTTTATTAGTACTTATTTTAAAAAATCAGAATGCCAGAGAAACCATGTATTGCAATGGAAAAATATATACAAAATTTCATTAATTTTTTTACTTGTTGTTGCTATACAAAATACAATTAAAATTTACTCTTAATTTGTGAAATGATAGTATTAAATATAAAAGATATGGAGACAACGAATGCATAAAAATAGTGGAAGCTCAATACAATACGGGAATTACACACCAAGAATGCGTTTTAAAAACATTCAAAAAAATTGTTTTGGGGGTTGGAATATTTATTTAAAGCTTAACCTTCCTGCATTTATGAAATTAATTGTGAATCAGGATATGAAAATTCTTGCAAAGATCAGTATTGTAAGATTCTATGAATTAGAATAATAGTTATTAGATTTACCATAAGAAGGCATCTTTTTTTAGAATTTTTATTTATTTATTTATTGAAAGAAAAAGTTATTACATGTGGTTATGTTTCTTCAGATAACTAAAATTATAGGCTTGAATGGATTTTTTTCCCTATTTGATTTGCGGGTAAATGAGTTGTGGTGCAATTAAATTCCTAGAGTGTCAAAAGACTTACATTGGTGCAAAGTGACTGCTATAAGAATTCAAAAATTGTTCATTTAATAGGGGAATTTAGTTTCATAATTTACATTTGTTAATATCCCATTATTAATTTAGTTAATATGGTAAAGAATTTTAGAATTTTTTTTTTTTGTATACTTCACTCCTTTTATTTATATTTATTTTTCTACTAATGTTACTTTCATAAAAATTATTATATTTAATTTCCGATATGCTGATATATTATACATAAACTATCACACAATTGAACTATCAAATATTAAATCCCCATCTTTCAGGGCAAATTTAACAGTCTGTTTGTATTAGATCTTTCAACAAATAGTGACCTTTTCGTTAGAAGCGGTTCTGTTTCGTCTGAAAACTTACATCGAAAAACAACAACGATCATCCTTGAAGATCAATTTTCTAAAAAGTGTCTTTACAAAATATTTTATACCAGAAAATGATTCAAGAAAATGTTTGTTCTTTCCTTTGGAAGTCTTTTTTAACAAAGTCGTTTGACAGAATGAAAGTCATTTTCTGAGCTATTTAATCTTTAAAAAAAAGAACGAATCTAATGAGTTTACTGCATAGTAGTAGGATAATCAAATTATTATATAATTCTTTATCTCCCTATTGAGCAAAATTAAATTAGTTTTTACAGACCAAATAAAACTTTTTAGAAATTATAATTGACAAATAATACACTTTCATTTACTCCCTTTGATTGAATAAAATAATAAGTTTCAACAACTACGTAATATTTCTGATACAGATTGAAAAACACTGCACAAAAGTCTTATCTCCAGAAATATTTTGTTTATTTAGTTATACAAGAATTATATTCTTTCCGAAGATTTTGACACTAACTATTTTTGTCACCCTTCAATTAATTTTGATTAATTTATTATTAAAGCCGTTACTTGGATCACTTTTTACTTGAAAAAAAAATGGTTTTTAATACAATTTTTTTTAAAAAAAACTAATGTTTTTGATTAATTTATTTTAATTAAAAACAAAATATTTTTAATATTTTGTTGCATTCCTTGCATTTATGTTCATAGAACTGAACTGTTTCTATTCGAAAAAATTGTGCTGTGTTGAGTTGCCATCGAACTGTCAGAAAGGAATTAAATGTTACAAAAAGCGCTTTCAAATTTAATGAAAATGAAATAGAATTAATATATCGGAAAAGATGTAGAAATCTTCTAGATTTCACGGAGCTCACAGCAAGAAAAATAGTGGTCTAAATCAAAATTCTTTTTAATTTTTAACTATCCTAACACCAACTGTTCGCGTTTCTAAAATATACTGTAGTATAATGAAACGAATTCGAAAATAAGTTGCTCTTCCACAATTTTTGATTTATAACCATTAACTAATCGACAGAAAGAAATATATTAAAAAATGTCATATCGAATAAAAAGTTGTTGATATTCTTTCGAGAACGAAACAAACCATAATTCCATAATTTTTTTGTATTTTTTTTTTATGATCCATAAGCGCATTGAAATTTGAGTAATATGGCACAAGCACATGTTTCATTTATTGAGTATCAAATTGTGATTTACAGTACAGCTTAAGAATTTACATTTGCTTTTCTCATGGTTAGTTTCTGTGGGTTATTATATTTAGTGTTTCTTATAAATAAATTTCGAATTTAAAAAAATATTATAAATATTTCAAGCACAGAAAGCAAATACGTCTTAATATTGAAAAACACGCCACGAATATCACCATTTTCTGAGATCAAACACACCATTTTCTGAGATCAAAAGAATTAAAACTTATTAAGCATTATTTTAAGAAGAATTACTAGAAATAAATTAAAACTAAGTTTAAATTCTAGACAAAAAAAAAGACAAAAAAACTTATATTTACGAATCGTTTGAAAACTTTTCGAATCTATTAATAAATGCATTTAGATTCTTCAAACCACTTACCTGTAAAAGATTCCCACTATAAACACGATCTTCATATCCTCGATCATTACTGTTACATTATTTTTGATTCTGAAAGACCAAGCTTTCAGGTGCTTTGGAAATACTTGTTACTTTCTCACGGATTTCTAAGACATGAAGGGATGCTTCGCTTTAGTAAAATATTTTCGTAGTACCACATAGCCGTCTAGGTCGGCATGCGGGGTCACCTTTCGAGTCACGCTCGCGTGATGTGACCACCTGCGCTTGATGCAAGTAAAGCCTTGCTTTAAAAAGGTGAGGAAAAATTATTTCCCAATAATATAATACAAAATTTTTGCACTCATCATTGTTACAGAACGAACTAAGAATTTTAATTTTGAAGTAGATTATTTTAATATCTTGACGTATCATTACAGTTACATATGTGCATCGAATTTTTAACTTGCTTTGTAAGGGAAAGTAATACATATCCTGTAATTGCAATTCTTGATATTATCTCTGCTGCATAAGAATAGATATTATATATTCAGTAGATATTTATTCTAGAATAGGATCCTAAACAACTTTTGACAAGTTAAACACATCCATCGCATTATCAGGATTTTGAATTTGTAAACACAGAGGAATAGGTATACTTATATAAAAATAACAACTATGAGTTGCAGTAACATAATCTAAGTTTTACAATCAGGGGATTTCATGTAGAAAACTAAATTCCATTGAAGATCAACAATATGCTCATGACTCGTATAAAAGCTAAATCCTCTAGGGCAAAACGTAACTTCCTACTTAAGCAGCATGGAAGTTTAAAGATGAGGATGCTAGTTAGGATGTCATCCCTCTCATCAGATTACGTTTCAAAATTAAAATATTCATTCCCAAATAGCCGTAGTTTTATTTGAAAATGGAACACTAATTTAACTAAATTAAACAATTGCAATTCTTGAAATAAATATTGCCAGTACAAAATCTCTTTTTTTTTAAATCAGAGGTTCTTATACCCTTGAAAACTCAGAGGTAGACATTGATATAAATTTAATTAGTGAAATCTAGTTTGTTATAATCATTATAATTTAAAAGCCGAAAAAGAAGTATAATATAATCATCTGCAAACTAAGTGGAAATCTATAGATAAAAGAGAATTTTCTTAAACAAACGGATATTGAATGTTCAATATCAATACATTTAAAATTTTAAAAAATAAATTTAATCTTTTGAAACAAAATATCAATTCACTCAGGTGGAAAATTATGATTGTAAGTAATTTTTTTCAACATTTTCAATTTGATATTTTAAGAATCTCATTTTTGCACAAAATTAGTTGTTAACTATTGAAGCTAAGTGATTGTTCTTTAAAGTTTTTTAACTTTTGACTTCTAAAAAATTAAATTTTCAATTTCAAAATTTGATTTATTTCTGCTGTAGACGATATTAATTTGCCCCGAATTCATATGCATATAATTCGTACTCATTTCAATTGCAGTTTGAAATGTTGTTCATAATATCCATTTGTTTTGAAATATTACTAAAAAAATAACGCAATATGAATAACAGATAAAAGAACTCAGTGAATAAAATATATCCATAAGCATATGTATTGAATATAATCTAACATTGATTACATTTAAAATGATAATTACTATCAACGAGCACGAATTCAAAATATGTATCACATGACTACAAATAAAGTATCTATTTTTAGTTGTGTAGTTTTTGAAAGTCAGTTTCAGTTGGTGCGTTTATTAGAAAATATACATTACCGATGCCCACTATCCATTATTACAACATTTTTTTTATTTCGTCAGAATAAGAAAAGGCTAGCTGCCATCAATTTTTTTCACTAAGATAAAATTACAAGGTTATTGAAAAAAAAGAAAGGCTAAATTTGAAGATGTGGTATTATATAACCAAACTAAGTAAGTTTCTTAATAGTTAACAGGGTGAAAAAGAAAAGCTACAAGCGGCAGAGGACATAGCATATGCTGAACTTGATAACATAATTGAAAGCGCAAATATAAAATAATAGTAATAAATTTAAATTTATTTGGTCACCTCTATCACATGAAGTGTTAACGGCATACCACCAACCTCAATGTTCGCTTAGGAGTGGCAATAGAGGGGTTGACGAACTTTTGTATACACCAGACTCGTCTCAGACATCGATAGTTCTGGTTTTAAGATTCACTGCAGATTCAAAAGGAGTTTCCTACATAAGACTCTTAAGGATGGTATCCTTTACACACACACACAAAAAAAAAATTGACACAATATAACGATCGATCGTGAGAAAGTCAAAATTAAACACTGTACGGGCCCTTAGGCACAGCAATGCCCATTATCTCACTCCGATTTTCAAAATCAATTATTTTTTTATAAGTTTTAATTTTTTCTTCCGTACGGAATCTTTAAAAAGCAAATTGAAATAATAAAATATTTAACAGTGAACCCTTTTCAAAAGAATTGATTTCACCTCCTAACATGTAAGAAAAATAAAAATAAGTAATTTTAAACATAATGATAAAACATGTCAAATAGTTTTTAATGCAATATAAATATTCTAACACGAAGTTTACTAAGGCTGTTGATTTGTGAGTCAGTTAGCCACAGCAAAATAAACTGTACCTCACAAATCTAAAAGCGAATTTATAATCATGAATTAATGTCTTGAATAAGTTCTAGTACAAAGTTCATATGAATCAAACGAAAGTACAAATTTAAGCTATCTTGAAAATAACACTAAAGGAAGTCTCGAACTTTCGGGGCTTTTCAAAGATGTGGGAGCCGTAAGCAATTTCCTTTTTTATCTATCCGATTATCTGACCCCGATTACGGGCAGGGTCAGCCATCTATGGTGTGAGGCGGGTGCTACGCACCGGGACCTCACAACTATTAAGGGGGGGGGGGCACCGTGAATAAGAATTAAAATAGTGCTCTGAACAATAATAGCATCTAGGTGCAAGTGGCAAGTCATTAGTTATGTATTTTTTTCTACATCTTATGTAATGTTTTTTTCAGCGTGCATCTGAATATGTTGATTTATATTAAGTTTTTGAAACAAAAAATAAACGGAGATAAATCAAACGATCAACTAATAGCAATGCACATTGCATTACTGCTTCACGATCGGAATGAAAAGAATTAAGGAAGAAGTTTAAAACGAGCAATCGACGGGTTTGAAAATTTATAAAGTTTACACTGCATATTATAGTCTAGGGCAAGTGTGCAAAATATTGCTAATATAAGGTAAGTAGATGTAAAGCCACTTACATTACTTACTAAGAAATAGCGTGTAGCATATAGTAATTTGATTATAATTCATTCTATAAACTGCTTAATGCTGTTAGATATAACCATGTCCATGCCAAGAAAATATCCCTCTGGGCGTCAAAAGAGAAAATTATCAGAAAATGAAGAAAAACTATTCAAGAAGTCATAAGTAGATCTGTTTTCTTGGCTACAAAGTAATTCTGGCAAAGAAATTTCTTCGACTTCAGAAGTTATATAGTTACTATAGAAGAAGTTATAGTTCAAGTTCAATAGAAACTTGAACTAGGAAGAAAGTGAAATTTGTTGAAGAACCATGTATCTATACAAATATGACCGACTCGTAAATTAATGACGAAAATAATAACAAATATGATCAAGAGAATATAAATGATTCTGGTTTATGGTCATTTATTATAACCGATAAATTTAAAATGTTTTGTATTAAAATCAGATCTGTACAACACAAAAGAGTTTTTTTTCTTAAAATTCTGAAGGTAGTTCATTTTTCACTACGTTCTACTTCTAAAAAATGCAATATTGTGAAACCCAAATTCGCAGCTGGCTAATTTATTCAAAAATGCAAGACTGTTTTTGTTGAATACCGTTTCCCAAAAGAAGAAATGCCCCATCCACACGACTTATAGGTAGTTACAATAACTGGAGAAAGCTGTCAACTGCAGTCCAAGATCATGAGCGATCTAGTTGTCATTTTATTCATTTATTGCTTGTAAAGAATTACTAAAACGTCTAAATTTATGTTTGATTATTGATAAAATAAATCCAGTTATTATACGTAAGGATACGGCATGACTCAAATTACTATTTCAAGGAATTGTAGATGCGGTTTTATTTTTAGCGTGTAATGATCTTCCACTTCGGGCAGCCAGTGAATAGGTAGGTTTAATAATGCAAATTTTTTAAGTTTAATCGAATTATTAAGTAAATACAGCCCTGTGCTAATTGATCATATAAACAAAGTAATAAATTCTAAAAATAGAATTGTGCATCATTTAGCACATAGGTCACAAAAACAAATTATTTCTACATTAAGAAATGAAGTCCTTATCAAAACTAAACACGATATAAAAGTACCCATACACTAGAATACCAACTGGATTATACTCATGTTTCCCTTAAAGAAAAAACTTCAATCATTACTAGGTATGTAAATTTTAAAGAGAAAAGGTTTTCTATAAATGAGTCATTTATAGAGTTTATTGAAGTAACTGATGCAACTGGAGAAGGAATAGCAAAAACTCTATTGAAAAGATTAAGTCAGCTTGATTTAGATATTATGAACTATAGAGGGCAAGCATACGACAACGGTAGTTAGATGAAAAGGAAATATAAATGTATACACTCTAGAATACTTTCTCCAAACACGCATGCAATTTATGTGCTTTGCCTATCCCACTCCTTTAATTTATTAATTTATGATGCCGCTTCCAGCAATATATATTGTTAAAAAAATTGGGATATTGTAATTCACCGAAAAGTATTTATTGATGTAAGTAACGATAATACAGAGGTATCCGAAGCTAAAAGTTTATTGGATATAATACAAGAAATGCCATTTATTTTATGTTTAATAGCATGGTTTGCAATATTGTCCTAAATTAACACTATCTATAAACTGTTTCAAGCAAAAACAATTGCTCTTGCTCTTTCAATTTAGTCAATAAAATTATAACCGAAATTCAAAATTTAAGGATAAAATGTAACGCATTTTTATAAGAAACAATAGTGATAGCACATAATTTAAGCATTTTCCTGCAGAAACGAATTGGAAAAAGGAAATGATTTTATTCCGAATTAGCAGAAAACGAAGTTATAAAAAACCGGTAGAAGAGTTTGGGTGTTATTTTTTTAACACTGTAATTGATACTTTTGTTGAACAAATAGAAGATTGGTTTAAAAGTATACCAAATATTATTTGTGATTTCAAATTAATCATTGATATCAAAACTTAAAAAAACACGAATTAGACTAATGTTCCAAGAACTTTGTAATATTTTATAACAAAGATGCAGATGAAAACCTAATCCAGGAAATTTGTTTGATACGAGATTCGATTTTGAATGAAAGAGATGTAAATAACGCACGAGACATATTGCAATACATACTAAATAATAATTATAACGAGTTATTTCTAAATGTATTAACTGTGTTAAAACTTTTCTTTGCGTTACCAGTTACTATAGCAAGTGTCGAGCGCTCTTTCAGCAAATTAAAATTAATAAAGAATTATCTCCAGTCAAGCATGTGTTTTGAACGCTTAAATGCACTTGCTATACTAAGTAGCGAAAAAGAAATTGGGGAAAAAATCCTAAAGTAATTAATGTATAAGAAATAATAATAATAATAAACATGCATTAACAATATATGTTTTTGTGTGTATTTTTAATTTCACAAAAAATTAGGATCCCGAAGGGCTTCTTGGAACCAAGCCCCTTTATAGAGATTTGACCCCAGATTGTGGATACCCAAGTTTGAGATTACCTGGCCCAATTCGGTGGAAAAGAAATGTCCAGATAACCATTCATATTTCGGTACATTTGCATACAGCGCTTTGTTTATGAACTCTTGAAACTTGGTCCATATTATATATATATATATATATATATATATATATATAAAGAGAGAGAGACCAAACTTCCATTTCACAGCAACATCAAAGTATTTGCCTTACAAGGACAGATTTAATGAACACTTGTCCGATTTACATAATGAATCATCTAAGGAGTAAAATCTGAAACCTGCTATCTTCAAAGACTTGATCAATAAACCACGGTGGCTGAAGACGAATCTATGATATTGTTAGAAAAATTACAGGAACTTAAAAAAGTTAAAAATTAAAATTTACTTTTCAGTGAAATATATAAATATGTCTATAAATTAAAATTATTCAACTGAATTCAAAACGACATAAATTTACTGGCATAGAAAAAATTTAAAAAATAACTCATTTAAGTTACTGGTAATAAATACGTGATCTTGAATAATATTTTCTGTAATAGGTATCTGTAAATAATGCTCGTCTTTAAATATTCTGAATTATAAATCGTTTCATAAACAACTTTTATAGGAGTTTTTAATCCAATCTTATTTTTATAATATATGTGAAAACGGTTGATCATCCCCTATTTTCATAAAGATTTCAAGATTCTAGAAAATATATAAATCCACAATGAAAATTAACTAAGAAATATTGATTATTAGGGTTTTTTAGATGCAGATTAATGATAAAATAATTAAAACATTTCATCACGAGCAATTTGATCATAAATATAATGTATACTAAAATTTGTCTATTTAATAATACTGTAATATTATTTATATAATTTTCTTAAATGTACTCATAAATTTTAAAAGAGAATTTGTGTTATATAAATGTATCCAAGAAAAAAAAAGAGACTAATATTCTTTTAATATTTTCCTCTAAATTGGAAAATTATCTGTGAAATATCTTAGTAAAGCCAGAAAAACCAAGTTGTAACCACTAACCTGTTGATGAAGGTCTGTCCTCCTCTCTCCCTTTCTGTATTTTTCGCAGCAATATCTTACTTAGTTTAGTACTGTATACTCAGTACTAATATTATATATAAAGAACTTTTTATTTCCCTCCTCTTTAAGAGGGTGTTAATTCATTTGATTGATTTTAGTAATAACTACACAGTAAAAAAAGATAACAAAGAAACATTTCAAATTTAGTGGGAAATGTGTACTTTGGTGGGAAAGTAAAGCAAACCTAGGTGTTCAATTAGATATTCTAGTTCTACTTCACTCAGTTTTCTGTGGTTTGGAAAATTTGATCACTTCAAAAGACTTTCCTTCCACACTTCATATAAAATGAAATTTTATAAAGCAATTTATTAAGGCGTTACTGAAGTGAAAAGAATGTTTCAAATGGTTTTGTGAGCAGTTTTCAGGCTCAGGCTTAGGAAAAGAGTGTTTATTTGCATAACCCTAACTGGAAAATAATGAAGAGTGAAAATTTGGAGCATAAAATAAAAGTAAGAGAGCAAAACGCCTAAAAATCTTTCGAACTTTTAGCAACTAGCTTTGTAAGAAAGAACAGAGACTCAATTTACAACTTTATTGCAGAATGAATGTTAGAAAATCCCAGTATGGTGTAGTATAAGCTTAATATCTCATTATCCTCTTCGCACTTGGACAAGCATTCTGAAAACTTAAGTGCAATCAGCGATGAGCAAAATTAAATGTTTCACCAAGACATAGGGGAAATGCAAAAGGACATCAAAAAACTTCAGCTTAATTTCCGATAACTGCTGAATGTTGAAAAGAGAAAAACACGGCAAGTTTTCTAGAAGAGCGAAAAAAGTAAAAACGCCATTATAAGGTATTGCAACTTTATTAATACACTCATTTAGAATTTAAATGAGTTATGCGCACTGGTATTCTGAGATGAGAAAATATAAGAGTTAACATACTTTTATTTGAATTTTTCCTCTAAAATACAATATCTTATGAAAAAACTTTACATGATAAGAGAAAAAAAATGGATTTCATATCTGGAATCAGTTCTGAAGGTTCTATAAAATTCAACTACCAAAATTAAAACAGTTTTTAAAAAGTTTTTACTGCAGACTTTTTACACTAATGAAGGGTGTTCATAGCTAATAAAATAAAATTATGAGAAACAAAAATAAAGGTTATTATAATTAATAAAAAACAATGAATTTGTAAAAAATTTAAAAAGTAAAACTGAAATTAACATTATAATATGCTTTTTTCCATTCTTGAATATTTATCATTTGTTATACATAGACTTTTCTAGCAAATGTATAAGGGTATGGAAGATTTAGATAAAGTAAAAATGGAGAAAATGACAAAAAAGATATGGGAATATGATTTAGAGGAAGGAAGAGAAAGGTGAAGGCAAGAGCATAAGGTGAAATTTAAGAAATATAATATATCACTTCAAAAAACATAAAAAAAGGGTAGGATTTAGCTGAACAATTTGATTCAAATCTCTTAACCATTTACTGTTCAAGTATGAGAAGCACAAAAATTAAATGAGAACTTTATATGCAGTAACTTAACAAAATAAACTACATAACAAAAGAAAGATTTCTCAGTTGAATGCAATTATTTAAAATAACAGATTTTCTGTATTCCTTTTTTTACAAGTACAGAAAAGAAGTTAAAATAATGATTTAAAAACTTCAGAAAATGAATACATTTTTTAAAATAGAAAAAAAAATCGGTAAATTGAATTTACAAGTGAAGATGAAGAAAACGTTACTTGTTATAAAATATTAATGTATAACACTTGGAGAAAATTGCTTCATTATAGATGCATACCATATTTGTTAAAATATAGAGTATTTTTTAAATGTTAGAACGTAACACTTTATTGCTCCATTAGTACGTTTCGTATAACATGGCATTTTAAAATTCTTATGATTGTTATACAGAAATCCCTGGAATCTAAAATGTGATGTTTCTTTGATGGATTTTGCATTCAAATATCACATTATAGCTATGAAAAATTTAAAAAAATTGATTATATAAGCACAAAAATAATTTAACTTTCCAACAGAAACTAAACCACTGATATAAAATAACACATATTTAAATGTCTTTACATAAAAGAATATAATATTTGAGTAATTTTCTTTTATTTTCATTCATTTTGAAAGGATAAGGTAGAACAAAAAGCCAAAACTATCATCATTATATCAATATCCCAGCTAAAAATTGTTTCTCATTTCTTTAATCCAATCATTTTAATGTAGAGCAAATATCACATTTTTTAATGAGTATCGCCGCTAGTTTAATAATATGCTTTAACTTCTACATTAGCATAATATTAAACTAGCGGCATTCGGTGACCAATTTGTTCTCCCAAACTAAATTTAACTAATGTTAAACATCACTGTAAAACAATTAACATTTTTTAAATTTATCTTTTCACTTGATATGAATAAAAAACGTGAATCCCGATTAAATCAGTTTAGTATCAATTACTGCACATGCAAATAAAAAAAGTTAATGTGCTGCGAAATAAAAGCGAAAGTGAAAATTTTGCTTCAAAGTTAATGAATGGCAAAAGCACGTGATTGAATATTTTAATGGATGAGTTTGAATTCCATCATAAAATTAAATATATTGTTACAGATTCTAAATCAAATTGATTTTTTCAAAAAATTCAAATTAAAGGAAAAGTTGTGCGGCAATGAAACTGGTATAGTTAAAAAGGTAATTTGAATCTTAAGATTCTGCAAAAATTATTTTTGTGAGATTATAATTTTAGAAAATATGAAATTCCAAAGGCAAGTCATATAGATTATGCATCTGGGGACGATTAAACATATTTTTGAGCGGGATTAAACTTTTATTTAAACGTCTATTTCAATTATTTTGTTCTTTTACATTTTCTTTCCACCGTATGAACGGAATTTCGGTAACTTAGCGAACCATCTCCTGAGCATTTCTTATAATTGTTTGTAACTACATTAATTAGCTAAGAGAAACATTGAATGAAATGCAGTTATTAAAACGTTCAATGAAGCAGTCGGAAATTTGCCCAGTGGTTTGTTTATATCTGGCGGATATTATTCGACAATAATTAGCAAGAACAATTATTGTGACGAGAAAGCACGTTAGTGTTTTATATACAGGATAATTCAAAATAAATATAGCGATTACAAATGGCTATAATAACTTAATGAAAAATAATTTATCAATAAAATTAACACCTAATGTAGACGTAACTTCAAAATTTCGTATACATACATCATAGATGCTCTGTGTGACTTCCCTTGGTCACACGACAAATATCTAGACGGTAGTCCATTTCACGCAACACATTATGAAGCATGTCTGCAGTCGCCAATGCAAGTGCATTATAAATGCGTACTTTAAGTTCTTCATTTATTTTGGGCAGAGGAAGCACATACTACCTGTCTTTCACATAATCCCATAGGTAAAAATCGCAGGGTGTCAAGTCCGAACATCTCAGTGCCCAAGAACAGAAGACATCGTCGGCATCTTTATTTCGACCGATCCAACGCTTTCGGAAGTTGTTGGTTTAAAAATATGGGAATCTCTGTACCCTTGTGTGTGAGTGCTCTAACTAGCTGAAAGATTAAATCTGTGGAATCAGTATCTAGCTGTGGAATTAACTACACTTCAAGCATGCCAAGGTAAACATTTGATGTCACACTTTCGCCCATAGACGATAAAAGGACCGTATAATTTATGCAATGACGTCGTGCAGAACATATTAACTTTCTCTGAGTCATTAACTTCCTCTGTAATTGAACATGAACGTTCAATTACAGAGGAAGGCTTCTCCGCACCCCATATTCGGCTGTTGAGCCAGTTAACCTTCCTACCTATGTGGAAGGTCGTTTCATAGCTGAAAATGAAACGATCAGCCATTGCTTCATCCTCCATGCTTCCCAGAATAAACTTATCGTAATTCCTACGTTTGCCGCAGTCTTCCTGTTTCAATTGCTGCACAAGTTAATTACGCATGGTTTCATTTGCAGGTTCTTTCTGAGAGCACACCATACCATTGTTTGTGATATTTGTAACTCCCTGCTGCCTCCATACGTCGGTACTGTTTCTTCAAACATCCGATGCTATCTGCGTATGTTATTCGCATTTGGAGATTCTCGGTTATAACACTTATGAAATCTTCTCTGCATTGCGATAACATAATGACAACTTTCAAATTCTAACACGCAAAATGCTTTATGCACGAGACTCGCCATTTTCACTGAGACGTCCGCAATGATAAGGTTTCTTGTCAGTGTGAAGTTTCAACTCGCGCATGCGTAGGCTTTTTCTTCATTGCACCTGCACCTTACGTAAATAAATCTTGAAGTTCCATCAACATTCTGTGTTAATCTTATCGAAATATTCTTTTTTATTACACAGATATAGCCGTTTGTAATCACTATATTCATTTTGAACTAACCTGTACAGGGTGTTTATATTAAATGGGACAAAAATAACGCATACCTGTGAGCATTGTAATTTATTTTAAAAAATCAAATTTACCATGAAATTACAGTTATCCAAGATTTTATAGCTGATCTATGTGTTGCTTTCCAGTGAAACGGCTAATGTCTATGCAATGTTCCAGATCTTGCCCCATTTATGATGGAACATATTCTGAGTTCAACCTGTAAATTATCCGCTGTTTCATTGTTAAGTCCAGAGGAAGTGGAGGCAAGAAGACTTTAGCAAAACCCCGCAAGAAAAAATCACAAGTAATTAGATCTAGGAATGGCCAAGAAAGAAATGGCATATAGTTTGACCTAGTGCGGCTAATCCATCGATGGAGAGGATGCTAGTCCAGATATTGAGGCATATTGTTATGGAAAAGTGGTGGAACACTGTTTTACTGTAGAATGAAACTGGGAACCGCTTTTTCTAAGAGGGAACAGCCACTCTAATATCCCATTATGACTAACATGTTAATTGATTTTTCACAAAGGAGAAACGACAAAAAAATATTACTGTTGACTATGGTGCAGAAAAAAAAAATCCCATTTGGAGAATCACGCTGAGGTTCCATTTTTCAGTATAGATTTACCGTTAACTTTACCGTGTAAGCGGAAAGTGTTTTCCTTCGTAAACACAAAACTATACGCAAAACCATGCATCGTCATCTAATGTTGAAAATCCACAAATAAATCTGTATACAATAGCTTATTGGAAAGCTTCAAAATCTATACCATCTAAATTGCGTATAGTTTGTACTGTAGTCTTCATAACACGTACGCGGCACACGTTGTTTGAGGCACATAAGTTGGGCACTCGAACAATGAGTTAATTTTTTGGTATTTCATAAAAAGGGTTTTACAATTTTTTTAACCATTTCGATTTTGTCGGGTGCCCGTTTTGGGCTGCTTTTCTTACATAAACAGCTAGTGTCCTGTATTTGTTTCTCCCACCTTTAGATTATGTTTAAGCATATTCCAAAACACAGAATGCTTTATTCAGTATGAATAGTACGTTTTGATAATGATGGTAGCTAACACGTCCTTCAAGTGACTGTTTCATTGCCAGAAATTTCACTGCTGCTATATAAAGCTTGTATAGTTAAAGTTTCAAAATAAAAGTTCGTTTAATGAAATCAATTACAGTTCGTACTTTGCTATTCTTTTTGTCCCATTTCATATAAATCAACCTATGTATAGATGCTTTTTCTCATAAATAATATATGCAGTTTTTATTTCAATTCACAACTTAGTTTCATTTTTTTCATGTAGCCTCATTAATATGTAATAGTTTCATTTTTTAATATAATCGTATTCTGTAATTTCTCTATTGATCGTAGGAAGGAATCTAAACCAAAGAAAACGGTGTTCGTTTGCTAAAAACTTCATTTCATTACAGCTTTTTTTTTTCCAGAAATTTAGCTCCTTTGGCGCAAGCTGATTGTATATGAAACTCCGTTGAGTAGCTGATGTGTTCTGATTCTTTCAATGTGTCTTGGTAGGATAAAATAATCTTTCAGCTTACTTCAATTAAATAATGACTATCACTGAAAAGTTTATAAAATATTAAACGTTATAAAATTAAGAAATAATGTTGATATAAGAAAGAAAACATACTATTAACGTTAAGCTGATTTATTTAAAAAAGTACAGCAAACTGTGTTTTTAATTAAAAAAACTGAATATACACAAATCAAGCTGTACATTTCTTACAAGTATCACATGAGGGGAATGCTATAAAAGACTTGGTGCTATATGCATAAAATATGAATCCTTTTGAATAAAAATATCATTCATAAACTCTAACTATGCTTCCTGCACTAAGTACATGCTAAAAGTAGTTTAAAAAATACAGTCAGCATTACTTATATAACACAGCTTGCAACTAACGAACTCTGAATCGTTTACTGTTCTTCAAAAACTTAAAGCAAATATTTATGTGCTACAAAATAAATGCACTAAACAATTATGAAAAAATTAGTTTTTTTGGGGGGGGAGGGGAAGGCCAATTATTAAAATATCTTGAGTGCACCTACCAAAGATAATAAATCTTTTCAATCAAAATTTTAATTGACGGTGATTCTTAGAATGAGTCAATCTGCAGGAACTTGTATGAATCACAATTATAACTAATTTTATAGTAAAAAAATATTTGTAAAATCTTAATAACAATTGCGATATTCACATTTCAAGGAAACAAACAAAGCAATAAAACTTCTAAATTTTAACAAGTTATCTTCCAGAAATTTATAATATTATATAACAAATTTTTCACCACATAAAAATTGCAATAAAAATTCAACTATCTTTAAAAACTCTATATTCAATTTAATTTCCTTAAAAGTTCACTTTTCAACCCAACAAAATTTAAAAATTTCAGATTAAAACCACAAGAAATTAAATGCAATTAAATATTTTTTTGCTTATATATCTCACACTAAAACAAATAAGCTTTACTGTATGTGATTATAATAGTTGAATATACAAAGTGATGCTGACTGCAATATATGAAAATCACAATACTTTAAAACACATCAGATGTTGTCATGCTATTCATTTGAAAACTTGATAGTGTATGAACAATCCAACCAACAATTAAAAATGCAATAAATAAAGCTGAACAACTCGCTTAATAAAGGAAATATAGGAATATTTGTCAAGAGTTTTATAAGCATATGTAATTTACAAATAAATTAAGTATTAATAATCTGAAGCTCTGAAAAAATGTTGTTTTTTCTAATTAAACGTACATATAATTATTAATGAAAGACAATGTTTGTTCATCAGGCACAAGTGTTATATGACTAAACTTTTTCATATATATCATCTTCATCTTCTAGATCATCATGAGTGAGAGATATTTTTTCCATTTCTGCATCAAATTTAGCAGCCATATTATTAGGTACTCTCTCATATTTCTGTTCACCAAACTTAAGACGAAACCACCCCATGGAATTTGCCTGAAGAAGTCCGAATAGTATCACATATAATAATACAACAGATAAACAAATAGCTATCACAACAGGTACAACATGGCTTAAAGGGATAATGACTTCATCAAAGTTTTGACTGGATAAATTAACAGTGATGCTGCGAGGATGATCAGAACTAATGCACACATCTAGAAAGAAAAAAAAAAATCAGTGTAAGTTTTAAAAAAAATCAATGATTTCATTCAGAGTAGAGTATCAAAAAATTACCTAAATCTTTACTACAAGTGCAACATTCCGACTTCTTTAGCACAGATCCATCACAACATGGGAAACACATATGCTTCACTTCATCTAGTCTCAGTAGAGCAGGACAAGACAAGCAATTTGTTTCTTCAGGTCCAAAACATCTTCCACAATTATCATGACATCTTTCGCATTCCTGTTTAGAAATAACATTTTATAAAACATATTAATATACAAAAATATTAGCGTACTTCGTACATTATTTAAACTACTACTTAATAATGTAAGAAAGAAAGTGAAAGCAGGAATCCTGCTCATAATTAATAACAACATTTCAATCTTTTTCAGCTATGAAAAACTGATTTAACAATTGAGCTTATTTTACATTTAAAAATAAGACCAAATAATTCCCATAAAGCCTTCAGAATTTATTCCACCTGACAATTTAAATAAATGTAATAAATCAAGAAATACCTTAAAATAAATTAAATGAATGCTTAATTTGGCCGTTAGAACACTAATAAGATGTTATAAGATTCAATGACGCCAGTCTCTGTCATAAAAATATCTACTAAATTTTTTCTCTTCTTTATAACTTCAAAAGAAAGAAAAATACATCACAATTTTCAATGCTTCTATGCAAATTTTTCCAAGATATATATATTTTTTGAATAATTAAGAATGTATTTAATTTTATAGTTGATTGAAAAAGTTACAGAGTAGATTTAAAAAATGAGAGCTTCCACTCTAAAATTACTGAATATTTTACCTTGATGAGAAAATTTAAAGCTTTAATTTTAGATGACATGAATAAAAACAATTCTATCTGATCTAATTATTATTATTTTTAATTTATTGTACTAATTGATTAATTGAATTAATTTATTGAAGAATCAGAATTATTTTGATAAACTCATTAATAAACACATTCTTTTGTTAATTCACATTAGAACAATTTCATTTAAATGTTACTTGATTGCACAAGATATTGCATTAATAATATTCAAATTATATATATATATATATATATATATATATATATATATATATATATATATCTATATATATATATATATATATATATATATATATATATATATATATATAAATATATATATGCAACTTATCTCACATTTATTTAAAAAAATATGCAAAAATGAAATTCTGTTTTATTTATTCAATGGAAACATATTTAAAAATTTAAATCTCAATTTTACAAAAGATTTAGTTGACCAAATAATGTTAAATATCATACCCTGCTTTCTTTATTAAAGAACTCATCATCCAAACATGGAATGCAAGAGCTACCAGAAAATGTTGAATTTTCATAACAACTTGTACAGTGTGTAGGTCCAAAATCTTGAATGAAATCATATTAAAACAATACATTCAGAGATGGTATATCACAGAAATTGATGTATAAAAACTTGTCATAAATTAAATGGATTGAAGTTTAAAGTAAAATTCTTTCCGTAAATAAGGAAATTAACTTAAAATATTTAAGAGTCATACAAATGAAAATTATAACATTTGTTCAACACAGTCACACAAACAATTTACTTCACATATACATGCACAATAATATGCAATAATCAGAAAAAAGTGAACCAAGACATTCTTTCTTAAATAAGTATAATATATAATACATTACATGTATAATTTTAATATTTTATACATAAAGAAGTTTTGAACTACCAATTAACCACTTATAAGTTCATTTATCTTTAATAATAAACAATATACTTTGCTTTCGTTCTTAAAGAACTCATCAAAATGTGAGGTTTTTCATTTACAAAATAATATTAAAAAATTATGCATAACATTTTATTTCCCTTTGGTTTCTTGAAGAATGCATTTTTATCATATTTTTTGTATTCTTATTATCTAAAAAAAGTAGAAAATATGTAACAATGCTCACAAAATACATATTTAATACAAAATTCATAAGTGATTCTAGATTAAATATGTAATGTTTAGTCAATGGTTACAAGTAGCATTAAGACATTATATTCGCCACAAGTACAACAATATATTGGAGAAGTGAAGATATTGGATACTAAACACGAAATGTATTTTTATTTTCAATACACCCATTTCACTCATAATCCTTTTTTCATTAGAACTCCATACATTATTAGCTCAATATCCAAACATTTTTTCCCCATACCTCTGTCTCTAGTAAGTAGCTTTGTTTCGAATATCATTTCCCATGAACAACTTATTAATACACTTTTATAAATATGATAATATTTAATTTCAAATAGGCATATTTTAATAATCTAAAATTTTGAATTATATCATGGTGTGGTTTGAATAAAAAAATATCTCCCACTTACATCAAGTTGTGACTGAATAATTCAAAATGAATAAGAATCAAACATTTTTTAAAATAAAATCCCATGAGATTTAAAAATATTTAATTAAAAAAAAAAACAAGATTTTATTTTAAATGAAATGTTTTTTTTTTCATAGCCAAAAAAATCTAATTAAAAATCTAGCACTAAATATTTGATCAGCTCATCTTGGTTATAACAACTTCAAAATCGATATGTATTATTTTCAGAATTCATCATTATATTAAAGTTAATACATTTCATTTTCAAAACAGGAACAGAAAAATCCCAAAATAATGTTAAGGAAAATAAAAGAGAAAAGATTCATAAAGACACGGAAATTTTAAATTCCCATACAGAACAATTTACACTTCATTAATTAACATTTAAACTAATTAAAAAATTAGAAATATATTACTTTCACCCAACATTAAGTAGAAATTTCTAAGTAATGATTGAAATTTCAAGGCTTCTATTATTTACTTAACTTGTATTGTTTATTCAGGTGCATAGTAAAGATTTACAGCAAAATTAAATGAACAAAGATATCCGTTTTCGTTGCCCATATGTTTATCTTCTGCATGAAATCGTTAGAAGCAAAAAAAGCGGTTACCGGACAGAGATCTGAGTGTTTTGTAATTTATAAATATATAATTACAGATCAATATGTTTTTATACAATATTCAATTATGATACTAACTGTGTATTTTGCAATGCTTTCAAGAATAGCCCTTAAAATTTTGTTTGGAAGATTAACCATGAATAAGTAATTTTACTGGTATCTTCTGAACGGATGATTTGAAGGAAATGCAACCAGCCGATTTAACGGAATTCAGCACCAGAATTGAGGAAAATAATTATCAATCAATTACTTCAATCATGCTATTTAAGCAAGAGAAGTTACTATCATCTTATTCATAAACGATGTGACGAATGACTCTTTCATCGAACATTTGCATGAAAAACTCAGCAGCCTTTTTTAAATTCAGGTATAATTCAGCATTATAAGTTTGTCAAATTAATAAATATAATGCAGATTTAAAAATAATTCATTCTGAAAGCATCCTATAAAATGGAAAGTGGAAGAATATATATTTAAACTAAACTTACCTGTACAGGTTTTACAAGTGGAATAACAGGGCAAGCAGTGATTTTCTTCTCCACTGGTTACAAGGAAAAACCCATCTAAGCATTGAGATTTACAAGTGTGATGAATAAGAACAAACCCTTCTGCACAAGCTGTACAATTGAAATTTGAACTGTCAGAGCAATGAAGACATTCAGAGTGGCATGAACGACATTCATTTCTCCCATCACTGAAAAACCTGATAAAAAATATTAATTTTAAAACTTTCAAAAAGGATTAAAAAGAATATATGTAATAACACAAAATAACAATAACACAAAAATGATGGAAATCATAACAAGATAAAAAAAATTCAAAAGCAATGGTAAAATGTAATGAAGAAGATTTTGATGCAAAAAAAAATGATGAGACAAAGGTGAGTAATTTCACAAGTAAATACTACAGCATTAAGTATGAAGACTGTCCAGAATTCAATCTATTTTAACCACCACTTAATAAGATGTTAACAACTTTTTGAACTTTATTCGTACATTTTATGAAACACAATAAATGTATATCTTCTATAGTACATACAAAGACATATGAGGCAAAGAACATTTTAAAAAAATTAATCAACTTACAAAAGTTCTTTATTTGTTTTCCTACAATTGTATTAAAAAAACAGTTTGCAGCAACTACATACAGACAGAACTTCTAAGATTATGAAAAACAATAAAAGAATATACTTGTATAATGTGTAAAGTTATTAAATTACATAACTTATTTACTTCATAAAAAGGACCATTTATTCCAACACAAAGTGATTTTCTTCCAAATGAAAGAAAATATACATTATCTTTCGCAGACATTTAATGATAGTTTGTATAGACAATGAAAATGCTTTAAAATATGAATAAAAATGCAAATAATGGCAATGGATAAAAATGAGACTGTTTTTGTAGTCATGGATTATATTATCTACAGCATTTAATCGAATAAATTTAACCCTTTGACCTCGGATTGTGCCTCACAGTCACGATTCAAGATAGTGCATCATTTTGATGCTTTATTTATTTAATTTTCAATATTAATTGTTAAAAATACTTACAGATTGGTAAAAAGGCAGATTAATATTAAGGAATTTTCGGAAATTCGATTCACTATATATATATATATATACACACGCTGAAGTGACAAAAGTCATGGGATAGCAATATGCAAATATACAGATGGCAGTAGTATCGCAGCGAAAAAGTATAAATGTACAGTTCGTTTGCCAGAGCTTTCATTTGTGTTCAAGTTATTCATGTGAACAGGTTTTTCGTGATTTATGGCGGCACGACGAGAATTAACAGACTTTGAACGTGGAATGTTAGTTGGAGCTAGACGCATGGGTCATTCCATTGCGGATATCGTTAGTGAATTCAACATTCCGAGATCCACAGTATCAAGAGTGTACCGAGAGTATGAAATTTCAGGCATCCCATACCATTCATGGACAACGCAGTGGGAGACCACCTGCACTTAACGACCGAGACCGCCGACGTCTGTGTAGAATGGTCAATGTTAATAGACACGCAACACTTCGTCAAATAACTGCAGGAATCAATGTGGGACGTACGAGGGACGTGTCCGATAGGACTGTGCAGCGAAATTTGTCTTCCTTGGGCTATGACAACAGAAGACCGACACGAGTGCCTTTACTGACAGCACGACATCGTCTGCAGCGACTCTCCTGGGCTCGTGAGCATATCGACTGGTCCCTAGACCAGTGGAAAACCGTGGCATGGTCAGATGAGTGACGATTTCAGTTGTTACGAGCTGATGGTAGAGTTCGAGTGTGGCGCAGACCCCACGAAGCCATGGACCCAAACTTTCAGCAAGGCACTGTTCAAGCTGGTGGTGGCTGCATAATTGTGTGGGCTGTTTTTACATGGCATGGACTCGGTCCTCTGGTGCAACTGAACCGATCATTGATTGGAAATGGTTATGTTCAGCTGTTTGCAGATCACTTGCAGCCATTCATGGACTTCACGTACCCACACAACGATGGGATTTTTATTGATGACAATGCGCCATGTCACCGGGCCAGAACTGTTCGCGATTGGTTTGAAGAACATTCCAGACAATTCCAGCGCATGATATGGCCACCTAGATCGCCCGATATGAATCCCATCGAGCATTTATGGGA
>JAOUZG010016587.1:15202351-15247127 GCA_026289955.1 Argiope argentata | reverse complement strand
AAAAAAAAAAAAAAAAAAAATCTATTAGTGATTTTTGAAACGGTTGTTTTTTTTTCTCTTCTAATTTTCTATCTATTTTTTTCTGTTTTAGATACCCCGAGAGATACTTCCTTGCATGGACTTGATTAGATCTAATATATTAAACATTTTACAGATTATCAGAATACCATACCATATTATCAGAATACCATATTATCATAATATTATATTACCATATTATCAGAATATTATATGCAATCTAACATAGGTGAGGCAAATGAAACCCGAAATATATAAATCTAATTACATTGTGTTTATAACATGTTGTCCATTTGAATTAGACTGTGATAAATAGGTAAACGTATATTTCCAAACCCGGCGATTTGTCCAGTTAAATTTTTTCCTCTCTTCTTCCCATCTCACTATTACTATTCAAAACTTTATTTCGATTTTTGATTATATACAGCACCCTCCCCCCCCCCCGCAATCGCGGAGCCTTGGTGCATAGTATCTGCCACATCCCCAGATGACCAGTCTTCGGTATTAATGACTTTGCTGTAGCTCACCAAACCGAGAATTAGAATAAAATACGGGTTTCAAAGCAAAACGCAATTTTATTCTTGAATATGCGGCAACGATGCTACTAATTTGGATAATAAAAACATGTAGAGAGCTCCGAAAAATATTTTCAGTTGAAATGAAGCAATTCAAATAAATATACGACTCACATTAATAGAATTTGCATTACTGGGGAAGTTTTATTACTTTAGTCAATGCAATGATCTGTAATTTTTGATTAGTACTAACCTGATAGAAAATAAATAGAGGGTATTTATCTCTAATTCCTTTGAAGGAAATGATTACGAAATTTAAGCACCATCGGGAATTATTGCTGGTAGTAGCAGTGCCCAGGGTGCAACTCGATAATTGCATATGAATTGCTCTAAGTCTAGAAGCAAGCTTTCCTCTGCTATTAATGCATAGCCAGCCGTTTATAAGAGCTAAAACGCAATGGGTATAATAAACGACTGATCGTTGTTTCTTGCCAGGATGGACTTAGACGATGGTTTCCAAAAGCCTCTGAATTTGGGCTACTGGACAACACAACACAGTTAATAAATACTTTAGCATTCTTCAAAAGTCAGAATTTGGGAATGACTTCGCAGCCGAATTTATTATAGCGCCATTCAGTTTCGAGAAAGTCACTGCGAAAGGGCCAATAACGTGTAATATTAATGCATTGAAATAACGTGATATGCTGATTTATTTTTTCATTCTACAACGGCAGCAAAAAACTTTCTCAATCAGACAATCTTTATGCGGGATGGTGCACCACCACCCATAATTGTTAAGGCACAGGAGACGTTAGGTGATGGAAGTCATCAGTGGCAATTTTTACAGCTGCATGGCTGCCTTATTCCTTTGATCTAATTTCATGAATTTTGAGTTCAAAGTTCATGTTGATGGAGTCACAAACGGATAATATGTCTTAAAGGATAATATATCACAGACAAAAGTGGAATATCCCTTTAGTATGTTGCGTATAGCCGTAGAGAATGCTGTCATGAGAATGAACGGTGTAATCTCTGAGATTGTGGCCAAAATTGTACGTGAATTCCTCTTTTAGAAATAAAAAGTATAAAGCTTAAAATTTCAGAATTTTGCATGTGTTATTTTCCTTCTTCTTTTTAAACGTTTTTGGAACTTTTTACGGAATTCTACTTTCTATATCATTATAAGTCTTCACACCGAGTTTGGCATTTAAATAGAGCTACAGGCGACTCAAAACAATATCAGTTACAAAAAAAAAATCAACTGGCAAATCAAGTAATTGTGTTTTTGAATTATCGTATCGTGTTTACATATTTTTGAATTTACAGATTGATAGACAGTCAAACGCTAGATGAATTTGGCTGAAAATTACAGTATAGATATTAAATCTGTGTGCCCAGTTTTATCCATTTAGCTCTCACTGTTTTGTAGTTATCGTGTTAACTTACGTCTAAACAATCGGACAGGATAAGCTTCCTCTAAATGGATTTTGGCTAGAATTTGATAGATAACTACAAATTTCGTGTAAAGGAAAAGCATCAAATTTCATTTGTCTGGCTCACAGATCCTTTCAGTTCTCTTTGTTACAGGCATATACCAAAATTATTTTTTCCAAGCCCAGAGAAGTCTAAAATGAAATTTTTCATACGAAAAATAAATTTTTTAAAGCTTAAATGTAAATTAATTTAAATTTCAAAAACAAAATGAGTAACATTTCAAGTATCATTATTATATTATGCTATTAATGATACTTTTACGTGACCTTGAGGTGCGGTTTTAGGTCCACATTATACAGTTGTTTATAATCATTACAGAATACTAAAAAGAAATTATAGGGTTCCATTTCCGATTTAATAAAATAATACTTCTATAATGTAATGGAAACCAAAGTTCAATATTAGAAGCAATCATATCCAAAACCACTTCAAGCCACTATGAATAAAAACTTACTAATAAATTTTCAGAATGTCTATTGACCCCACGTATTAGAAAAGCATGTTCCAATTCAGATTCAGGAGATATTTCTGTTTCCTTCAATGAATTTAAGTAAAAAGGCCTAATTTGGGTTCCATACAATACGAGATGCCAACTTATCAACTTTCCTGCAATAAGAAATATTATTAAAGATGTATAAATTAAATCAAAATAAAATATAGAGAAAATTAAAATACAGTCAAACCTCAACAAAAGGGATTTCTATAGACTGAAAATCTCTCTATATCAAACTTTTTTCAGAAAATTTAATATTTTCATTAGAAAGAAAAAGTTATGTATTTCATTACATTTCTATATATCGAACATCAATTTTCATATCATAAAATTATGCATACAGATCGAATTCAAAAGGCACACGTGAATTTCTCTCATATAAAGGAATAAAATACTTGTTGGTGAATCATTAATTTCTGCTCTAGCTCTACATCATTTTGTTCTTCTATTACTTTGAAAATATAATTTTTAGCTTAAATTCAGTTTAGTTTTAGATTTCTTGTACAGATCATGGCCCTTAAACAGAAATTGAAAAATGAAAGAGCAGTTTAACTTCTAAAAAATGTAAAAAGCAGAAAAAAATCCTCAATCAGAGTAACAAATTAAAACTTGACTTTGCAACTAAAACCTTTGAAGGAGTTGGAGTAGATCGAAAATGCATGAACACTTAAAACTTTTACATTATCGGTGAAGCAGCGCTGAAATGGATAAAAATTCATATATATAATATTGTGATAGGGTTACTAATTAAAATAAAGAGACTGAAAAAGCCACAAATTTGGAAAATTCTAAGTTTGAAACCAAATATTCAAAAAGCGAATTAATAGTAAAGAAAAAATGATAGCCAGTGAAGGCGGTAGCCTTTTGGATGTACGACGTTCGCAATCATTGAAAATCACAGCATTGAAAGCCGTTTAAAAGAAAAAGAGTCCGATAATATATTTACCATGAATGAAACGGTATTTGTTTAAAAAGATTTTATTAAATAAATTTTTTTTAAGATGATAAATGTAATAAGGAAAAATGTATCCCGATTTCCATCAATGCAAAAATGATCGATAGGGAGCATTTAAAATGCCCCCTGAAGGGTGAAAAATATCTTTAGCCTGAAAAACGTGAAATCACATCACAGACTACTGTTTTAAGAAGAAGAAAAAGCATACATACATACATACATAGTCACTGAAATTGATTAAAAACAGAAAACAATTGTTTTGTTATTTTTACAAAAGAATTTGAATAAAAATCGAACAAGAAGAGCAAAGAAATACTGAATAATTATGTAAATCCGTTCTTTTTTTTATGTACCACGTTTTTAAAACGGGCAAAAAAATATAAAATAATCTTTGAATTTTAAACATTCGCAATGACAAATTATCAGGACAATTTGTAACTTATGCTCATTTTTTTTAATTTTAAATAATTATTTTCTTTTTTTAGTGGTGTGTATGAAATGTAACCACCGATTTTAAACTATCTTCAAGATGAACTACTCTAAACTAAATTTGTACCAAACAGACAAAAAAGTGAATTAAAATTGCACTAAAATTCAGTTCTCGATTAGTTATGCTTAAAATTTTTAGCTTAGCGAGATCATTTAAAATCGGTATCGAACAAACAAAAACGTACGCGAGTTAATAGAAGTTTTAAAATACAAAAGAAGCCTAAGAGCATTTCATTTCACTGGCGTGGATACAAAAGAATATATGTTATTTTTACATGTTTAGTTCACTTATATTAACGTCCTGCTGTAAGGCAACACTAGAGCTATTTTTGGACGGACCTCGTAATTTTGAACCGTAATCAGAAGACGAGGACAGCATCTGAGCTGGCACCCCTCTTTCCACACCACACCAGAGGGAAAACTTTTGGTCCTAATGGATTTAACGTGCAACGGACCCTCTTACACGAAGTTTCTTCGTTGAACTCGGGTCTTGAACCCGAAATTCTACGGCACACGAGGCTAGATCTTACCACCAGGCCCCGGCGGCTCCTTTTACACGTAGAAGAGAACTTAATATAGAGATCAACCACAGGAAAAAAAAGTCACTTACATCTATGACTATAATATATTCCTTCTGAAAATCAATCTGCATCTGTAGTGAAAATCGTTCAATCATTACCGATTTCCACCTATGCTTTTGTTTTCATACATTACGAATTTACATCCATTATTTTCCTATCACGTATTCTTTATATTGCACATACGCTATTTAACTTCCGCATTAATTATGGTTAACTTACTTTTCATTTACCCATAAAAGTTAATTTTTGTATTAAAAAACCCCCTTCTGGAATCAACTTCAATCTATTTCTCCAAGGGAGTCGTCATTTGAATGGAGAGGAGAATTTTGATAATAAAAAAAGCACAAGATAAGAAAATAATTAAAATTTAAATTAAATTAAGACATATAACATTTATATACTGTAATAAAATGTATATTATATCTGTTTTTATCAAGGAATAGCAAAATTGAGCTTGCTCTTGCCGAAGCAATTTGTTTTAAAAGGCAATTTAAAATGTTTTGAAATATAATCTTCATTTTTCTCAAAACAATTTCCTTCCTATTTCTCGTGGGGAGGGGAGGCAAACCCCATGAGAATTATTTTATAAATATTTTTTTAACATCACTTATATGCAGTAACAATTAGTATTTTTCTTTAGAGCAGTTTCAATTAAAGCTGCTTATTAAATACTTTAATAAACCAGTAAAAAAATATTATCACTGAGAACTGATTATACTGTTAGTAACTGGACATAATAGTGATTAGCTAAGATTAAACCTGTTGTTTGAGTAAAATTACTATAACCATTTTCAATATTTACAAACTGATATTAAGAGCTTATCATACCTTGCAACTTGATCAAGAGTGGATTTCGGTATAATGCAACTCTTAGTAGTGAACATTATGAGACCCTTCTCTTAATAAAGTAGTTATTATAGTTTCACATTTCGACACAATTATTACATGCTTATGATATATTTCAGGTAATATTTTAGTACCCATGCTTGTACAAAATATTATCAAGTAGATGTTTAGTTGTATAAATACCTTAATAATTAAAAGAACACAATGAAACATATAAGAATCTAATTAATAATGGTTGACAAATTGTTAATATTAACCAAATATCTTATTTATGGAATTTTTACTTTTATAAACATTAATATTTTGATTAGGAAAATAAAGTTTTTCAATTGAACAGCTTGTAGCTGCCCCCTCTAAGACTAAAGAACTAAGGATCTGCCTAGCTGATGTACCTGTTACCCAAATCAATGGTATATTTAAATATACCATTGATTAAAATAATATGTAAATGATTTTAAATAACAATATTATGTAAATGATATATAAATGATTTTTAATATATAAATGTTCCTTTAAATTCACGTTTTTATTTTACTAGTTGATAGATACTTTTTCGACATTTTAAATATAGCACAAAACAAACTAAAAAAAACTAAAAATATTTAATTTAGCTTTCACTACAAATTACTTAGAAATTGTTTAGTATTGTGAAATAAAATTCATTTAAATTTTGTTTATAAAGAAAAATTTAAAAGAATTTACACAATTAGCTTATATTTTTTCTGCTTCTTTTGATTGAGAATTTTATATTTCTACTGATATTAGTGTACATTGGTGGAAGAACTTGCCATCATTATAACGAAAAGCTCCATTTATAGATAGTTTATAAAACTAAATGATAAATCTCTAAATTTACAATAAAATAATCAGAATTTTCTTTCAAGTCAGTATAAACAGAATAGTTTCATTTTGCAGCTAGTAGTTAGTATACATGAAGTATGAAGGGCATTTGTCAGTATGACAGAGCATAAATGAATTTCTGTTGTTCCACCAAAATTTTGATTAACTGTGTATCAATCAATTGCCACCTGATTTACATAAGATTGAAAATAAATGAGTAATAAATAATATAATATCCAAACAGTTAATAATTAAGGAGATTTTCGTTGCAGGTGAAAATAATTTAAATAATGATACACTACAGATGCGTAATAAATTGTTTTTGATAAGTCCAGAATGTATTTTTACTTTTAAGATGCAAATCAGAAATGCTTATTTCTTCATGCATTTTACTTAATAATTAAAGTGGAATTAATTGTAAGAATTTTATTTCGCCAATTTTAAGTATAATAAATAAAAATTATAAAATTCGTCAGGTTTTGTTAGAATGATTATTAGAATTTAAACTTTAATGAGAGAATAATTGATTTAAAAAATGATGGTGTCTCTTATCACACTTCTATAAGTCATCTATATATACAGAAATTTTTTAACTCCAAACATATTTTTAAAAAAAAAACAATCTGTATTTTTAATAAACTTTCTTTGACTGTTGCAGCAAACTGCAATGACTGAATATTTCATATTCAAATGTTTTTAGAAACTGGCAATTTTTTCAATATATATTTTACAAAAGCTTTAAAATTAAAATGTAAAAACTATAGATAAAGCTGAAAATGCTGATATAAGAAGCTTATTATATTGTCTATCTTCTAGCATTCGATGACAAATTTAGCAAATGGTTTTAAACATGAGTCTTGTCTCTTATGCCGAAGAAACTTCTCAGTGCACCTTCTCAGCGTTTAATATATTTTTAAAAAAAATTAAAAAAATCGAAGTGTTAAGAGAAAGAAAAATACAATACTTGTAAAAATAACATTATTTTTGAAAATGCATCACACAAAACAAAAATATTTCCTGAAATAATTGACAACAATCATATGAATCGATTTAAGAAATGCAATATATATTAAAATGTGTTATATAAAATTTAAAAAAAAAATTGTTAACATTAGAACGCAAATAATGTTATTTTGCAGCATTCTATAAACCAGTTTTTTCAATGAAATTTATTATTCTCTTCTTGTCATTTTTGCTGCAAAAAATATTAATATTACAAGGTTGGAAATGGAAGTTGCCACTACATTTGATAATTGTTTAAGTACACTACAGTTTTGTCATCAATAATGGCCAAGTTGAATTGATCTATGGCTTTGCAGTTTTTTAACGTGATAAATTTAAGCAATATATATGAAATGTAATCCATATTAATTTTAAATTGAAAGTAGGTTGCAAAATCGTGGCCCAATTTCACCTCAAGAGGTATGCTGAGCAGCACAAAAGTAGAAGGTTTACAAAGCGAACAAAAATGGTAGAAAGGAATGCGACCTGTATTTCTAGTCTTATATACTAGGATATTCTCATAAATCCCACATGTGTAGATTTCTGAGAGGAATTCTTACACGTATTAACTTTATGTTGATCTTCAGACAAGGGAAATGCAAGATTCTTTTAAAAAATATAGTTATAAAAGTGATTTATTATTCATCCATTGGGCGTGTGGAGTAATAAATGATGCATTATCTTTATAATACTTCATTTGATTTATTAAATAGAAAAAGGGGAATGGATCAGGTAATAATAAAATAAAGTTAGTATGGATTAAATTAAGACAAAACATATATATATATATATATATATATATATATATATATATATGTTTGTAGTCCTTTCTTACCATGATTATCATGCAAAATTGCACGAAAATTCGTCAAAAGACTGGCATACATATTTGATATTCTATAAATAATAAATTAAAAAATAATTTTAAAAAACTAAATGTATAATTTAAATAACACTTATAGTCATTTCTTTAAACGTTAATATAAAACAGATAATAGAAATTTTAAATACGAAAACAAATAAAAAAACTAATTACATAGTTTGATGCTACAGTTGTTTAAGAATGGATTAGTAAAGGATACATTAGGATGCTATTGAAATCCATTACTTCTAATTCAGAGATGTGTAAAAGCGAATATACCAATCTTTTAAATACAAAAAACTTTTGTTTAATTCGCCATGGTCGCGAATAAACAAATCTCAAGTTTATACCGTTATAAGAATATTCTTAGATACGTAGAACCATTGAAATTTTGATTGGTGATTTGGAGACAAATATTAATCTGAATTGACCTCAGAGTGTGGATTATCCCACCTATTGGGATGTATTGGATGATAGATGAAGATTAGTCAAAAGATAACTATGACAATGAAGACAAATTTATGAAATTGAAAAAAAAAGAAACAAAGAAACTTAATAGAAAATAAATATAGAAGAATTCTATATGGTTTGAAATAGCTTATTAAGAAACTTGTACCGTTAGAATAAAACCCAAACATTATTTTAAAATGGCTTTTGTACATGAATAACATTTTTTAGTTCAATGCATGCAAATACATAACTTACATACATATTTGTAGATTTAAAAGTAAATTTTTTTCATTAAATTGTATGATTTTAATTTATCTCTAAAAATTAACTATGTATAATTGTTTACAGAAACAAAATGATGCAAAATCTTCATTATGCATTTCTTTATAACGAATTATTTCAGAAAATTCAAGTTCAATATTTAGAGGTTTGGCTCCACACAAAATGAAGCATTTTGACAAAACACAATAAATTAATTTAAACTTTAAAAATATTACATATATTTAAATATACCTGGCCCATTGGGAGATATGTTTCCATCATTGGTTATAACAAGTTTCCAATTTCCTTGTGGAATTTCTCCCCAAAAGTGAACAGACATAAAAGGCCAATTATTGAAAGATCCATCAATTTTGTCATGAGGTCGGGGTAACAGAATAGCAGATTGTGTGCCTGATGGTGAAATCAATGTTATATGAAGATTACCACGAGGATGGAAATTGAGAGAGATTATCACTTGTACATGCTCTAGGTATAGAACTGCATTCTCTGTATTTTTACAACCTGTTGTATTGATGGTTGTTTCTAATCTCTCACCTCGAGCAGCTGGAATAAGCCTATAGTATTGGGAAAAAAAGGCAATTTGAAATTAAAATACAAGCAATGGAGAGAAAATCTTTGAAAGAGTGTTTAAAGGGACAGTGAAATCAGACATTTGCATTAAAGAAATCCTCGATTACCACATCAAGATAACAATTTCACTTAAAATATAAGAACAGCAAAAACTTATTTACTACCTTTTGTGTGTTTGTGAATATATGTGTGTGTGTGTGTGTGGGTGTCATTAAAATCTACTGTACGACATAGATTTACGATTTCAATTCAAAGTGATCGCCAAAAGTCAAAATACATTTTGAAATTAAATCCCAATCAGCTTACAATTAGAAGAAAGTCTTAGTCAGCTAAATTTTATTAATTTGTATATTGATGCTGATAGTACAATTTTTTTTTAAAAAAATTCGGACTCAATTATCAGTTTATCGATTAATTTTAGTTAAATTTTGATTTTATATTAAAGATGGTATCTAAAAGTGAATTAGACGAAAAATTCAATGAAAATTCCAAAACAATGATTCGTGAAATACAAAAATGCTGAGATGAAAAATAATAAAAATGAAATTTTTCTTAAAAAACATGCATTTAGTAATGTATAGAAAAATAAAAATGAATCTTTTTTTTAAATCAAAAACATGAAGATTAAAACAAAATTGTAATATGAATGACCATTGATAACAATACCAAGAGGAAATGAAGCAGAAATGAATATCAAAAGAAAAAAAATCTTTCATTAAAATTCATTCCTTAAAAAATTATAAATATGATTAAAATTTCAATTTACTTAAAATAATTCTACTAGCACCTGATACTCTTAAGATTTTTTTTATTGAAAAAATATTTTTTATTACATAAATATACAACATTTTAAAGATTTATTTTTAAATTTATTTTTAATAATGTAGTTGTAATGAACAAAATAATCTGCTTTATCTAATTTTTACATAAAATACGCAATTTTAAATAATGAACTTTAATTAAAAATTAAATTTTTCAATTCTCATTGAAAGGGTTGTCAGTAAAAAAAAAAAAAACATGTTTCCACTGTATATATACAGTATAAGAGGAAATGCGTGAACAACATTCATGTGCTAGTTAAAAGAGAATAGCAATACCCCACTAGTTTTTCAGTGGAAAACACAAAGGGAAAGTAAGCAATCTGAAGCTTACCTGAAAAAATAGAATATTAAATTATGTTTATTTTATAAACAAGGGAAAAAACAGTTTATCTTAAATTTACTGTCCATAATTAACTTGATGTGTGAATATTCAAGGGAAAAATATTATCAGTACTTATATCATGCTCTTTAATTTAAGATCATGCAGAATTAAGGATTAAGGTGAAATAAAACACAATATAATATTCTAACTATCATGCTACAAACCCTTTAATTAATTCACAATAAAACAATACCATTTTTTCACATACATGAGCAGTATTTTTTGCAACTTCTGTAGATTTTTCAAATATTAGTTTCCTTTTTTTTTCCCCTTTTGCATCAATTTTATTTGCAAAACTATCAGGCGTTTTTTCGAACAAATTTATGGAAAAAAATGGGGGAGCGGGAAGGTGTTTAAGTGGTTTAACAATCGCGAATATATTTGTTTTTAGTGCTCATGCGACGATCTTTCATTCTTGCAATGTTTAAAGAAATCTACATTTTTGGATTGGGGAAAAAATTAGGAATTTAAAATTTCTGTACCATTCCGTTCTGAAAGAAAAGTTCAAAAATTCCGGTACTTTCCCAATTCTCCCAGTGTCGCGACAATCCTGCTTTCTTTTGCCTACCTTTATAATGATTCACACAACTGAAGTAAAAAATTGCAATGTAACGCTAAAATAAACACACTTATGGGTAATTTAAAAAATTTTTATAACACAACTAAAGTAAGTATCAATTGATGTTATTTTTAGTATTATTACAGGCATTGAAAATATTATCCTTTTTTCTTTTCTTTGTTTACAGAAAAAGATAAAGAACTTTTATGGGGATGTTCAAGAGACATCTTGAAAAATATCCATTGAAATTATTAGAAATGCATATAACTTTTCTGATTCATCAGAAAATATTTTATTCTTTGTAATATTGAAAAGAAGTGTTCAGGCTTTCAGACTCTAATTTAGTCCTAACAATTGATATAATGAAAGGGGGGGGGGGATAAAATTATTTTTTCCAAAAAGAACCCTTTTTTAATAAAAAAAAAAATTTTTTTTTTTGAAGCTACAATAATATTATACCAAGTTGATGTTTCTTCAGTTTCTTTATCAATCAATTGGACAATGAGCAATGATCTCAAACAGGACAGAATACAATAATATTAAGGTGACAAAAATTTTCAAAATGTTATTTTTCAAATTTTTGAACATCTGCTAAATATTTTTAAAAAAGGCTGAAAAATTATTTGCATTATTAAAAAAGCCATTTAAAAGTTTCACTACAACAAAAATATTTTTAATTAAAAATTTTTATTCATCATCAATTAATCCTCCAATTTTTTATTTTAAAATCTTAAATCCTTGAAAATTTATTTCTCCGATAAGCACAGTGAGTATAAGAATTTTAAAACCCTTGTTATAACAATTGAGAAATACAAAACTGGACCTTCTCAGAATACAATGTCGCTCATCAGTTTTGAGGTTACAGTTAAAACTTAACCTTCTTGTGAAATGGGATTCATCGGCAAAAAAGCAGCTTTGAAGGAATTTTCTTCAGTTAAATTTAGAATGTGTTATAACATTTCCCCTCTCTAATGATTAGATCAGAAATATTTTTTAGAGATATTCAAGGACTATATATTTACATCTTTTAAATTTAAAAAAAGTATAAAAAATATATATTTAGTTAAAGTATTTTTTTTTACCGTTTAAATGTTTAATTATTTCCCTGCTCACTACTTATTAATGTCAAAGTGAAGAGCACTAGGGACATTTGTTGCAGGTATCAAAATCACAATGCAACAAGCGGTTCTTACCATTAATGATCACTACTACTAGAAACTAACTACTATTACAAGAAGCTAGCTACTAACAGCTACTACTAGAAGCTAATTTCAAACAAACTAAAACAAATACCTTCTTCACAAACATCATTACACTAAATCTGAAATTAAATTCATTTTTAATGAATTAATAAAGAATGAAATCCTATAAAAATCTACAAAATTATTTTTGACCAGCTGAAGTCAAATCTTTTCTACACGTTGCAACAAATTTATATGATTCAGATTGTGATGTAGAAAGCTAGCAACTTCTCAACATTCCAAATAAGTAATATCACGTCATTTCACATTTTGTTTATTTGTGTAACAGCAGCTGCATTTTATAGATACCTCATATATTGTAAAATATTTTTGGAAAAATTCTGACTCTCTTTTGTAAGGTAAATTTTTTGGTAAACTTTCCTTTTTGTCAAAGAATCTTAGCAAAAATAATATATTATTAGATTAAAAAAAGACGTTTGCTATTCAGTGGAAGCTGTTTCACTAAATTTCAATGAAGTTTTAACAACATATAGATTACAACTTTGTTTCTTTAGTATTTTATCGTTCAATAAGAAAGGAAATTTCTAATTGACAAAGGGACCATCCATCAAAATAAATAAAACATGTTTAAAATTGACCTTTTCTGAGAAATTAAGAATGGTTCATAAAATATATACTGTTGTGGGATAACCCATGAAACTAGAAATGAGAAATCAGGTCTCAATCTCGTTTCTTTTCTTTTCTTTCTTTTTCTTTTCACTCAAAAACCGAAAATGTAGATTGAATTTATATTGTACGCAAAGATTTGTTGAATACTTTTTCAAACATAACATGTTATCACCAGTCAGATATACATAAGTTAAGACCAGTCAGATATTTAAACAAAACACCATTATGTATGAAGTAATGCTAAATCAAATTAAATATAAGTATTTTGTCGGTTCACAGCTAACTGGCATTGAGAACCTGTTTCAGAAAAAGTTCAAAATATTTTTCAAGTGCTAAACGAATAACAATTTTCCCGCAGATTCCAAAGGTAATTTTAGTTATGCATTATGAATGATCTCGTCTTCAGTTGCTAAGTCTGTTGACAAAAGCAGTAATAATACTGTTGGCTTCACCTTTACAAATTTCAAACAGCAAAAAAGATTGCTGCTTGACAGTTTTCTCATATCAATATATTTTTTTCACAGATGGAACTCATTTTCTCCTCCCTTCCTGAAAAATGATGGATATTATTTCGCTTTCTTTTTTACTATTTTACAACGGCTTAGTGAAATTTTAAAACTTTGGGGGGAGGGGATATAGAGTAGAGCAATATAAAATTCAAGGAATTTTAATGACTTTAAGAACCTTCATTAATTGTAGATGATTAATGTAAGAATTACATCGAAAATTAGGTAAATTGGTGATTAAATGTATGCACTGAAAAAAGTTTGGTGTTACAGTCCTGTAATAATTAACATATCCTAAATGAGGATTAGCTTATTCTTTTAGATAAAATAAAATTTGAAGGAAATAATCACTGTGTTAATGTTGAGGGAAATGTTAGCTTTAATTGAATTAAATAAATTTTTGTATAGAATAATGCAGATCCAGCAACCTACTTCTTATCTTCTGTATAAATTTGATAAATAGAAAAAATCTACCTTATTTGTTTAATCAAAATGAAAATAATTCAGTTCTTTGATATAAAAAGGAAAAAATTATTTAAAAATTATGTTATAAATAAATGCATACATACCTTTCTACATTATCTGGTGGTGTGGTACAAATACGTTGTTCAGGTTGTGTTTTCCATTCCTTGGAGCGGGCTAATTTAACCATAGCAGCAGCATCCATTAAACCATAACCAAATTTTGTACTAACTAAAAATATAAAATACAATAATTACTTCCAGCCAACATCAAGGATTTTGTTTCAGTAATTACCATTACTAAAATCCTTCATCTTCAAAAATAAAAAGAGAGAGGGGAAAAAATTTAGCTTCACAGTTTTTGCCTCTTTACTGGTAATTATCATTATGCAGAACAATTTCACTATAACAGAGATTTGACTACGTAAAATATTATTAGTTCCTCTTTTAAAAGATTTTTAAAAAATTAATAAATTTAATACTAAAAAATGATTTGCATATCTCTTAATTAGCATTTGATTCATTAAAATGAAATAAAAAGGATTTATTATCAGTCTGTCAATATATTACCATATTCATTTTGAATAAATAAATGGGAAATGTTATCAAATTCAGAATCTTAAAGTATCCAACATCTTCAAACTATATTAAATCTTCCAGGTTTAACAATGTAAAAAAACTTTTTTTAAAAACATTTTTAAAACTATGAAATAAAAAATAAAACTTTTAATCACCTCTTCTACCAATACCATTTGTTATCCAACCAGTTTCTTTTGCTAAGGGTTCATAACGTGATGTCATCACAATCAAATATTGCATGTCTCTCCATGTAAGTCGAGGACTTAAAAAAAAAAGAAAAGAAAAAAGAAAGAAAGAAATGATTAAAATGAAACAAGTAACTAAATGAATTTTTTCATTTCATTTTGTTTTGCTTCAATATCTAAAAAAAAATTCAAAAATGTACAATACATATTTAGAATAACCACCCAATGAAAATGACAAGATTTGTTTTGTTTTTTCTGGCAAAAAAATCTGGAATGGAATAATTGCACAGAAAATTAAGATTTTATTAGAGTTACATATGTTAATTAAAACTCAATAAAAGCAGCAATAAGAATATATCGACAAAAATATTGTTGAAACAAGAAATAAACAAGTCTATTAAAAATTAAATATAAAAACAACTAATGTCTTTTAAATACACCAAGAGATTATAATGTGGATTTATTTCCAGTAAAAAAAGGCAAGTTAAAACTGTGAGAGATAGTACCTATGTCTATTGAAGGCTTTACAAGCTATTAGAAAGCATTGGAAATTCAATATATCTTTCATAACGATTACAAGTTGGAGGAGTCTGAGAAAAGTAAATATTCATGAGTAAATCGTGGGATTTTCATATGAAGCAGAGTTAAAATGACATTACGCTTCTATGCTATTTAGAAAACCCATCGCACAATGTTCTTTTCCATGTTCCCTTTTTCTTGCTAAGAGCATTGCAACAACAAAAAATAGATCTGGGATATGAATTCTGTAACTAATTTTTGCAGCTTTGTCTACCAATTCATTTCATGTAATGACAAGGTAAGAGAATGCCCTTGAATATTGGAAACCGAAATTCTATGAAAATAAATATCGATAGAAGTTGCCGACGTCTTTAATAAATGGATTGTCAGTAGAGAAGCTATTTAACAGATTCATAAAATTAATGCATAAAATAGATTTATGAATTTGACACAAAATCCTTATACTTCAGCACAAATTAAACTGTAACTTCAGAGCAGAACCCAGAAGGAAGAGACTGAAGTCAGTAATTTGATATGGCCTCTGATAACAAAAACATGGGCAACAAGACTCAAGGATTTGGAGTCACCTGTGAAGATTGGTTCATATGCATGATTAAAAAAATCTTTGCTTTAAATGTTTTGCATAAATAAGGATAAATTATTTCCAAAACCTAAACCATTACGATTTTTTACGATATTAAAATGAAGTACGATGAAATGCTTTGTCAAAGAATACCAATACCAAAAGTTTTCACTTCAGAAAAACAACCCGAATGTCCGTTTCAGAAGAAACTAAATTTTTGACTTTTATCATGCAATTCAAAATCCACTCTGAGAAGAAGTTCTTTTAGATATATTCTTTTTATCAAGGATATGTCCCATACGGGCATTAACTATTCTTTAAAAAGGTTTGCACGTGAAGATGGTTTGAGAAACTAATTCATAACTGAGCAGATTCTGAGGATCTTCCCCAGGATTTGGTACTGGTATAACAAGTATGCATACCCAAATAACTCGAAAGACAAGTTCTCATATGCTGCCAAAAGTGAAGAATAATTAGAGGGAAAATTTCCGAAAGATGCTGCAGTGTAGAGTAGGAGATTCTATCAGGACCCAGTGAAGTCTGTTTGACAATGAAGAATGTACAGAGGACAGAAAAGGAAAACAAAAGAGTCCACTGTTCAGATACTTTTGGCTCTTTGAAAGGCAACTAAATTTATTGTAGTTTGATACCGCCTGAATATATCTGAAGTTAGCTTCTGATCTGTGATAATATCAAGGCAGTTTTGATTCTACCAATGCCACCTTTGCAAATGGAAATCAAATCTCAATTCAAGAATACTGGCATCTGCAGCTGAGATAAATGTCTAAGTTGACAACTCTATGAAGATTATCAGTTTAGATCAAATCAAGTGTAATCACAGCATTACGTGTGAAAGGGCCAATCAGCTTTGTGAATTACATAGCGTGATGGACATTAAATGTTAAAAGAACTAACACTTACATAGTTCAAATAATCAGAAAACAGTAACTATCACGCATGTCAATTTCAACTCGAAAGTTAAAAGAACAAGAGGTGTACAAAGAGCTAGATCCAGCGAGTGGAAAGTTTTTCTTCGTTGGAGGAAGTAAGGGCCATCTCCATTGTTAAACAGACTAAGAGAATGAGATCTATAAACTCCCCAATTTGCAGTCCTCAAGAATTTGTGTTCTCGCTGCTTCACAGTGAACTGTGGCTGGTCTTTAAAATCGTCAATGAAGATAAAAGGAGTAGGCAATTCAGTTATTAATCGATGAAAATATCTTGCATGGATATCAATACTGTTTGACGAAAGGGACGAAAACCATTATTAGGTTGAGAAGCATAACTTTGACTGCAACAGAATACAAATATATACATATTAGAGGAGAATAGAGAAAGGACAATAAATTAAAAGAGTTCCTTCTCTAGAAGTTCAGCCAGATTCACTATCTTTTCTAACATGGGTATGCCCATACCACTGGAATTAACACACCGAAAAGGATCGGGAATGCGATGACCTTTCAATCTTGTTGTTCCTAGGGTTCTTTTAATAAATAACAAGATTTTAACTTCTTAACGTTCTGTATTTCACCAATAGCTAGTGTAAGAAGTTTCTGATTGAGGAAAGGAGATATAATATGATGAGCATTTGCTGCATAATCATGTAACTTGTAAAGAAATTGGCTTGAATAACTTGTAAGGAATTTTTATTATTATTATTCTTATATTCTTCTCACATATCGAATAATCTTTTTTTAATTCTAAAATGTTATATTTATGAAAAAAAGTAGAATATTTGTTTTATATGCTTTGATTATAATTTTATACAGAATTTCATATTTGTCCACCATTATAAGAGGTCCAATAGACTATTTCTTTTATATCCAAGATGTTGAATTTGAATCAGCTCAGCCAAGATGTTTAAAAAAGTCTAGACTGTCTTAAAGTAATAACAGGTGTATTCCAGTTTTTTATAGATGAAGAGATATATGATAAATTGTAAAGCTATAAATTAAAGAAATATTTGAAATATTAATAAATACTGACAGAAATTCTACATTGAATTTTTTAATAGCATGAAAATGCTGAAAAGATATTATTCAAAAAGGAAAGCAAAAGTATGGGGCAATAAACATTTAAAATGGTTTAGAGGCTCAATTGTTATTTAGACAAGCAAGAATCCAATTTGATTTCATACAAATTTTATAAGAAAGCATATAGATTTGAAAAGACCATTTACTTTAGCCAGGAATTTTAATGTTTCATGTTTTCTCCATTAATTCATATTCTAAGTTCGCCGCTGAAAAATTAAATAAAACGTATTTAAAAAGAAACGTAAAACTTCGTATAAACCGATCAGTCACTATGCCAATTATGGTCTGATTAGAGGCTTGTTTCCTTATATTAAATATTTAGAGGCTTTTTTCCTTATATAGAATTCTTATTAAAGACATGGAAATCGATAATTTATTACCAGTAATCAATAAACAGCAATGAAAAAATAAAGAAATATGAATACTTCAGAAAAACTTGAAACACTGAGCTGAATGCAAATATCTTCAACTTTCCATTTAAAAAAAACCTATAAAATAAGCTGTATGCCTTCCATTCTAATTAAATAAAAACCTTCTAAATTTAAAATAATCTAAATAGGTCAGAAAAACACTCATAATCATGTTAATTTTTAATATTTTTAAAAAAGAGAAAGCAATAAAAACTTTTCAGGAAACATCATTAATTTTAAGTCCTTACTTTGCTTCTAATGCTAGAGCGCAAATTGCTGCAGCAATTGGAGCAGATGCAGAAGTTCCAGTATGACTTTTAGTGCAAAGTTTTGCAGCATCTGGTTTTTGACCACTTTGAAGTTCAGTGAAATATGAATAATCAACATCAACAGTAACCTTAAAAGAAAATTGTATGAACATCAGAAATAAATCAGATATAAAAACGTAAATTTTCTCTATTTTATATAAATACACTGTGAATAGAAATAATTTTAAATATAAAAAGTTAACCGATATTAAGTAAGAAGGAAAAAAGTGAAATCATTAATCAAACTATTCGAAAAATTGTCTCATTTACTGAATGAAACATTTTTTTTTTTGCTCAAATTTTGTGGAAAATTTATTGAACATTCAAGTAAATGAAAATGATTACACAGTTATCATGACTATCATTTCATCTTTTTAAAATTTATTTTTTGATACAAAAAAATTCTTATTACATCCTCTAATATATTCATAATATCGCTTTTATTATTTTTATAGAATGATAAGTTTACATTCCATAATACATGCAGCATGGGGTGAAATAAAAAAAACCCGTTTAAATTACCAAAAGGGTTTAAATATTCTTTAGTTGTTGTTGTTTTTTTAACCTCAAGACCTGGAATGGCGAACCATTGGCACGGGACACAATATTTTGGGCAGGCCACCGATCAAAACGGTTTGCATTTTAGTTCAAAATAACGTTCACTATGAAGTATTACGAACAAACGCGAGCGTTCTCATTCCATTTAAAAAAAGGAAACATATATTTGTACTGTTGTTAAAAACTCGCTTGCTGAGAAAGAAATTGATTTGAAAAGAATTTTTTAAGTAACTGACAGTGCTTCAATATGGTGAGAAAAAAAATATTATTTTATTTGTTTATTTCAAACAGACACATTCAAATTTCTTGAACTCCACTGCATCTTTCACCCACAAGTTTTGTGTTCTAAGTGTGGTTTGCTTAACCCAAATTGGCTTTTATGCCTTAAAGCATCAAATTCAACTCAATACAACTCAATTCTATCCGTCGTTTAACATCTCTTGAGGATGTAGTTGCAATAATAATAATAATAATCAATTTCATATCGTCACAGACTTTAAATAAGCAAAAGTTTGGGCCTTTCTAGGACGAAGTCTACTCGGTGCATAATTGCTTACTAATATACACTGAAGTGACAAAAGTCATGGGATGACTGTTAATATCGTGTCGGTCCTCCTTTTGCCCGGCGAAATGCAACAACTCGACGTGTCAAGGAGTCCACAAGTCGTTGGAAGTACTCTACAGGAATATTGAGCCATACTGTCTGTATAGACGTCCATAATTGTGAAAGTGTGGATGGTGCAGGAGTTTGGGCACGAACGGACCTTTCGATGATGTCCCATAAATGCTCGATGGGATTCATATCGGGCGATCTAGGTGGCCATATCATGCGCTGGAATTGTCTGGAATGTTCTTCAAACCAATCGCGAACAGTTCTGGCCCGGTGACATGGCGCATTGTCATCCATAAAAATCCCATCGTTGTGTGGGTACGTGAAGTCCATGAATGGCTGCAAGTGATCTGCAAGCAGCTGAACATAACCATTTCCAATCAATGATCGATTCAGTTGCACCAGAGGACCGAGTCCATGCCATGTAAAAACAGCCCACACAATTATGCAGCCACCACCAGCTTGAACAGTGCCTTGCTGAAAGTTTGGGTCCATGGCTTCGTGGGGTCTGCGCCACACTCGAACTCTACCATCAGCTCGTAACAACTGAAATCGTCACTCATCTGACCACGCCACGGTTTTCCACTGGTCTAGGGACCAGTCGATATGCTCACGAGCCCAGGAGAGTCGCTGCAGGCGATGTCGTGCTGTCAGTAAAGGCACTCGTGTCGGTCTTCTGCTGTCATACCGCAACGAAGACAAATTTCGCCGCACAGTCCTATCGGACACGTCCCTCGTACGTCCCACATTGATTCCTGCAGTTATTTGACGAAGTGTTGCGTGTCTATTAACATTGACCATTCTACACAGACGTCGGCGGTCTCGGTCGTTAAGTGCAGGTGGTCTCCCACTGCGTTGTCCATGAATGGTATGGGATGCCTGAAATTTCATACTCTCGGTACACTCTTGATACTGTGGATCTCGGAATGTTGAATTCACTAACGATATCCGCAATGGAATGACCCATGCGTCTAGCTCCAACTAACATTCCACGTTCAAAGTCTGTTAATTCTCGTCGTGCCGCCATAAATCACGAAAAACCTGTTCACATGAATAACTTGAACACAAATGAAAGCTCTGGAAAACGAACTGCACATTTATACTTTTTCGCTGCGATACTACTGCCATCTGTATATTTCCATATTGCTATCCCATGACTTTTGTCACTTCAGTGTATAATAATGTTTTTTGATTTAGACGCGGGAACGTACTTCAAAGATTTGTTGACTGCTTGGCAGAAATTAGATTGTTTCTGCAAAATGTGGGGGGAATGGAACAATGTGCACGATTGGTAGATGTTATGTGGCTCACAAAGTTGATGTTTTTTATAGATATTTGCCAAATTTCAAAGAACTGAACGTAAAGCTTCAAGGTACATAAAACAATTATTGTCATGATGAATGTCTTTCTCATTTTTGAAGCTGGATTGCATGCTTTAGAAACAATATTTTAAAAAAATACATGTACTTCCTAAATTTGAAAAAAAAATGTATCAAAAATTTAGATGCACAAACCAGATGAGAAACCAGACGAAGAAAAGGTTATTGAAGAATTTATTTCCATAATTGATTCGTCAATCAAGAAATTACTAGCCAGATTTTCTCAGTTCAAAGAATAATCGGAAACACTCAAGTTTATTATGCACCCTGAAGTAACTTCATTTAATAAACTGAATTTACCCCAATTAGTTGAAAGTTGAAGAATTTGAAATGCGACTGATTGATTTCCAGTCTAGTTCAATATGGGTTCAAAAATTTACTGGAACAAAGAAAGATTAGAAGTGATCAAAACAAAAAGATTAACTAGCAATATATAAAAATGTCAGTAACGAAATTATGGAAACATAGAATTCGACTCCAGACACATTTAATTGTTTGGAGCAACTAGCTCATGCTATTTTAATCATATTTTCATCTGTCTATGCATGTGAGTCATTACTTTCAGAGATGAATTGCATTAAAAACTCTCTTAGAAACCGTTTCGCATATGACTACAATTCGACATTTATTTCGCCAAAAGTAGTATCTTGCAATACTAATATAAGTTATTTGTCATCTAAACTGCAACAATAGAAGTCACACGTTACTTTAATTTGAATTACATATGACTAAAACCTTTAATACTATACAGTGCAAAATTTTATTTTTTCGTGGTAAATAATGAATTGTTGGCATTTAGTTTTATTATTTTCCCAATAAACACAAGTAAAAATTATTTGACGGTACATCTATACCTCATTAAACCTTTCTTTAGGAAAAAAATGGCACATTGATCCATAAAGGTTCGCCATCTCAGCTCTAGACGATAAATAGACACTATAAATAGCAAAAGCGTATAAGATGGAAAATTATTTATGTTATTAGACCCACAAATAACTTTCAAAAAGTCACTTTTAAATTTTTACGTGATATCAACTAGATAAATTTGGTGTATCATAAAATTTTTCATCTTGGTGTAATAGCATATTATAAAAAAATTGCATATACCTACTAAACCGGCCAGATCAAGCTTACTTGAAAATACCGAATAGAATATTAAATAAGAGAACTCTCCGAAAAACTGAAAACAAAATCGATAGAACAAAGTCTTTTGATTTCTGTCTAGATTTACACCTTATTACCTTGCAACATAAAATATTGTAAAAGTCCACATTATTACTGTGTGATATTCTGAATGCTTGTACACCATCTTTGATAAATATTAACAATATTGTAGATAATTTTGTGCTGTTAATAATGCAGTTTCGAATTTCCTGAATTTTTACATTAAGACATGCGTTTATTTATTTACTGGTTATTCAGCAAACATCCTCTAATGACAGTCATAACAAAATGTTTTAGTTGATTGAAATAATTATTTTCTGCTTCAAAATTTCTTTCGGTATTTTAACTTGCATATAAGAAATTTAATTAAGTTTCATTGTCTCTAATTATTTTTCTTACATTTTTTTAGCAATTTAGCCAGTCGATTTACTGTTTATAATGGAATCGTTTGCGATTTATTTTATTTTATTTCTTTATTTTTTACATTCCAGTAAATCAACTGACAAAATTTTTTTGGAGACCCTAAACAGCCCAATATCTTAAAATCATTATCAACCCAGTCTTAATAATGTCCTAAATTAATGTAAAACAAATTAACGACGCCTCTAGTGTTTTTGTGAAAAACAGCTACTGAATGACATTATTTTAATTAATTCTTGTACTGTTCAGTGTTTTAAGTTTATGTGAACGTTTAGTATTATGTCCAAAATCGGCCTTGGGACACTTTCTATACAAAAATTGTAAAAAATTCATTTAAAAATTACTAACTGTCCATTATATATTTCCTGTTTCAATTATGTAATTTTTTGGCTTTTATTTTGTACTTGTTCTTTTATACTTTTAAATAAATGTTCTTGGAAGATTTTGTAATTTTTAATTTTAAGTGAACTGTTTAAAATTATGGTTTTTGCAATTTTATGTAATCGATTGCCACTCTTATTTTCGGAAGTACATCTACGGAATATGTTTTTGTCCTTGCTTTCTCTAGTGGCTCACTATGGGCCTTACATCAAATCGGGTAAGCTGGAGCTATGTGAGGGTTAAAAAACTTTGTTATCTATTTATAACAAATATTTAGTTAGCATTAATAGAGCTATGGTTAAAAGAGCATAGTTCATAGTCAAACAAATTTAAGAAATTAGAGTATAGTAAGTTACATTTGGAAACAAGACTAAGACTATTTTAATATGGACTTTATAATTCTAAGCTCCGGTCAGATGACATCTGAGTTACCAACTTCTCAACAAATATCTACACAACACCTAAAGGAGGAAGTTCGGCCCGCGAGATCAGATTTAAAGGGCATCAGACCCATATACGCGACTGATATTAAATAGATTTGGATTTCGAGCCGTAATCCCTACCGTCCTGTAGCCGATATCTTATCATTGTGCCACCACAGCCTTAAAATTCTTTTCAATTTTCCCAGAAAATGTTAACCCAAGATTATTCAGCAGAAAAGATAAAAGTTTCCCTGTTATTAGTTAAAATCTGAAACGAAATCTTTTTTTTTCCTACTCACAACTATAATACAAATTGTAAATAGTATCAAGGATGTTAGTGCCATAGGTATGCAGTTGTTAAAAATAAGTTGCATTTACCATATGATTATGAAAAACTCCTTTTAGCTTTATCTTACATATTCATAAACATTTTTTATGAAAATAAATTAAACTTAAGACGATTCATGCTTAGTCACATTTGCAATATTCTATCGAAAAATTTTTTTTTTTTAAACAGGGGTGAAAAACGATTTAAAGTTAAAGAGTTACCTGTCAATATGTGTAATTGGTTACCCGATGGATCTACGAGAATGCAGCCATGCAACAACTTATGAAGTTATGATGGCATGTAACATTTTAAAGGTGATTTAAAGGCATATGAAAGATATTTGTTTCCTTTTTAACAGATCCTTTGAACGGAAGAACGCTTGCCTACAGAGGACAGAAGATTTAGACCAGCAAAGAGCATTCTTGGAATAACGCATTTCATTTCATACAACACAATACCAAAGAAAGTTTATTTCTATATGGAATGAAACTGTAAATGAAAAATCTCTTGGTCCAGTCATTTATTAAAAAAACCATTTTTTGAACTGAAAAACACATTCAACAAATTTTAAATTGTCTTTTAACTTATTTGAAATAATCTGTATATCAATGAATTTCGTTATGATTATTCGGGTAAATTCGAATTTTGCTCAAATAAAAGTATTAAATTCAGGCACTGATCATGGCCAGATTATCAGATATACAATTGATCACTGATCCCACAACTTATGAGGCCTTGGGACTTTTATGCATTAATTGTAAAGTAACAGTTTTGTATTTAAACTCCTAAGACTCATATACTAATAATTAAATATTGTTTAATTATTATTTTCATGTTTCTCACCATCCGTTAGACTCATCTCAATTCGAAGTATGCTGCCTGTTTCATAAGTCAACTGCATGGACAAAGTTTGTATTAGAGTAATTCAGTTGTATTTAAAATGCTTTCAAATTAATTTTTTTTAAATTTTTTTAAAAATTACTTTTATATTTATACTTTTTACGAGATATCCGTATTACATCTCAGATATTTTTAAATAAAAAATAGTTGAAAAATAAATTTAAATTCAGGAGTTTTGTTTTATAATGAATTTTTAGAAAAAATTTTAATCTATAAGATTAATTTCATAACTAAAAATAAATAATCTAGCAATCTGCATGGAAAAAGTAATGTATTTTTAAGACAAATTATATTAAAGCTTTATTACATACCAAATTTATCTAAAAGTAGTACATACCCAATTTATCTATAAAGAAAAAGTAATGTATTTTTTAAATAAATTATATTAAAGCTTTTATTACATACCCAATTTATCTAAAAGTAGTACATACCCAATTTATCTATAAAGTAAAAGCAATGCGATTAAGAACAAAATGGAACTTACAATATTTTGATCTCTGCTGGATGTACCACTGCTATAGGTTGTTGCTAAAGTTGATGAGCACTGCTCTAAGTACCATGGCATTAAACCACTCTGAGTAGCACTGCTTATAGATATTGTATAAATGGAATTTGTGTACCCATCACAATTACAATTGTCATTATGCCTTCCTCCATTTCCTGATGCCCACACAAATATCGATCCAAGGCCACCTCGTCCCTGCATTCAATGAAAAATAAATTTTTACAATGTGCATTTAATAAAAACATTGAAATGAAAAATCACAATAGTATGATCAGTATTTATATACTATTTGAAGGAAAACTCCAATTACACAATGAAAAGATAAATTTTCTACCTTAAATTTTAAATAAAAATCTGCAATTTAAAATCTGCATTTTTAAAAATACAAATAACACAAACCATAAAACAGTAAACTGTACACTTACAAATTTTTAAAGAAAAATTAGCATATCTTAATAAGCAGAACAGTAAATTGTAATAAATTAAAATCTATACATCAGGATTAACATTAGAGAGAAAGCTAAATTCATGAACACAGATGGATGAAATTGAGAAAAAAATGCAGAAACTTTTGAAACAAATATAGAATTTTTTATAATTAATAAAAGCATTGCAAGAATTAGGTGGACTCAGATGGACGCTACACATGTGAATTATGGTCCCTCAAGACATCAGTTAGATTTCAAAGGAGTGCTCCTGCTATTCTCTTCAATCGGATATTTGGAGAATTTAGGAAGAATGATGACATCTGATAGCTGAGAGATATATATAAGAAGAATGAAAACAATGACATCAGACAATGCCACTCCTTTGAAATCTTCGTTAGTTCTAGGCTTAAATAATTATATTTCATTTAAACAAATTTCTTTTTTTTTAAAGTTAATTATATAAAAATTTTAAAGCGTGCTAAGCAACTTCACTTTTGAACACACAAAAATGTCAAAATTTTCCTTTATTTACATATTGTACTAACAGCTCTATCATATACATAGAAAAATTCAATTTTATGATTTTTTTTTCTTTTAGGTATGGGGTAATTTCGCTTTTCGCATCCATATTATGGAATAATCCATTCCATTTCATGGAAACAGAGAAATCAAGCACTCAAAAATTTGGATTTTTTTTCTTTTAATAAAGTTTTACTAATTTTTGTTTTAAATAATTTTTATCTAGTTTAGCAAGGCAATGAAGGGTTGTAATGTTTATGATATTGGAACTAATCAATATTAACACTGGAAGACAAGTTAGGATACAACCTGTCTTATATGTCTAATTTAAGAATGAATGAACGCAGGAACAGAAGATTTAGAGGAAATGTGCACTATATATATTAATTAAATTATTAAGCAAAACTAATTCTTTAAAGAATGCAACAATGACTAACAAAAAAGGAACTACTGGCAGATAACTCTATTCTTTGGGGTAAAAGTACATCACTTGTGTGAGAAAATGTCGTAAATATGCAACAAGAATGGGTTCTAATAAAGAAACTCCCTCCCCCTAGATGCAATGCACTGGTGGCATCGACTTTTCTTGTTGAGAATTAAATTACGGAACAACGAAATGGGAAACGAAAATCAGGCAAGAATTCTTCTTTCAGCTCATTAAACAGCTTTGGAGGAAGACTTAAAGCAGCGACCGGTCTTTTAAATCCCAACGGTGCTCTGTCGGATTCAAGTCTCGGGATAAAGTTGACAATTCCATTCGTTTGATACCAACCCAATCTCACAACAGCCCTCAATAAGCTGAGTTCGGTGTGGTTTTGCATTGTTTTATGTTAGAAGAAAATCATTACCAACGGCAGAATATGAACGGACATACGGATTGAGGATATCTAACACAGTTTCAAAGTTCGTCCTTGGAACGCATGCCAATCAGTAAGAACACCGAGAGATCGCTGCTCAAAGCCTTTTTCAACAACCTCTGCTTTCAACAATGCTGGATCGGATATATCTGGTGCGTTGTTCTCTCCAGATAATCTGATTACATGAATCCTTTTCACGTATGAACCAGGACTCTTGTCTCTTGTAAGCGGGCAGCTACGTTCTTGCCTTCATGAGAAGACACACAAGTGGTCGTCTTGCATACAGACTTGTAATTGAAGTTTCTTCTCATTGAAGTAGCGGAGAATCTTATCCATGTTGGTACAAAATGAACTGCCATGAGACACAATGTGTTTCTCCTCCTACAGGCCGAAATAGATAACCAACGGTCTCCAGCAGGTGTTGTAACTTGCAGTAGGCCTGAATACATGTCTTCTAGAAACAGAATCTTAAGATTGAAACTGATCTCATAGTCGTTTGACCACACTCCGAAGCACATTGAGACGTCTAGCAGCATCAACTTATGACAACTTTATTTCCATTCATCCGACCAACCACTACCTTTGAGCAAACAATATCTCTTAGACATTGCTAGATTTTCCTGGGTATCGTCAATGAAAATGCCAATAATAATTAAAGATTACAACAATCAAGCACAAAACTTACACATGAAATTATGTCAGATTAATCACATTTTCTTCGACTTCAAAATAAGTATTTAGTTCTTTAAAATAAAAGTCGTAGCAAAGGTTTGCATAAGTTTTCTTGAAGTTCGCGATTATCATGGGCCCGGATGGCCTGGTTGGTAGGGCGTTGGACTCGTACTCCTTAGGTTAAGGGTTCGAAGCTCACCGGCCAAAAGATTCCCCGAGTGTGTGGCGATTGGCGCTCGTTAAATCTGTTCGTGGTCGCAAAGTCTTCCATGTCGAGAGTAATACCACTGGGGGTACTGGGTCAGAGGTGATCGTTCTCTGTTCCAGGTCTAAATTACGATATGAGATGAATGAATGAATACGCATGAATAAAGTCCGCCCCTTAAAAAGGGTTAAGGTTTGCGTGTAGCTAAGCCGTACTCTTGGCCCTATTTGGCGCTACTTGTAAAGCAAGAGACTTATAACTCCGGCTTAAAATCTGCTGATGTATCAGCGGGCTTGTCCACGGCAAGTGCCATTAGTCACACACATATAATTGCATGATAATTAACACTACATATAGACAAATTGCAATATGGAGGTTTTATCTTTTAAATATATGAAAATAAAAAGTCGCTCATACATGAAAATAAAAGTCAGCAAAAGGATTGCTCAAAAAAATCAAAAATAATAAAAAAATGGAAGAAAGCAGATTCTCGAGATACCTTTGACGTCTTCTCAACAAACTATTTTACAGTACACGAGGATATATTTTCGTATTTATTGGAGAAAATGAATCTAAAAAAGCTGTGCACAGAGCATTCTCACTTAAAAATAGTAGACTCGGTAAATTTCGTAAAAATGAGAATGTAATGGGGGATTTGTGATGAAATCTACGGACTTTATTACCAAGATGTAGTGCTGTATTTTCGAGATTTCAGAAGGATACCAAAAGTTCTCGTAATGTAAGCGGCAAAATCATAAACGCCTTCTTATTCAGTAGCAAATGGCATGCTGCTTTGGAAACTCAGTCATCTATTCTAAACATATCCACAATGGATAAGAAGACATTCGTCAAGTGCAGGCACAATTTATTTACAGGAAACAAAGAGATAAAAAGTAAAATTTGGGATATATCGCGACAAGCAGCTCTAGAAGCACACATAAAGGTCGATTTTCCACAGGATGATAAAAAGGCTATTGAAATTGGTGTCTTGTAAATGGCATTTGGCCTTATATTATAAAACGACATTAAAATATTTAAAATCAAGTAAAATACGGGGTTATGTAAATATTGCCACCTTGCACAACGTTTTAAAATCTAGTTAATTTTAACATTTTAATTTATTTTAAACCCTCATTTTTCCATATAAAAATTTTATATGTGATTATAATTATTACATAAATACATAAAAATCTGAAAAAAATCTGAAGGTAGAGAATAGCGAAAAAAATTTAATGCCAATTGTGTCTTAATACAAGACATCCCATTTGCACATATATGAATTAATTTCATTAAAAATTAATGAATGCTAAGTGTTCTAGCTTAAAGAAAATGAAATTTTAATTGTATATGAAAACTGTGTATGAAATTTTAACTGAAAAAAAATTATCCAAATTCTTGTAAAATTTAAAAAATTAAAATATAAGCGAGACACAAAACTTACTTTAGTGATGCCCTCAATGAAAGCAGTTTTTGCTAACTTTCCAGGACCATCGACTGTTTTTCCATCATCTTCTGGACCCCAGGAAGCACTGTAAATGTGAATATGGTCTGGATTAAGACTTAGAGCTGTTGCTTCAATATTATCAGTCACAGATCCATCCAACATTCGCACACCTATGTATAAAAGCATACTTAAATTATAGCATTCTTTATTAATTTCAAAGCATACATGCATACAAAAACACTGTTGCACATATTTGTCAGTAATAACGAAAACATAATATTTTAATGGAGATATTTATAAATTTTCTGTATAAAAATTAACAATTTAAAAAATATATTTTTTTAAATTACAAACCCATCTTTAGTGAAATGGAATAATAATAATTGATGTAGATGTAGAGTCAATAATAGTATAGTCCGCTAAAAAAGTATCAGGATACTGCTCATAATTCCAAAACTAATTAGCGTACAATAAAATTGTAAATGTCTGCCGCAATAGAAATATCTTTTATGCACATGAAATATTTCTTTACGTAATGGGTCGTCTCTTTATTTACATTTTACTAGAACTTTTTTTTCTTCATATAACAATGTTCTATTTCAAATACGCATCTGAATTCTATAAATTAAAAATAGCTCGAATACATACAACATTTTGTAATTTTGAGTTGATCAGCTATAAGCAATTTGGAATTTAAAATTCGTTAAATGGGAATTCTCGTTTTTCAATATATTTCAAAATATAACGAATTTGATAATAATTCTTTTGTTTCCAAAAAACACTCAATAAAAAAAGGGAGAAATTATGCATTTAAAAATATGTATATTTTATATTTTTAAAAAATTTTTGAATAGAAACTTACAAAAAATTGGTATCCGATCAAAGGGGCAAAACCTGAAACATCACTTTTCGAAATTTTATCCGCTTCCGTAAATAATAACAAGATGATTATAATTCTATATAATAATAAGATATATAGTACTAATCAAATATTTTCAGAACGGCATGCTTTTCGCTTCCTTGGGTGTATCTGAACTTTATAAAAAGGATTTTTCTTTATAAAAGATTTCTAAAACAGAACGGAAAACAAAGTATGTTTTTCAATAATGCTTTATATAAAGTATCATTGAAAGACACAATATAAAAAACATTTCAAAGTATAAAAAGGAAAAAAAATCTTAAAAATGATTTCAAGTACAGCCTAATGCAAATTTTAAAAGGCAAAACCAACAGCATTACGTCATTTTGCCTTCAATCACAAAGCAACGTTTCCGAAAATAAAGACTTCCTAATTTGTTAGCTGTTCCAAATTTTTTTAAATCTAAACTTCTTTTATTAATATTAAACTTATCTAAAATTTGTTTATTTTAAACACTGTGTCATGGAATTTTTATTTTTTGTAATTAAATATGTAAATAAAAGTGTTATTTAAAATTCTCATTTAGTCATGTTTCATCGCTATTACCAGTAAACTTCAATATATATATATAAAGAGAATAAGAGCACATGGTAGATGTAAAGTATTAATATACCGACTTATTTCTTTAAGAGCATTTACAGAAAAAAAACTTTACATCCTACTTCTCCCATAATGAAGAATATTTTGAGCCGATTTGGTTATAATTATTTTTATCTCAGTATTTCTCTTTAAGATGAAGTATTTAAAAGACCAAAAATTGGAACCGGTAATTTTAAAAATTGCTTTTGCAAATAAAAGTATGTAAATGGCCCCTGAACAAATAAGTTTAAATATTTTCAAAAAAAAAGTGCATTTTCAAATTGAACAATATTTTTTCTTTAATTTTTGGAGAATAATAGCGACTTCATACTTTGCTGACGGACTACACATTGGTGGAGTAATGGTAGTAGAGTCCTATACCTAACAACATCTGTCAAATAGAGTGATGTGAAAATTTTCCATTTTGTTCTCCATTAATGTCTGCAGCTAATTAAGCAATGAAACAACAGCATTATGTTTCACTAAACTTGGAAGCTTACAGCACCTGCTGCCGTTGTTGAGTTGTAAATGGTCAACATATTGTAACTTAATGCTTGTTTCACTGTCAATAATTCAGTTTCCGTAGTTACTTACTGCCATAGCAAGAAAACAGGCCATGAAGGCTGCAAAATTAACATTCTTAAAAGGCTAGTTTAATAAGCTTATACAATAATGATCTAGCTTGGCCAAATTCATTCTACTAGATGTTTAGACTTACAGCTTTATCCATAACAGAAGTAAACTACCGGCAGTGACCTTCCCAATACTTTCACGCATACACTACATTAAAAGTCTACACCCCCCCCCCCGTTCCCTTACAGAGTTAAGGATTCGGTAAGACAATGAATGCCTAATACAGTATGGCAGAAAATTGCAAAGAAATACAGATCTTTGATGTGAATTCAGCATTTTTACTGAACCTATAGTGTGAATATGTTTTTTGGACGCCTCGACTGAAACCAAAAATTCACTCGGAGCAATAGCTGCGGTTACAAAACCACAAACCGATTTTCATTTATTCAAGTTATTGTGTTCAAAATAAAAACATTAACAGTAAAAACCTTTTTACAGACAACTGGGATTCTTTTGCGCCTGTTGATTACATCTCTACGTTTGACACAATTCTTATACCACAAAGCTTTTCTCAAGTTTGAAGATAGCTGTGATCATAATTAGGTCAGAGCTGATTTCCGATAAATCGGGAAAAATCCTTATTTCGGAAAGATCAAATTGTTCTTTATCAATTTTCGAAAAAAGTCATTATTTGATATCCAGAAAATGAACCATGCCCCACGATGAATCACAATGCAGCACGTCGATACCCACATTTAATTCTCACTTGTGATACTTAACAAGTGTTTTACTCAGATCTCTTATCATTGACGCATTTGCGCGAATCCCACTTTTCAAAAGCGAAAATAGAATGAAATTTGATGATAATTTGAATATATAGTTGGTTTTTTTTCCCCTTCATTTTGCGTGTCATTATTACTTGTCGGCTCCGAAAAAGTAAAATAAACAAGATATGAAGAGGAATAGAGTAATTACACAAGAATAACGTTCTTGAAAGAGCGGGAAACTTTTGTTACTTTTTTCTTTTCTCCACAATTTTTGTAAATATTTCAATAAAAACGCCGACAAATGCTAATATATTAAATTATTTGCTTTAAGTGAGTCATTTAGGAATGAAATGATTTCTGTTTCCTAAACTGAAAACATCTAGCCACTGATTACTATTTAAATAAAACAAAAGAATAAAGTGTCTTTTATTTTCAGATATATTAACAATTAATACAAACTTTTAGAATTATATTGATTTTAAAAATACAAAATGTCTTCCCAAAATAATGGTAAAAGCAAAATTTCAAAAAATGTTGTGCTTTTAAAAATTAAGCTTAGAAATCATGCAAATAACAAAACTCTAAACTCATCCGTTCGACAAAGATGGTAAAGGTTAATTAAATTAAATTTTTTAATCTAAAAATTTAAAAAGCACTTTGCTTTATCTTTTCTGTATCAGTATTAATAATTTTAAATTGCTTAATGCATTTCAAAATTTTAAATACGCATATTTTCTTGTTAAAATAGGCATTTGTAATCTTTCTATTGTTGTTCAACGTTTCCAAAAGGGTGAAGGCCACTTCCTAGTGTATAATTAACCTTTTAAATAAGTAAACTTCCTTTATAAGGAATAAAAACGTTACATATCTCACTGCATGATTATAGACTACAAATAACTAAATGTAGCTGATTTTGAAGATTGATTGTTCAATGAAAAATAAATTTTGCTTCAAATTTATATCGATCTACATCACTTATTATTTATTCAAGATGTAAGCAAATGTAAAAGCCACAACGAAATACTGAAATCTTTAGTTGAGCACTGTCGAATCAAACTGATTTGGGGAATTGGGCAAATGCGATCTCATCTTAGTTGGAGCAGAAAATGCAACAGCCTTCAGAATCTTAGATTTCCACAATAGCCAGCAGCAATATTTCCTGTTCAAAATCATAATCTAAATCGAACTCTAAACTCCATATATCACCAGTAAAATGACTATACACATCTTCAAAAATCATACGCAAATTGCAGGAAGCCACCAGAAGACGCCGATAGTACGTCACAATGACGAGAGTGTAAGAAAGTCATGTATAAGGCATACAGGCAAAGAAGTAAAATTGTTCGCAAGTGCTTTATAAGCATTTTAGTGCCATAACGCAGAGTTGTGACACCAAGGACACGTTTGGAGGATTTTTTACGTGGTAGAATTATCGGATGTCTGAAATGTGGCGTACCCAGCTGGAAGTATCCGTGGAACTTGGAATCGCCCAGAGTGTCATCTAAAAGCTTTGACAACGATTCCAAAATGATAGTAATGTGAGTAGACATTACTCCGAGTTACAACGCCGAATGAGGATGGGTATTTGGCAGTTACTGCCGAAGGAAACAGGCGGAGCACAGCATCAAACCTGTCTCGTCAGCTTTCTAGCCCCTGGTACGATAGTTCCAAGGCAACCGTGTACAGGCATTTAGGACCGATTGGTTTGTATGCTCATAGGCCCGGCAGATGCGTTCCACTCACTTCAACTCACTTTCACCTGATATTAGCCTGGAGTAGAGAGTATGCGTTGTGGACACCGCACCGGTAAGCTTGTGTCATGCTTTCCGATGGGTCCAGGTACAGCTTGCAGTCTGATTCTCGGTGGGCTTTACTATGGAGAGCGCCAGGTACCCGTTACTACCAACAGAACATCATTGAACGGCACCGTTACGGTGGTGAAGAATTGTTCATTTGGCGAACATTATTCTGGGTTCCAGAACTGACCTACATGTTAAAATTGGAACCATAACAGGCCAAATCGTTCGTCATTCTGGAACAACATGCACCTTTGTTTCGGAGTGCCATAGCGCAAAATTCCTGTTTATAGATGACAACGAACGTCCTCACCGTGCAAACATCGTAAACGAATGCCTTCGATCGGAGGATATCACCTGACCCGCCGATAATGTGTCTAAACCAGTTTACTATTTCATGTTAATATTTCATTTTTCATCTGATGTATTTTATAAGCTTTTATACTTTTTAAATCTGTAATTTTATGTGTCCAAACCTTTTGTTTTTCCGTGCTTTCTTTCATTATTTTTCTTGTTCCGTGCTTTTAAATGATGCTTTCATCTCCCCTTTTGGGTCGAGCCCTGTACAAAAACCCTCATGTATCAAGATTTTATTTTTGTAAATATTCCTTCATGTAATTAATAACTCCTCTTGTTTTGGGCAATGTTAGAACACCCTCTTTTTATTATGAAAATAAATCTGTTCGTTGGGCTGGCGTCTTCCTCGTTGCTTGGGCGGTTCTTCTCTCCAGTTCCCCATTTACTGACTTACACCCAACTCGGGTAAGCGGGGGGGGATAGTGGGATTTCAGTTTCAGTATGAATTGGTCAGTACTTTCTCCGGACTTGTATCCGGTACAGCATGTGTGGCACATGTTTGGCCGACGAACTGCAGTCTATCAACCACCTCCAACATGTCTACCGAAAATCTGGTGGGCATTCCTTAATGAGTGGTGTAATATTCCCCAAGATCAGATTGATAATTTTATAATCAGAATGATGAGGCATTGCAGGGATTATATTGCATCGTCTGGGAGACAACTGTCATACCAATCATGTAATATTGGTTTTTGTAAATAGGTGTTCTTTGCAACATGCTCCAGGGAGTAAAAAATCGTAACTTTTATTAATGATATCAAACGTATAGTATATTTTTTGTCCTTTCCCTTTTGTTTAATAAATAGGCTTTACAAATAAATCACATTTGTTTTGCTTCGACTCTTTCTTTTCCTGAACCTGCATTATTCTTAATTTATTGGCATGAGTATTTCCTACACTGGTTGTAATTATGCACCTGTTCTAACATGTCATTTATACATAAATGATACCGTAAGTGAACGGAAACATCATGTAAATCTCTTTGCGTAAATAGGAATCTTCTCACTGCAGCTTTAAGGGACATATGATCAGAGAATGGAAAATAAACTAATCACTTGCAAAATTCTTACCATAAAGCGCTGACCATAGGTGGTACAGAATTTGTACCTCACTTCTAAGGTAATTCCAGCGTTCTATGCTGAAAGAGTTTGGCCGAACATTCGATGCTGGTTGAATTTTCATGACCACTTAGAATCAGGCAACCACTCCCGTTTTGAACCAAAGCCATTGCTTTGGATCCGCTTCGAAAAAGGGGATATGTATTGACAGAATAATAGATTTATTATATGAATTTATTTAAGATTTTATACAAGAGAAAGGTATGAGCTGTATTTTTTTAAACTTTTTAATCCATATGATTTTCTTTTTTTCTATAGTAAATGCTTTAATATTTTCGAATATATATTTATATTTAGGACATTTTATTTTCACAAAAATTCTTCACTTCGATTCCATAACACATTACTTACTAAACTTTTTTTTAATAAACATCATATTTATTGTCAGGTATAATATTAATCGTATTTTCGAGGCTGATCAAACTTTTATAAATATAATGGAAGAATGACAGACATTTATTTCTCATATATATATTTCAATTAATATAATCAAAATTTATATTATGCTTTATCTACACACCCACACAGTTTAAAATATATTTTATTTTTCCTTTTTTAAGCATGCAATTATATATATATATATATATATATATATATATATTGAAAAATGCCTCTTATTGAAGTTATTTACTGTGTGTGTGTGTGTGTGCGTGCGCGTGTATGTGGGATTTTAAGATGAAAATTATTTTTAATGGTAGAACTTCAATCTGTAATTTTCTTTTATATAACTTTTTTCAAATTTTAATTTTCAATTTTATAATTCGAATAGAATAATATATCTAAATGTTTTCAGAATAAACGGAACTAAACTTAATTTTAAAAAAAGCATTGTATTTGAATGTCCAAAATTATTTGTCGATGTGCTTATATAAATGACAATATATTATAGCATAGTTATAGTAAGGATCCGATGAATTTATTTTAATAAATTAATTAAAAAAAATATTCTCTTATGATCATTGAAGACTCGTATCATAATATTCGGATTATAAAAGATATTTTGCCATTATTTTAATAGGAAGCTCAAAAGATTAAAGGAAAATAATCAAAGTTCCACAGAATTTTATTTAAAAACTTCCTAATTAAATGTTCTCTGAATAGCCTACAGCAGCTGAAAAATGTCAAAGGAATTTTTAAAATCTAAAAATTATTGCATTGGAAACGTCATTATAATTATTATACATTAAAAACAATAAATCAACACTACTCATTATGGCACCTTCCAAGACTGCTTTCTAGAACATTATGTGTACTTTCCACATAATTTCAGGATGAACCTTTTAATAGTGTTCGTAATTTTAATTGAATCCGTGTAGCCTAATTATTCCTATTATCGAATTCAAGTTTAATGACTGAAAATTCGTCCACTTTTTCACATTTTGATGTAGTAATCTGCGCATATACAAATCTAAAAACTATATATTTAAAGATAATAAAGACGGCACTTGTTTACTAAAAATTATGCGTTTAAAAAAATTCCTCGTAGAATTTTTTTTCTTTTCTATTGGCATTTGTTTCCTCGTTAACATAATAAATTTTTATTCAGTTCCATTTGATCATTTATCGTCAGCATCATCACTCTTTGCCAATTAATCGCATTAGTTACCAGATCTGCTATACGGCAATTCTAGAGAATCAACACATATTTAAAATCCTATTATAAATATTTTGCTCATTAATATAAAATTGCTTCAGTTTGAATCATCTACTAAAACGCTGATTTTAACGAATACGTTTATTGCCTTCACATAGAAATCAAAACCGTTTTTTTCCCCCACAGAGAAACAAAATTTTGTCGGTTAAGCAAAGACCACACATTTTTTTCTTCGATAATTAAATTATTTCAACGAACTTTCGATTCATATTTTGAAAAAATACCGAATTGAGAAGTAAAATTTCAATGTATTTTTTTTATCACATTGTAATCATGTATTCGTATAGCCACGATGTGTAGATTAAAATATCACGCGCGATTATTCCTTGAAATATTACTCACTTTTGAAAAACATTAGAAAAGAGACCAGTATCCCTTTCACCCCTCCTCTTCCGCCACGCCCCAACATCAGACTTCAGATTTCCAAATCAAAATTTATTAAATGTACTTAATTCTGCCTGTTAAAGGCATTAATATGTTGAGATTTTCTTTAATTTGGGAGAATGAGAGAAATTGACGATTTCTAAATAAGCAATAAATAAGATGAAATTTAAAAAACCCTGCTACTCTATCGAAGAAATAAAATATTATGATAAACTGTAAAATGCAGATATGGTTTGACACTGACAACTTTGTCAGTGTCAATGTCTGCTTTTTACAGTTTAGCATAATATTTTATTTCTTCAATAAACAAATTTTTATTTTTTTACTAGCTTGAATTGGACTTGCTGGCATATAAATTATTTCTATATCTTGGTTGTTAATTAAAAAAATAACGAATATATTGAAAGTGTGTGGGATGGGACCTATGACAGGAAGACTAATGAGGCGCTGGATAAGATGATCGCCGATAAAAACCAAAAAAGTCTCCAACCATTCATTTTCTCAATACAATGTATTTCATTAATGCAACAAACATATACATTGTTTGATATCTTAAAAGTTAAACGTAAAGTGAAAAAAGTAATATATTTTTTATCCAAACGTATAAAAATGAAATAAAGAAAATCAATTGAAATCAAATGAAATAAAGAAAATCAATCATTTCGAAGAGCAATTAAATGCACGATACTTTTTTGTCAGTTTGTCTTTAGTCAACACAAATCAATTCGATGGTTTGCTCACCTGAGAACATGTCACATATAATTGTCCCAGTAAAAAACCTGGTGCACCCAAATATAGGCCACAAACAGATATCGCTGGGTCTTGCGACTCATGGATGGACTTTCAGTGTTGAAATTAGTCCCAAATGAAAAATGTATCATTGAGGTAGAATTTCCAATTTTGTCAAGTTCAGTATATTCTATTTTTAGCAAACTAACGGATTTTATTCTGGAAAATTTCAAATTACTGCAATTTGCATAATTTTAAGTAACTTAAAAAGGGTTTAATAAATACTATTATCACTAAAAGAATATTTCAACATTTTTTTTATATTAATGAACTCTAATGAAATCGGTATATAATTTATCATTTTCAATTTTAATACAAAACTTGACTGATTTTTAATGATGACTAAATTTTGAGCGTTCTTTAATAATACTGTACTTTTCTACCACAAGTTATATAATTGCAAGTTTGTTGTTTTTATATACATACCACCTATACTTGAATTATATGCAATTCCAACACCACAGAATTCATTATTAGCAACAGCTGCTACTTCACCAGCACACCTAGTTCCATGTCTGCAAAAGAAAGAAATTGTTTGGTAAAATTTAAAAAAAAGTTTTGAAAAGTCATAAGAAAGTTTCCAAGGAACAAAACCAAATCAACTATTTAAAAAAAAATTACAAATCACAATATATTTGGAAAAGAGGGAGAAAAATCATCAACAACTTAAAAATAGAAGAGTGACTTTTTAAAAATGCTTTTCTGCCATGAAAAATATTTCTATATAAGTTAATGAAATCCAACTGCATTGTGATTTTATAGAAATCATATTTAATTTCATTTTCTTTAAAACCATATCATACATAGAGAGATATTTAAAAAAATAACATGGAAATTTTCACACACTCAGATAATATTCAAGAGAAATTTTTATTAGTGCACAATTTAAATCTCCCCAATAGATTCCTGGAAATAAATCACAATTTTTATATTATGATATATATAATATCAGAACTGCTCCCAAATCAAATATAAAAAATAGAATACTAAGTATGATAGATAAATCAAAATAAACTCCTTCTGATGATTGAAAAAATAAGTTAAGATAAGACCACAAAGTTGTTGCAGCTCCACTAAGAGATAATGGCTGAAACCGCTAGGAGGTTATTCCTTTCTGATCAGTTAAATTATGTAAAAGAATATATTTAAAAGAAAGGCATAGTTAGCTAAGAAATGAATTCCTCATTCCCAGAAAAATTACTCCATAAAGCTGAAGTCATCTTTATTTTTATTATAATAATTTTAAAAAGTTGCTAAATAGAGAATAACAATTTATTTAAACAATTTCCCAGAAACAGTTGAAATATAAATCTGAGCTAGCTTTATTTGTTATCTTTGTGTTACAGATTCCTACAGTTAAAATTAAATTGGTCAAAACTTTTGACTACCTTTTAAAAAAACATTTTTTCTCCCAAATTTCCAATTATACAACAAATGATATTTTTATATAAAAAATATTATATATATATATATATATACCGGGTGGCCAGAAATAAAACACCCCTACTCTGACCTCCCTGGATATCGAACTACTCAGTGTAAAGGCTTGAAAATTTGTGGACATACTATTCAAAAAATGGGGAAACGGATTTCACGAAAAAAAAATTTAGTTCCAGAAATCACCGATAGGTGGCGCTGTACCACTGGACGTATGCTGAAAAGACACAAAAACACGTTTTAAACACATTTTATTTGAAAGTACCAAGCATACATGAAACAAGGACGTTATCGATGCAGGGAATGCTGCTCAATATGGTTCCCTTCCTGAAGATGTAAAATGTGAAGTCTGTGGACAGCTTGTTCAACTGCGGATCGTAACTGGTCATCTGAGATGCTTCTCACATGCAGACTGATACTCTCTTTCAAATCTGCCAAGTTTATCAGACGTTCTCGATAAACAAGGTTTTTTAAGTGTCCCCAAAGCCAAAAATCACACGGATTAAGATCCGGTGAACGAGATGGCCAAGTTGTCGGAAACGCGCAACTGATTATTCTGTCAGTGGTGAAATGTTGGCGAAGAAACTGTTGCACAGGGAGTCCAATGTGTGGAGGTGCTCCATCTTGCATAAAAGTAATGGTGTCAAGGCATTGGCGCTGCTGCAAATGGGGTACAACAAATGTTTCGAGCATCCTTTTGTACCTGTTGGCCGTCACGGTACATGTCTCAAGGCCATTGGAAGTAACCTCTTCGAAAAAGAACGGTCCAAGGATGAATGTGGCTGTGAATCCACACCAGACTGTAACTTTCGGTGAGTGGAGTGGAATCTCTTGGAAGGTACGGGGGTTTGTCGTGTCCCATATGCGACAGTTATGGGTGTTCACTGTTCCACTGAGGTGGAAATGGGCCTCATCGCTCCACAGAATCTGCCACGGCCACGATGCATCCACTTCAACTCTAGCAAGAAATGTCAATGCAAAGGTCAGTCGCATCTCCCTGTCTGTGGCCAGCAATTGTTGATTAGGGCGGATTTTGTACGGGAAACAATGCACCATTTTTCTGAGTACGTTCCACACTGTGCTATAGGGAACACCCAAGTGTCGTGACACTGCACGTGCACTACTGCAGCCTAAAACATTATCCATTGACTGTTCAACAATACCGGTGGCAACATCTTCAACGACATCTGAACGAACCGGTTTGCGTCCTCGACCAGGCTGAACTCCAAGATGTCCAGTTTCCTCGAATCGAGCGATCATTCTCCTGAGAGCTTGTGGAAGCAATGGTCCCTTACGCAAATCCTTAAGTCGGCGAAACTCTCGAAGTGCTGCTGGAGCATTTCCTTTATTCTCGTAAAACAACTTCACAAGCAAAGCGCGTTCTGGCAGCGTGACAGCCATCACTAATAAGAATGACATTCCCCACCTTTTAACATGGCTTCTAACCATGCTTTATGCAAATTTTTCTGGTTACAGTATGAAATTGCAGTTACAACGGGAGTTCTAGCTTCTTTACTATTTTTATTTTCCATAAGGGGCAGAAAAATTAAAAAGGAAGCATGGAAGCATTCCATTCCGCATAAACATTTTAATTTTTATTATTATTTGTGTCTTTTGATCATAGTTCCAGTTGTGCAGCGCCACCTATCGGTGATTTCAGGAACTAATTTTTTTTTTCGTGAAATCCGTTTCCCCATATTTTGAATAGTATGTGTACAAAATTTTGAGCCTTTACACTGAGTAGTTCGATATCCATGGAGGTCAGAGTAGGGGTGTTTTATTTCTGGCCACCTTGTATATATATATATATATATATATATATATATATATATATATACACTAGCGGACGTAACAGACGTTGTCTGAAAATTTCAAATTATTATATTAAAAAAATTATTATGGTATATTAATTCGTTTGCTCAATATCAGCATTTTTTTATTGTTATTAGGATGCCGCACCCACTTGTTTCCATTTGGACAGCTGCAGTAAAAACAGTTTCGTTTTCCTGCAAACACTGCTAGTGAGCATTATTTGTAATTCTGATTTTAAGGTGTTGTTTTTGCTTTGACAGATGTTAAAAGCTTCTACCTTTTCTTTCTTTTGTTGTTTGTTTTGGTTTGTTCATTCATTCGTCATACATTTCATATTCGAATGGCTCGTTTCAGTTCCTTTGAAATTAGATACAAAAACCATTCTATTCAGGGTTAAAATTGAAAATTACTTTTAATTACCTTTTTTTTCCAAATTTTGTTTTAAACATTTTTTTAATCAGTTTTCATTACCGAAAGCCTAAAGGACGTCCAAATAAAATCAGACAAAGTCTGAAAATGCTAAAATCTGATGGACAAAGAAATCCTTTGATTCATAACCAAGTAATTCTAATGACATTTTGGAAGCTTCTACCAACTGCAATAAACCTGAAATAGTGAATTCATCAATTTAAAATTGTATATAATAGTTGCATTGTTTTGTGCAATCACTTTAGTATTCTTTTTGGAAAATATTCTTTGTCATGAATGTCAGGAAAAATTTCTTCAAATCCTTCAAGCAAGTTTCTTTTTCATAAAAAAAGTGTCTATTATGTGCTAAATATGGTAAAGAATTTCGTTCTGTATTTACTGGTGAAAGGGAACTTACATAAAAAAAACACCTTTGAAGTGAACAACAAAGTTGTAGAGGCCTTCTTGTCTCCACGAAGAAAATATATGAAAATTTGATTGCTGCTTTATTATAACTCAGAAAAAAAATCATTATATAAAATAAATTGTATCTTATAAGCATGTATCATATTGTAATCATATAATAACAATGAATATGAAAAGAAAATTCTAAAAAATCAGTACATGTCAAATTAGAAGAAAAACATGAGCTCATAATTTATGAAACAGGTGAATTTTGATTTGCTTCAAATTTTTTATTATATTTGTTTGTGGCTGCATATATAGTTTAAAAATGTTATATGAATATAAATTAATCTTTGTGACTAATGAAATGCTATTAAGAAAGTCTAATTTTTTATTTTTATTTTTTTGGATGAAAAAAAAGGAGTTGGTTTGGTTTCACCAATAGTATTTCCTTTATATTCTTTGAGAACTCTTACAAAAATATTTTAACTTTATAGATGTATATATTTCATAAAATAAACAATTATTTTAATAAATATGAATATTTAACAAATTTAATTTATTTCAATTATGTTTTTGGTCTGTAATTGTACATTGAAATGTATTTTTAGCTTTTCCTCAAAATGAAATTTTGTGATGCTCTTCAAAATTTCAAATACTCTATGCATTCAACTTTTAGTTACAACTCTGATACTTTATGTATTTATATATATTTTTTTATTATTGAAGACTGCTCCCCTCAAGGCTCAGCTCCCGTATACGGCCTCCGACAAATTGGCGACAAAGGAAAAATCACATTTTGAATTAATTCAAGCATGCAAAATATTATGAAAATTTCAAAACAATATTTGTGCCTATTAATAAAGATTTACAAATTGGTCGTTGGGTCCGGATTTGAATGAATACTCTGCATGAATTAAGCAATTTTGCTTTTGTGGTGATTGCTATATAAGCCAATTTATATCCTTCAAGCTGAAGGGTCCCTTTTTCTCGATCGATATGATACTCGGCTACTGACCATAAGATTCGGAGTTCGGGCCTAGCGCCATCCGCTAATCACCCTAAAATGGTAACCCGTCCGACCTTGGATAAACGCAACCTTCGCACCAACTGTCGTGGCGCCCTCTATCAGCGACTGAATGCTTTAGACGCGCATTAAAAAATACGACAAGTTGCTCATCACCACTAAACTTCGCATCAACTGTTGTGGCGCTCTCTATCGGCGACTCAAAGCTTTAGACGCGCATTAAATACGACAAGTTGTTATCGTTCGCAAGCTTCACTGGGGAGATACTCTGTGGTGAATACTAATTCATATATACCAGCCAACATCCCTGGGACCGAAGTGCACTTTTGGCCCAACGGATTTGGTACTGGACTACTAACCAAAAGGTACGGAGTTCGGGCCTACCGCAATCAACACGCACTTACTAGCGCATCCGCTACACACCCTAAACTTTCATGAAGTTGATTTATAAAATTAATAATATAGATACTGTGAAATAGAAAACTATATTTTCTGTTTACTTTTTTAGAAAATATATTTATTTATTTCATTTCAAAGAATTGTGTGCTGAAAATTACATTTTTCTAAATTTAATTTGCAGCAAAATTTTAAAAGAATATAAATAGAATCTTGAAAACATGTTAAGCCGAACATTGTTAGCATGGGGAAAAAACCCGAAGCTTTATTCATTTGGCAATTACTTATTACTACGACTTAAAATAACTTTTAAAAAAGATGTACTTAAAAATATATAACTAACAGAAATACTGTTTAATTACAAAAGCAACATAACTAACCTTTTAACAGCGTGTATCCGAAGTAAAACAAAACAGCAAACCAATAGTTTTGTCTCCGTTTAAATAAAGTTCTCAACAAAATGCGCATGCGTTAAACTTCATCAACAGAAAATGCTTTTTTTTTTCCTACATGAGTTGGACAGATTAAAATTTTGTAATTTCCTTTATTCTGTTTTATTTTAATTCAAAAGTACATCAGAATGAACCTTAAAATTCGATTAGTTAACGATGTTTAATTTTAAATGCAATAATGCGATGAAAATAAAAAAATCGTTTGAAATAATCGATCGGAAACATGTTAAGCCTAACCTCATCGCTGTTAGAAAAAAAAACCCTAAAACCTTACTCATATCGCGATGGGGGAAGGAAGTTATTTTGGCGGGAAAGTTAGTTTTTAATTAATAATTAAAATTCTACAATTTGTAGTGGACTGAATTGTGAATCTAAAAAATTCTCGAATCCACTTGAAAGCACAAAAAAAATTTCATCACAATCGGACCAGTCGTTTAGGAGGAGTTCAGTCACATACACACGCACAGAAGAAATATATATATATATATATATATATA